>CM051242.1:194968301-195358301 GCA_027917425.1 Gastrophryne carolinensis
TCGGTGTGTGTGTCAGTGTTACACTGTATCGGTGTGTGTCAGTGTTACACTGTATCGGTGTGTGTGTGTCACGTGTTACACTGTATCGGTTGCTGTGTGTCAGTGTTACACTGTATCGGTGTGTGTGTCTCGTGTTACACTGTATCGGTGTGTGTCCAGTGTTACACTGTATCGGTGTGTGTTCAGTGTTACACTGTATCGGGTGTGTGTGTCAGTGTTACACTGTATCGGTGTGTGTGTGTCAGTGTTACACTGTATCGGTGTGTGTGTCAGTGTTACACTGTATCGGTGTGTGTGTCTCTGTTACACTGTATCGGTGTGTGTGTCAGTGTTACACTGTATCGGTGTGTGTGTGCTCAGTGTTACACTGTATCGGTGTGTGTGTGTCAGTGTTACACTGTATCGGTGTGTGTGTGTCAGTGTTACACTGTATCGGTGTGTGTGTCAGTGTTACACTGTATCGGTGTGTGTGTCAGTGTTACACTGTATCGGTGTGTGTGTCAGTGTTACACTGTATCGGTGTGTGTGTGTCAGTGTTACACTGTATCGGTGTGTGTGTCAGTGTTACACTGTATCGGTGTGTGTGTCAGTGTTACACTGTATCGGTGTGTGTGTCAGTGTTACACTGTATCGGTGTGTGTGTCAGTGTTACACTGTATCGGTGTGTGTGTCAGTGTTACACTGTATCGGTGTGTGTGTCAGTGTTACACTGTATCGGTGTGTGTGTCAGTGTTACACTGTATCGGTGTGTGTCAGTGTTACACTGTATCGGTGTGTGTGTGTCAGTGTTACACTGTATCGGGTGTGTGTGTGTCAGTGTTACACTGTATCGGTGTGTGTGTGTCAGTGTTACACTGTATCGGTGTGTGTGTGTCAGTGTTACACTGTATCGGTGTGTGTGTGTCAGTGTTACACTGTATCGGTGTGTGTGTGTCAGTGTTACACTGTATCGGTGTGTGTCAGTGTTACACTGTATCGGTGTGTGTGTGTCAGTGTTACACTGTATCGGGTGTGTGTGTCAGTGTTACACTGTATCGGTGTGTGTGTGTCAGTGTTACACTGTATCGGTGTGTGTGTGTCAGTGTTACACTGTATCGGTGTGTGTGTGTCAGTGTTACACTGTATCGGTGTGTGTCAGTGTTACACTGTATCGGTGTGTGTGTGTCAGTGTTACACTGTATCGGTGTGTGTGTGTCAGTGTTACACTGTATCGGGTGTGTGTGTCAGTGTTACACTGTATCGGGGTGTGTGTGTCAGTGTTACACTGTATCGGTGTGTGTGTGTCAGTGTTACACTGTATCGGTGTGTGTGTCAGTGTTACACTGTATCGGTGTGTGTGTGTCAGTG
Organism: Gastrophryne carolinensis; assembly: GCA_027917425.1. Taxonomy (NCBI): domain Eukaryota; kingdom Metazoa; phylum Chordata; class Amphibia; order Anura; family Microhylidae; genus Gastrophryne; species Gastrophryne carolinensis. Next base: position 194,969,649 of record CM051242.1, read on the forward strand.
TTACACTGTATCGGTGTGTGTCAGTGTTACACTGTATCGGTTGTGTGTGTGTCAGTGTTACACTGTATCGGTGTGTGTGTGTCAGTGTTACACTGTATCGGTTGTGTGTCAGTGTTACACTGTATCGGTGTGTGTGTCAGTGTTACACTGTATCGGTGTGTGTGTGTCAGTGTTACACTGTATCGGGTGTGTGTGTGTCAGTGTTACACTGTATCGGGTGTGTGTGTGTCAGTGTTACACTGTATCGGGTGTGTGTGTCAGTGTTACACTGTATCGGTGTGTGTGTGTCAGTGTTACACTGTATCGGTGTGTGTGTGTCAGTGTTACACTGTATCGGTGTGTGTCAGTGTTACACTGTATCGGTGTGTGTGTGTCAGTGTTACACTGTATCGGTTGTGTGTCAGTGTTACACTGTATCGGTGTGTGTGTGTCAGTGTTACACTGTATCGGTGTGTGTGTGTCAGTGTTACACTGTATCGGTGTGTGTGTCAGTGTTACACTGTATCGGTGTGTGTCAGTGTTACACTGTATCGGTGTGTGTCAGTGTTACACTGTATCGGTGTGTGTGTGTCAGTGTTACACTGTATCGGTGTGTGTGTCAGTGTTACACTGTATCGGTGTGTGTGTGTCAGTGTTACACTGTATCGGTGTGTGTGTGTCAGTGTTACACTGTATCGGTGTGTGTGTGTCAGTGTTACACTGTATCGGTGTGTGTGTCAGTGTTACACTGTATCGGTGTGTGTGTGTCAGTGTTACACTGTATCGGTGTGTGTGTCAGTGTTACACTGTATCGGTGTGTGTGTGTCAGTGTTACACTGTATCGGTGTGTGTGTCAGTGTTACACTGTATCGGTGTGTGTGTGTCAGTGTTACACTGTATCGGTGTGTGTGTGTCAGTGTTACACTGTATCGGTGTGTGTGTGTCAGTGTTACACTGTATCGGTGTGTGTGTGTCAGTGTTACACTGTATCGGTGTGTGTGTGTCAGTGTTACACTGTATCGGGTGTGTGTCAGTGTTACACTGTATCGGTGTGTGTCAGTGTTACACTGTATCGGTGTGTGTGTGTCAGTGTTACACTGTATCGGTGTGTGTCAGTGTTACACTGTATCGGTGTGTGTGTGTCAGTGTTACACTGTATCGGTGTGTGTGTGTCAGTGTTACACTGTATCGGTGTGTGTGTGTCAGTGTTACACTGTATCGGTGTGTGTGTGTCAGTGTTACACTGTATCGGTGTGTGTGTGTCAGTGTTACACTGTATCGGTGTGTGTGTGTCAGTGTTACACTGTATCGGTGTGTGTGTGTCAGTGTTACACTGTATCGGTGTGTGTGTGTGTCAGTGTTACACTGTATCGGTGTGTGTGTGTCAGTGTTACACTGTATCGGTGTGTGTGTGTCAGTGTTACACTGTATCGGTGTGTGTCAGTGTTACACTGTATCGGTGTGTGTGTGTCAGTGTTACACTGTATCGGTGTGTGTGTCAGTGTTACACTGTATCGGTGTGTGTGTGTCAGTGTTACACTGTATCGGTGTGTGTGTGTCAGTGTTACACTGTATCGGTGTGTGTGTCAGTGTTACACTGTATCGGTGTGTGTCAGTGTTACACTGTATCGGTGTGTGTCAGTGTTACACTGTATCGGTGTGTGTCAGTGTTACACTGTATCGGTGTGTGTGTGTCAGTGTTACACTGTATCGGTGTGTGTGTGTCAGTGTTACACTGTATCGGTGTGTGTGTGTCAGTGTTACACTGTATCGGTGTGTGTGTGTCAGTGTTACACTGTATCGGTGTGTGTGTGTCAGTGTTACACTGTATCGGTGTGTGTGTGTGTCAGTGTTACACTGTATCGGTGTGTGTCAGTGTTACACTGTATCGGTGTGTGTCAGTGTTACACTGTATCGGTGTGTGTGTGTCAGTGTTACACTGTATCGGTGTGTGTGTGTGTCAGTGTTACACTGTATCGGTGTGTGTGTGTGTCAGTGTTACACTGTATCGGTGTGTGTGTGTCAGTGTTACACTGTATCGGTGTGTTGTGTGTGTCAGTGTTACACTGTATCGGTGTGTGTGTGTCAGTGTTACACTGTATCGGTGTGTGTGTGTGTCAGTGTTACACTGTATCGGTGTGTGTGTGTCAGTGTTACACTGTATCGGTGTGTGTGTGTCAGTGTTACACTGTATCGGTGTGTGTGTGTCAGTGTTACACTGTATCGGTGTGTGTGTGTCAGTGTTACACTGTATCGGTGTGTGTGTGTGTCAGTGTTACACTGTATCGGTGTGTGTGTGTCAGTGTTACACTGTATCGGTGTGTGTGTGTGTCAGTGTTACACTGTATCGGTGTGTGTGTCGTCAGTGTTACACTGTATCGGTGTGTGTCTCTGTGTTACACTGTATCGGTGTGTGTGTGTCAGTGTTACACTGTATCGGTGTGTGTGTGTCAGTGTTACACTGTATCGGTGTGTGTGTGTGTCAGTGTTACACTGTATCGGTGTGTGTGTGTCAGTGTTACACTGTATCGGTGTGTGTCAGTGTTACACTGTATCGGTGTGTGTGTGTCAGTGTTACACTGTATCGGTGTGTGTGTGTCAGTGTTACACTGTATCGGTGTGTGTGTGTGTCAGTGTTACACTGTATCGGTGTGTGTCAGTGTTACACTGTATCGGGTGTGTGTGTCAGTGTTACACTGTATCGGTGTGTGTGTGTCAGTGTTACACTGTATCGGTGTGTGTGTGTCAGTGTTACACTGTATCGGTGTGTGTGTCAGTGTTACACTGTATCGGTGTGTGTGTCAGTGTTACACTGTATCGGTGTGTGTGTGTCAGTGTTACACTGTATCGGTGTGTGTGTGTGTCAGTGTTACACTGTATCGGTGTGTGTGTGTCAGTGTTACACTGTATCGGTGTGTGTGTGTGTGTCAGTGTTACACTGTATCGGTGTGTGTGTGTCAGTGTTACACTGTATCGGTGTGTGTGTGTCAGTGTTACACTGTATCGGTGTGTGTGTCAGTGTTACACTGTATCGGTGTGTGTGGTCAGTGTTACACTGTATCGGTGTGTGTGTCAGTGTTATACTGTATCGGTGTGTGTGTGTCAGTGTTACACTGTATCGGTGTGTGTGTCAGTGTTACACTGTATCGGTGTGTGTCAGTGTTACACTGTATCGGTGTGGTGTCAGTGTTACACTGTATCGGTGTGTGTCAGTGTTACACTGTATCGGTGTGTGTGTCAGTGTTACACTGTATCGGTGTGTGTCAGTGTTACACTGTATCGGTGTGTGTGTGTCAGTGTTACACTGTATCGGTGTGTGTGTGTCAGTGTTACACTGTATCGGTGTGTGTGTGTCAGTGTTACACTGTATCGGTGTGTGTGTGTCAGTGTTACACTGTATCGGTGTGTGTGTGTCAGTGTTACACTGTATCGGTGTGTGTGTGTCAGTGTTACACTGTATCGGTGTGTGTGTGTGTGTCAGTGTTACACTGTATCGGTGTGTGTCAGTGTTACACTGTATCGGTGTGTGTCAGTGTTACACTGTATCGGTGTGTGTGTGTCAGTGTTACACTGTATCGGTGTGTGTGTGTGTCAGTGTTACACTGTATCGGTGTGTGTGTGTGTCAGTGTTACACTGTATCGGTGTGTGTGTGTGTCAGTGTTACACTGTATCGGTGTGTGTGTGTCAGTGTTACACTGTATCGGTGTGTGTGTGTCAGTGTTACACTGTATCGGTGTGTGTGTGTCAGTGTTACACTGTATCGGTGTGTGTGTCAGTGTTACACTGTATCGGTGTGTGTGTCAGTGTTACACTGTATCGGTGTGTGTGTGTCAGTGTTACACTGTATCGGTGTGTGTGTGTCAGTGTTACACTGTATCGGTGTGTTGTGTCAGTGTTACACTGTATCGGTGTGTGTGTCAGTGTTACACTGTATCGGTGTGTGTGTGTGTCAGTGTTACACTGTATCGGTGTGTGTGTGTGTCAGTGTTACACTGTATCGGTGTGTGTCAGTGTTACACTGTATCGGTGTGTGTGTCAGTGTTACACTGTATCGGTGTGTGTGTCTCTGTGTTACACTGTATCGGTGTGTGTGTGTGTCAGTGTTACACTGTATCGGTGTGTGTGTGTGTCAGTGTTACACTGTATCGGTGTGTGTGTGTCTGTGTTACACTGTATCGGTGTGTGTGTGTGTCAGTGTTACACTGTATCGGTGTGTGTGTGTCAGTGTTACACTGTATCGGTGTGTGTCAGTGTTACACTGTATCGGTGTGTGTGTGTCAGTGTTACACTGTATCGGTGTGTGTGTGTCAGTGTTACACTGTATCGGTGTGTGTGTGTGTCAGTGTTACACTGTATCGGTGTGTGTGTGTCAGTGTTACACTGTATCGGTGTGTGTGTGTCTGTGTTACACTGTATCGGTGTGTGTGTGTGTCAGTGTTACACTGTATCGGTGTGTGTCAGTGTTACACTGTATCGGTGTGTGTGTGTCAGTGTTACACTGTATCGGTGTGTGTGTGTCAGTGTTACACTGTATCGGTGTGTGTGTGTCAGTGTTACACTGTATCGGTGTGTGTGTGTCAGTGTTACACTGTATCGGTGTGTGTGTGTCAGTGTTACACTGTATCGGTGTGTGTCAGTGTTACACTGTATCGGTGTGTGTCAGTGTTACACTGTATCGGGTGTGTGTCAGTGTTACACTGTATCGGTGTGTGTCAGTGTTACACTGTATCGGTGTGTGTGTGTCAGTGTTACACTGTATCGGTGTGTGTGTGTGTCAGTGTTACACTGTATCGGTGTGTGTGTGTCTGTGTTACACTGTATCGGTGTGTGTGTGTGTCAGTGTTACACTGTATCGGTGTGTGTGTGTCAGTGTTACACTGTATCGGTGTGTGTCAGTGTTACACTGTATCGGTGTGTGTGTGTCAGTGTTACACTGTATCGGTGTGTGTGTGTCAGTGTTACACTGTATCGGTGTGTGTGTGTCAGTGTTACACTGTATCGGTGTGTGTGTGTCAGTGTTACACTGTATCGGTGTGTGTGTGTCAGTGTTACACTGTATCGGTGTGTGTGTGTCTGTGTTACACTGTATCGGTGTGTGTGTGTGTCAGTGTTACACTGTATCGGTGTGTGTCAGTGTTACACTGTATCGGTGTGTGTGTGTCAGTGTTACACTGTATCGGTGTGTGTGTGTCAGTGTTACACTGTATCGGTGTGTGTGTGTCAGTGTTACACTGTATCGGTGTGTGTGTGTCAGTGTTACACTGTATCGGTGTGTGTGTCTGTGTTACACTGTATCGGTGTGTGTGTGTGTCAGTGTTACACTGTATCGGTGTGTGTCAGTGTTACACTGTATCGGTGTGTGTGTGTCAGTGTTACACTGTATCGGTGTGTGTGTGTCAGTGTTACACTGTATCGGTGTGTGTGTGTCAGTGTTACACTGTATCGGTGTGTGTGTGTCAGTGTTACACTGTATCGGTGTGTGTCAGTGTTACACTGTATCGGTGTGTGTCAGTGTTACACTGTATCGGTGTGTGTCAGTGTTACACTGTATCGGTGTGTGTGTGTCAGTGTTACACTGTATCGGTGTGTGTGTGTGTCAGTGTTACACTGTATCGGTGTGTGTGTGTGTCAGTGTTACACTGTATCGGTGTGTGTGTGTCAGTGTTACACTGTATCGGTGTGTGTCAGTGTTACACTGTATCGGTGTGTGTCAGTGTTACACTGTATCGGTGGTGTGTGTCAGTGTTACACTGTATCGGTGTGTGTGTGTCAGTGTTACACTGTATCGGTGTGTGTGTGTGTCAGTGTTACACTGTATCGGTGTGTGTGTCTCTGTTACACTGTATCGGTGTGTGTCTCTGTGTTACACTGACACACACACATACATGCAGGCACTGATACACTGTAACAATCCAGCCTGAGGGCCAGCTTTCACCCCCGTCCAATCAGTCATCTTATATTCCGCACAGCCTGGGAGAAGCTGATTGGCCGGCAGTGGAATGCGTCTTGCTATGCGGCTCAGTCCCTCGGCATCCTGAACTCGAATGACTTCGGGTGGAGGAGGATCCTCAATGCCTCCCCGTGAGAAAGACTGTAGGTTCGCTTTAATGGATCACATTATTCTGTGTCTGTGACCCCACTGAGTTCTTGCGATGGTAGAGGCTGGCGGGTAAGTGCCCGGCGCTGGGCAGAGAGGGGGAAGGGTTGGCGGGTAAGTGCCCGGCGCTGGGCAGAGAGGGGGAAGGGTTGGCAGGTAAGTGCCCAGCGCTGGGCAGAGAGGGGGAAGGGTTGGCGGGGTAAGTGCCCGGCGCTGGGCAGAGAGGGGGAAGGGTTGGCGGGTAAGTGCCCGGCGCTGGGCGGGGGGGGAAGGGTTGGCGGGTAAGTGCCCGGCACTGGGCAGAGGGGGGAGGGGTTGGTTGCCCCCTTGGCCACTTACCTTGTGCAGGGCGTCTCTCTCGGGGCTGCCATGCTGGAATTCCAGGATGGGCTCGTTCTTCACCTCGGTCACATTGGCGCAGTGGTGCCAGCGCAGCCTGGGAGAAGCATAAATAACAATTAGTCAGGAGTTGCATCTTTAAGCTTCGGGCGTGGAAAAGGTTAGTTTAGCTGTTAAGGGTTAATTTTACAGAATAGACTGGTGCATGCTGGGTACAGGCTTCTGCCCACTGGGCAGATGGATATGACAGGGTTTGCCTGGCAGATGGTGGTACAGGAGGCACAGGACAGATAAGGCTATGGCGGGGTTGGGCATTAGTGTGGGCACAGGGTTTGGCCGGCACCTAGGGGCACAGGGCAGATGAATAGGGTTTTGGCAGGGTTGGGTATTAGTGTGGGCACAGTGTTTGGATGGCACTTGGTGGGACAGGAGGAACAGGGCAGATACGGCTATGGCAGGGTTGGGCATTAGTGTGGGCACAGGGTTTGGCTGGCAACTGGTGGTACAGGTGGCACAGGACATATAGAGAAGGCTATGGCAGGGTTGGGCATTAGTGTGGGCACAGAGTTGTCTGGCAGCTGGTGGTACAGGGCAGATAGAGAAGGTTATAGCAGGGTTGGCATTATTGTGGGCACAGGGTTTGGCTGGCAGCTGGAGGTACAGGGGGTACTGGGCAGATAGAGAAGGCAATGGCAGGGTTGGGAATTAGTGTGGGCACAGGGTTTGGCTGGCACCTGGTGGGACGGGGCACAGGACGGATAAGGCTATGGAAGGATTGGGCATTAGTGTGGGCACAGGGTTTGGCTGGCACCTGGTAGGAAAGAGGGCACTGGGCAGATATAGAAGGCTATGGCAGGGTTGGGCATTAGTGTGGGCACAGGGTTTGGCTGGCACCTAGTGGGACAGGAGGCACAGGGCAGATAGAGAAGGCTATGGCAGGGTTGGGCATTAGTGTGGGCACAGGGTTTGGCTGGTATCTGGTAGGACAGGGGGCACAGGGAAGATATAGGAGTCTCTGGCAGGGTTGGGCATTAGTGTGGGCACAGGGTTTGGCTGGCACTTGGTGGGACAGGGCACATGGAGAAGGTTATAGCAAGGTTGGGTTTTAGTGTGGGCACAGGGTTTGGCTGGCAGCTGGTGGTACAGGGGGCACAGGGCAGATAGAGAAGGCTATGGCAGGGTTGGGCATTAGTGTGGGCACAGGGTTTGGCTGGCACCTGGTGGGACAGAGGGCACAGGGCAGATGGTGAAGGCTATAATAGGGTTGGGCATTAGTGTGGGCACAGGGTTTTTCTGGCACCTGGTTGGACAGGGGGCACAGGGCAGATGGATAGGGCTATGGCAGGGTTGGGCATTAGTGTGGGAACAGGATTTGGTTGGTAGCTGGTGGGACAGAGGGCACAGGGCAGATGGTGAAGGCTATAGTAGGGTTGGGCATTAGTGTGGGCACAGGGTTTTTCTGGCACCTGGTTGGACAGGGGGCACAGGTCAGATGGATAGGGCTATGGCAGGGTTGGGCATTAGTGTGGGCACAGGGTTTGTCTGGCACCTGGTAGGACAGGGGGCACTGGGCAGATATAGAAGGCTATGGCACGGTTGGGCATTGGTGTAGGCACAGGGTTTGGCTGGTAACTGGTGGGACAGGGGGCACAGGGCAGATAGAGAGGCTATAGCAGGGTTGGGCATTAGTGTGGGCACAGTGGTTGGCTGGCAGTTCATGGTATGGGGCACAGAGAAGGCTATGGCAGGGTTGGGCTTGAGTGTGGGCACAGGGTTTGGCTGGCACCTGGTGGGACGGGGCACAGGACAGATAGAGAAGGCTATGGCAGGGTTGGGCATTAGAGTGGGCACAGGGTTTGGCTGGCACCTGGTGGGACAGGGGGCACAGGACAGATGGATAGGGCTATGGCAGGGTTGGGCATTAGTGTGGGCACAGGGTTTGGCTGGCAGCTGGTGGGACAGGGGGCACGGGGCAGATAGTGGGTAAGGCTCTGGCAGGGTTACATTGCAGGGGGCACATAGGGCGAGGGTAGGGATGGGCAGAGGTGACATGTCCAGGGGTGAGGGCAGAGCTGGCACACAGGTGTAAGGCTAGGCAGGGCATTAGTATGGGTACAGAGCAGGGAGGTAAGGCTGTGGCAGGGTTGCAGGTCGGGGGTAAGATGCTGGCACACAGGAGAGGGTAGGGTAGGGCTGTGCAGGTGAGGGCAAAGCTGGCAAACAGGTGTAGGGCCAGGAAGGGCATGTGTGGGCAAAGAGGTAAGGCTGTGGCAGGTTACAGGGCAAGGGAACTGGCGAGCTGGGCAGGGGTGGCACATGGCCAGAGCAGTAAGGGAAGAGCTGGCACACAAGTGTAGGGCCAGGCAGGGCATTAAGGTGGTAGATGCTGGCACACAGAGGTGAGGGTAGGGCTGGGCAGGGGTGTCACATGCCTGGGGCAGTCAGGTGATGTGTAGGGCCAGGCAGGGCATTGAGGTGGGTAAGATGCGGGCACACAGGTGAGGGTAGGGCTGGGCAGGGGTGTCACATGCCTGGGGCAGTCAGGTGATGTGTAGGGCCAGGCAGGGCATTAAGGTGGGTAAGATGCGGGCACACAGGTGAGGGTAGGGCTGGGAAGGGGTGGCACATGCCCGGGGCAGTCAGGTGAGGGCAGAGCTGGCACACAGGTGTAGGGCCAGGCAGGGCATTAAGGTGGGCACAGGGCAGGGGGTAAGCAGCTGGCACATGGGTGGATGAGGGAAGGGCTGGGGGGACACATGCCTGGGGCAGAGCTGGCACACAGGTGTAGGGCCAGGCAGGGCATTAGGGTGGGCACAGGGCAGGGGGTAAGATGCTGGCACACATAGGGCTGGGCAGAGCTGGCACATATGCAGAGCAGTCAGGTGAGGGCAGGGCATTAGGGTGGGCACAAGGCAGGGGGTAAGATGCTGGCACACATAGGGCAGGGGTGGCGCATGCGCAGAGCAGTCAGGTGAGGGCAGGACTGGCACACAGGTGTAGGGCCAGGCAGGGCATTAAGGTGGGCACAGGGCAGGGGGTAAGCAGCTGGCACATGGGTGGATGAGGGTAGGGCTGGGGTGACACATGCCTGGGGCAGAGCTGGCACACAGGTGTAGGGCCAGGCAGGGCATTAGGGTGGGCACAGGGCAGGGGGTAAGATGCTGGCACACATAGGGCTGGGCAGAGCTGGCACATATGCAGAGCAGTCAGGTGAGGGCAGGGCATTAGGGTGGGCACAGGGCAGGGGGTAAGATGCTGGGGCACACATAGGGCTGGGCAGAGCTGGCACACGTGCAGAGCAGTCAGGTGAGGGCAGGGCATTAGGGTGGGCACAGGGCAGGGGGTAAGATGCTGGCACACATAGGGCTGGGCAGAGCTGGCACATATGCAGAGCAGTCAGGTGAGGGCAGGGCATTAGGGTGGGCACAGGGCAGGGGGTAAGATGCTGGGGCACACATAGGGCTGGGCAGAGCTGGCACATATGCAGAGCAGTCAGGTGAGGGCAGGGCATTAGGGTGGGCACAGGGCAGGGGGTAAGATGCTGGCACACATAGGGCTGGGCAGAGCTGGCACATATGCAGAGCAGTCAGGTGAGGGCAGGGCATTAGGGTGGGCACAGGGCAGGGGGTAAGATGCTGGGGCACACATAGGGCTGGGCAGAGCTGGCACACATGCAGAGCAGTCAGGTGAGGGCAGGGCATTAGGGTGGGCACAGGGTAGGGGGTAAGATGCTGGCACACATAGGGCTGGGCAGAGCTGGCACATATGCAGAGCAGTCAGGTGAGGGCAGGGCATTAGGGTGGGCACAAGGCAGGGGGTAAGATGCTGGCACACATAGGGCAGGGGTGGCGCATGCGCAGAGCAGTCAGATGAGGGCAGAGCTGGCACACATAGGGCAGGGGTGGCGCATGCGCAGAGCAGTCAGATGAGGGCAGAGCTGGCACACAGGTGTAGGGGCATTAGGGTGGGCACAGGGCAGGGGGTAAGTATCTGGCACGCATAGGGCTGGGCAGAGCTGGCACATGCGCAGAGCAGTCAGGTGAGGGCAGGGCTGGCACACATAGGGCAGGGGTGGCGCATGCGCAGAGCAGTCAGGTGAGGGCAGGGCTGGCACACATAGGGCAGGGGTGGCGCATGCGCAGAGCAGTCAGATGAGGGCAGAGCTGGCACACATAGGGCAGGGGTGGCGCATGCGCAGAGCAGTCAGGTGAGGGCAGGGCTGGCACACATAGGGCAGGGGTGGCGCATGCGCAGAGCAGTCAGGTGAGGGCAGGGCTGGCACACATAGGGCAGGGGTGGCGCATGCGCAGAGCAGTCAGATGAGGGCAGAGCTGGCACACATAGGGCAGGGGTGGCGCATGCGCAGAGCAGTCAGGTGAGGGCAGGGCTGGCACACATAGGGCAGGGGTGGCGCATGCGCAGAGCAGTCAGGTGAGGGCAGGGCTGGCACACAGGTGTAGGGGCATTAGGGTGGGCACAGGGCAGGGGGTAAGTATCTGTCACACAATACTCACCCGGTGGCAGCGGGGCGGCACAGCAGACGGGGCAGTTGTAACATGTCGGGTCGGGGGCAGAATGCGGCTCTTCTCTGGGTCACCGAATGACGGGGACACCTTAACGGAGGGGGAGGGGCCGGGCTTGTCCCGCGCCTTCCCATTGGCTGCCTGGGGAGGGCGGGGCTGTCAGAATGTTCTACACGATGTAACGCCGCCGACCAATGGGAAGCCCGGGCAGGGGAAACGCCTTCTCATCACTGATGTGTGTGTGTTGACTCAGGCTGCTGACCGGTGACGTCACCGCAAAAGGGGGCGTGTCCTCGCAGCCCGTGCGAGCGGAGCAGCTGGATAAACGGTCAGAATGACAGGTTTATAGTTCAGGGCCCACATTAATCCGGACCCTCACCCTGAATAATAGCGTTTCCCACACCCTGTACATACAGATTGCTCACATTAATCCGGACCCTTACCCTGAATAAGAGCCTATCTTATATGTTTCCCCCCTGTACATACAGATTGCTCACATTAATCCGGACCCTCACCCTGAATAAGAGCGTTTCCCACACCCTGTACATACAGATTGCTCACATTAATCCGGACCCTTACCCTGAATAAGAGCCTATCTTGTATGTTTCCCCCCTGTACATACAGATTGCCCACATTAATCCGGACCCTCACCCTGAATAAGAGCCTATCTTATATGTTTCCCCCCTGTACATACAGATTGCTCACATTAATCCGGACCTTCACCCCTTCACCCTGAATAAGAGCGTATCTTATATGTTTCCCACACCCTGTACATACAGATTGCCCACATTAATCCGGACCCTCACCCTGAATAATCCGGACCCTCACCCTGAATAAGAGCCTATCTTATATGTTTCCCACACCCTGTACATACAGATTGCTCACATTAATCCAGACCCTCACCCTGAATAAGAGCCTATCTTATATGTTTCCCACACCCTGTACATACAGATTGCCCACATTAATCCGGACCCTCACCCTGAATAATCCGGACCCTCACCCTGAATAAGAGCCTATCTTATATGTTTCCCACACCCTGTACATACAGATTGCCCACATTAATCCAGACCCTCACCCTGAATAAGAGCCTATCATATATGTCTTAAGTGTCTTCTGACTGTGTCGCTCTGCATTTCCCTGACCCCAGCTCTGCTCTGTCTGAGCAAAGCACAGCTATAACCCGCCCCCCTGTACTTTATCCCACTCTCCTCAGTAAGTGTGATGCTTCTAAGTCAAGATGGCGGCGCCCGTATCCTAAAGTCCTGAACAGAGTTGCAGCCCAGTGGGGGAAAAAATAAGTAAGTGACTAAAAACTTAATATATATATATATGGGGAATCGTTTTTAAGGGTTTGGGCTTTTCAATAAATCCTGGTGAAGGTCCGGTTTATAAAGACTCCTGGGCCGCTTTTGGTCCACTTTAATGCACGGCGTAGAGAGCCCCGTCTGATTGGCTGAGCTCCCCCATGCACATCAGCTGCAAGGGACGCCGCCATGACCCGCGCGTGTGTATATATGCGCAGCGGGGCATCCCAAATCGGGCCACTATTCATATAGACCGGCAGCATCCCTTAGGCCGTGGCCACTATTCATATAGACCGGGCGGCATCCCTTAGGCCGTGGCCACTATTCATATAGACCGGGCGGTATCCCTTAGGCCGTGGCCACTATTCATATAGACCGGGCGGTATCCCTTAGGCCGTGGCCGCTATTCATATAGACCGGGCGGCATCCCTTCATCCGTGGCCACTATTCATATAGACCGGGCGGCATCCCTTCATCCGTGGCCACTATTCATATAGACCGGGCGGCATCCCTTAGGCCGTGGCCACTATTCATATAGACCGGGCGGCATCCCTTCAGCCGTGGCCACTATTCATATAGACCGGGCGGCATCCCTTAGGCCGTGGCCACTATTCATATAGACAGCGCGGCATCCCTTTGGCCGTGGCCGCTATTCATATAGACCGGGCGGCATCCCTTCATCCGTGGCCGCTATTCATATAGACCGGGCGGCATCCCTTAGGCCGTGGCCACTATTCATATAGACCGGGCGGCATCCCTTAGGCCGTGGCCACTATTCATATAGACCGGGCGGCATCCCTTAGGCCGTGGCCAATATTCATATAGACCGGGCGGCATCCCTTAGGCCGCGGCCGCTATTCATATAGACCGGGCGGTATCCCTTAGGCCGTGGCCACTATTCATATAGACCGGGCGGCATCCCTTCATCCGTGGCCACTATTCATATAGACCGGGCGGCATCCCTTAGGCCGTGGCCGCTATTCATATAGACCGGGCGGCATCCCTTCATCCGTGGCCACTATTCATATAGACCGGGCGGCATCCCTTCATCCGTGGCCACTATTCATATAGACCGGGCGGCATCCCTTAGGCCGTGGCCATTATTAAAATAGACCTGGCGGCATCCCTTCAGCCGTGGCCGCTATTCATATAGACCGGGCGGCATCCCTTCAGCCGTGGCCGCTATTCAAATAGACCGGGCGGCATTCCTTCGGCCGTGGCCGCTATTCATATAGACCGGGCGGCATCCCTTCGGCCGTGGCCACTATTCATATAGACCGGGCGGCATCCCTTCGGCCGTGGCCACTATTCATATAGACCGGGCGGCATCCCTTAGGCCGTGGCCACTATTCATATAGACCGGGCGGCATCCCTTAGGCCGTGGCCACTATTCATATAGACCGGGCGGCATCCCTTCGGCCGTGGCCACTATTCATATAGACCGGGCGGCATCCCTTAGGCCGTGGCCACTATTCATATAGACCGGGCGGCATCCCTTCAGCCGTGGCCACTATTCATATAGACCGGGCGGCATCCCTTCAGCCGTGGCCACTATTCATATAGACCGGGCGGCATCCCTTCGGCTTTGGCCACTATTCATATAGACCGGGCGGCATCCCTTAGGCCGTGGTCACTATTCATATAGACCGGGCGGCATCCCTTCAGCCGTGGCCACTATTCATATAGACCGGGCGGCATCCCTTTGGCCGTGGCCACTATTCATATAGACCGGGCGGCATCCCTTCAGCCGTGGCCACTATTCATATAGACCGGGCGGCATCCCTTCGGCCTTGGCCACTATTCATATAGACCGGGCGGCATCCCTTTGGCCGTGGCCGCTATTCATATAGACCGGGCGGCATCCCTTTGGCCGTGGCCGCTATTCATATAGACCGTGCAGCATCCCTTCGGCCGTGGCCACTATTCATATAGACCGGGCGGCATCCCTTAGGCCGTGGCCACTATTCATATAGACCGGGCGGCATCCCTTCAGCCGTGGCCACTATTCATATAGACCGGGCGGCATCCCTTCAGCCGTGGCCACTATTCATATAGACCGGGCGGCATCCCTTCGGCTTTGGCCACTATTCATATAGACCGGGCGGCATCCCTTAGGCCGTGGTCACTATTCATATAGACCGGGCGGCATCCCTTCAGCCGTGGCCACTATTCATATAGACCGGGCGGCATCCCTTTGGCCGTGGCCACTATTCATATAGACCGGGCGGCATCCCTTCAGCCGTGGCCACTATTCATATAGACCGGGCGGCATCCCTTCGGCCTTGGCCACTATTCATATAGACCGGGCGGCATCCCTTTGGCCGTGGCCGCTATTCATATAGACCGGGCGGCATCCCTTTGGCCGTGGCCGCTATTCATATAGACCGTGCAGCATCCCTTCGGCCGTGGCCACTATTCATATAGACCAGGCGGCATCCCTTCGGCCGTGGCCACTAATCATATAGACCGGGCGGCATCCCTTCAGCCGTGGCCACTATTCATATAGACCGGGCGGCATCCCTTCAGCCGTGGCCACTATTCATATAGACCGGGCGGCATCCCTTCGGCTTTGGCCACTATTCATATAGACCGGGCGGCATCCCTTTGGCCGTGGCCACTATTCATATAGACCGGGCGGCATCCCTTCAGCCGTGGCCACTATTCATATAGACCGGGCAGCATCCCTTCGGCCTTGGCCACTATTCATATAGACCGGGCGGCATCCCTTTGGCCGTGGCCGCTATTAATATAGACCGTGCAGCATCCCTTCAGCCGTGGCCACTATTCATATAGACCAGGCGGCATCCCTTCGGCCGTGGCCACTAATCATATAGACCGGGCGGCATCCCTTCGGCCGTGGCCGCTATTGATAGACCTGGCGTGCACCCATCAGCCAGACCGACCCGTGCATGCTCTGTGGGATTGCAAGAAATCCACGTTTTTACTGAAGGGCATCCCAAATTCCAGATGGGAATCTGCTTGGCCTGGAGTCTAAAAAGGCCCGGCCAGCGGGGGTTTGAGTCTGCATTAAAGAGGACAAAACCCCTCAGAATTTTGACTATCCGCTGTGTGAGACCCTCTCAGGTCAGCCAATCTCGCTCGCCCGTCCCCGGTCCTACAGCGCGTGTGCAGCCTCTCGTCCAATCGGCTTGCTCTGCTAGCGCCCTGGCGGCTGCATCCCCTGCTTCCCTCTAACAGGGAGCGGGCCCACACCGGCCATTCACAAATGCCTGGTGCAGCACGTGCCTTGCTAAAGGGCTAGCTAAAGGACTAGCTAAAGGGCTTGCTAAAGGACTAGCTAAAGGGCTTGCTAAAGGACTAGCTAAAGGACTAGCTAAAGGGCTTGCTAAAGGACTAGCTAAAGGGCTTGCTAAAGGACTAGCTAAAGGGCTTGCTAAAGGACTAGCTAAAGGGCTTGCTAAAGGGCTAGCTAAAGGACTAGCTAAAGGACTAGCTAAAGGGCTTGCTAAAGGACTAGCTAAAGGACTAGCTAAAGGGCTTGCTAAAGGGCTTGCTAAAGGGCTTGCTAAAGGGCTTGCTAAAGGACTAGCTAAAGGGCTTGCTAAAGGACTAGCTAAAGGACTAGCTAAAGGGCTTGCTAAAGGACTAGCTAAAGGGCTTGCTAAAGGACTAGCTAAAGGGCTTGCTAAAGGGCTTGCTAAAGGGCTTGCTAAAGGACTAGCTAAAGGACTAGCTAAAGGGCTTGCTAAAGGACTAGCTAAAGGGCTTGCTAAAGGACTAGCTAAAGGACTAGCTAAAGGGCTTGCTAAAGGACTAGCTAAAGGGCTTGCTAAAGGACTAGCTAAAGGGCTTGCTAAAGGACTAGCTAAAGGGCTTGCTAAAGGACTAGCTAAAGGACTAGCTAAAGGACTAGCTAAAGGACTAGCTAATGGACTAGCTAAAGGGCTTGCTAAAGGACTAGCTAAAGGGCTTGCTAAAGGACTAGCTAAAGGGCTTGCTAAAGGACTAGCTAAAGGGCTTGCTAAAGGACTAGCTAAAGGGCTTGCTAAAGGACTAGCTAAAGGGCTTGCTAAAGGACTAGCTAAAGGGCTTGCTAAAGGACTAGCTAAAGGGCTTGCTAAAGGACTAGCTAAAGGACTAGCTAAAGGGCTGGGATACGACAGCGGCTCACGCATGCACCGTTGGACCAGCAAAGGTGGTGCGTTTCTGGGCGACCTATGGTGTATCACACAGCACGGCATCCCGAATCTGGATGCCCTTCGGGGGGAGGGAATTTGGCGTCCCTGGAATCTTATAGATTTCAGGGGCTTGGGTTTCGATCCGCTTTTAAGCGGATTTTGTTCCATGCCCCGGGGTATTCCAACTTGGGATTCCCCGCTGTGTGAAACCAACCCGGGGCACCCAGTACAAACTGACCTTTCCCGGGTCCTATGGCTCATGCGCGGGCTCTCGTCCAATCGGAGCCGTGCATATTAATGATCGTAAATGGCTCAGCAATAGGAGCGAGAGTGGGCACCTATCTGAATGGCTGGGTGCAGGGGCGTGCCGCAGCCCAGACGTGTCGGGGCGTTTTGCTGCAAGCAGGGTGATGGGTGTCACATGACGGGGCATCCCGATTTGGAGGGAAAATCCCGGGTGGTGGTCCTCATTCAGATGGAGCAGCAGAGGGGAGAACATATTAGAGGTGAGCAGTCTGGTATATCACAGTGGAGAGGGTTGCAGTAGTCCAGGTTGGAAATGCTCAGGGCAAGCACTGGAATGTTAGTGCCGTCAATAAGGGGCGGAGCCTGGAGAATGTCAGGAGGCGGAGCTAGTGACTTACATGACGCGAGCCAGTATAAGAGATCGGGTTGACTTTTACGCTAGTGGAAATGCTGACCTGCTATAAACGGACGTTCCACAGTTTAGGTCCGCTTGGGCCGCAGCACAAGATAATAAAAAAAAAAAAACACATTGCACGCGTTTCTGAGTTTTTGTCTTTTTTTTATTGAAAGTGTTTATTTTTTGCTTTTTCTTTTTGTAACAAACGGATAAAAGCCCCCCCCCCCCCCCAACAGGGGCAGGAGGATGATGGTCAGGTCAGACAAAAACAAAAAATTCCCTACAAACCATCAAAGCCCAACAGAAAAAAAAATACAAAATCCCGGCACGCCCCCACCACAGGAGTCTATACGTGCTGAGCCCACCCCCTCCAGGCGCTGTACCTGCCCGACGGGTAACTCCGGGCCCCTCCTGACCGATCGGAGACCCATAACCTTTGCCTGACCTATACGGGGGAGGAGAGGGGGATAAGTGCTGTGTCTGGATTTAAAAGGGCCTGGGGGTAAAATGATGATGCCCGGTTAAGGGAGCAGCGCACCTGCTGTGTGGTGTGGGCATTCCGGCCACTAGGGGGAGAAAATAAATGACATTGTTCTATTACAAGGCATAGAAAGAACTCCTAGTCCCTTTTTAAAGTGGATTTCGACTATCCCTGGGATTTGTTACTTGCCCCCAGTTTGGGATGCCCACCCCCCCCCCCCCCCCAATTGCATAAAAAAAACACCACAGATCACAAGGTAAAGCTCGATGCTTCCTGGTCTTGCGGCACAAATGATGATCCTAATGATACTAATGATGATGATGCTAAACATGATGATACTAATGATGCTAAAGATGATACTGATGCTGATGATACTGGTGATGCTAATGATGATACTGATGATGCTAAAGATGATACTGATGCTGATGATGCTAATGATTATGATGCTGCTAAAGATGATGATGCTGCTGCTGATGATGCTGATGCTAAAGATGATACTGATGATGATACTGGTGATGCTAATGATTATGATGATGCTAATGATGAGGATACTGATGCTGCTAAAGATGATGATACTAATGGTTATGATACGAATACTAATGATGATGATACTGGTAATGCTAATGATGATTCTAATGATACTGGTGATGCTAATGATGATTCTAATGATACTGGTGATGCTAATGATGATGATACTGATGCTGCTAAAGATGATACTAATGATTATGATGATGCTAAAGATGATGATGATGCTGATGATACTGGTGATGCTAATTATACTGATGCTGCTAAAGATGATGATACTAATACTAATGATGCCAATGATGATGATGATACTGGTAATGCTAATGATGATTCTAATGATACTGGTAATGCTAATAATGATGATGCTGCTAATGATACTGATGATGATACTTGTGATGCTATTGAGGATAATGATACTAATGATGATGCTGGTGATACTGGTATTGCTAATGATACTGATGCGGCTAATGATGATGATACTAAAAAAACACTGCATAAAAAAACACCACAGATCACAAGGTAAAGCTCGATGCTTCCTGGTCTTGCGGCACAAGTGATGATCCTAATGATGATGATACTGATGATGATACTAATGATGCTAAAGATGATACTGATGATGCTAATGATTATGATGATGATGATACTGATGCTGCTAAAGATGATGATGCTAATGAGGATACTGATGCTGATGATACTGGTGATGCTAATGATTATGATGATGCTGATGATGATGCTAATGATGCTAAATATACTGATTGATGCTAATGATTATGATGCTAATGACGAGGATACTGATGCTGCTGAAGATGATGATGCTAATGATTATGATGATGCTAATGATGAGGATACTGATGCTGCTAAAGATGATGATACTAATGATTATGATACTAATACTAATGATGATGATACTGGTAATGCTAATGATGATTCTAATGATACTGGTAATGCTAATAATGATGATGCTGCTAATGATACTAATGATTATGATGATGCTAAAGATGATGATGCTGATGATACTGGTGATGCTAATTATACTGATGCTGCTAAAGATGATACTAATGATACTAATACTAATGATGATACTAATACTAATGATGCCAATGATGATGATACTGGTAATGCTAATGATGATTCTAATGATACTGGTAATGCTAATAATGATGATGATGCTGCTAATGATACTGATGATGATACTGGTGATGCTATTGATGATGATGTTAATGATACTAATGATGATGCTGGTGATACTGGAATTGCTAATGATACTGATGCGGCTAATGATGATGATACTAAAAAAAACCCGCAGATCACAAGGTAACGCTCGATGCTTCCTGGTCTTGCGGCACAAGTGATGATACTAATGATGATGATGATGATGCTGCTAAAGATGATGATACTGATGCTGCTAAACATGATGATACTAATGATGATGATGCTGCTGATGATTATGATGATGCTAATGATGATGCTAATGATGATGCTAATGATGATGCTAATGATGATGCTAATGATGATGCTAATGATGATGCTAATGATGATGCTAATGATGATGCTAATGATGATGCTAATGATACTGATGCTAATGATGATTCTAATGATACTAGTAATGCTAATAATGATGATGCTGCTAATGATACTGATGATGATACTGGTGATGCTATTGATGATGATGTTAATGATACTAAAAAAACACTGCATAAAAAAACCCCGCAGATCACAAGGTAAAGCTCGCTGCTTCCTGGTCTTACTGCACATGTGCGGGCTTTCGTTCAAACTGAGCCATTTCCTGCGCATATTAATGATTTGATAATGGCTGCATTAAAGTGGACCAAAACCCAGGATTTTGACTATCCTGGGTTTTTGGTGCCCTGATTGTTTCCTGAGCAGCGGCCGCATCCCCGCTTATCCCTCTAGCAGGGCCAGACATTTGAGAATGGCCGAGGCGGGCACGCTCCCTGTTAGAGGGAAGCGGGGGATGCGGCCGGTGGTGCGCTTAGCTCCGCTGGCCTTAGGCGAAGAGGCAGGAGTGGATCCGAGCGCACTGATTGGAGGAGAGGCTGCACATGCGCCGGAGGGTCAGGGAGAGATGAGTTTGTTTGGGTGACTGGGGTGGCCCAGTGGTGAGGACCAGAACCCAGGATAGGCAAAATCCTGGGTTGTGGTCTACTTTAACATGTACATACAGGGCCAAACAATGCATCAGTTGGGCCGAGCCGGACACAATGTACCAGTCGGGCCAGGCCGGACACAATGTATCAATGGTTAATATTTACCTGATGCCTGTAACTGTTGTCCCTGCATGAGACCAAGACAACAGTTACAGGCATCAGAACCACATGATTTTAACCTTTTGCCTGGAGGCCACTAAGGTAATAGAGGCCGGGCCGGGCACAATGCAGCAGTCGCGTCCCCGGCTCAACACACATTGCTATTGGCTAAACAGCCTGTATCACATGACCCCTCCCCCCCCCCCCACGCAATTAGGAAACACCGGGCCAGACACAATGTATCAGTGGTTAATATTTACCTGATGCATGTAACTGTGGCCCTGCGTAAGACAAGGACAACAGTTACAGGTATCAGAACCACTTGATTTTAACCTTTTGCCTGGAGGCCACTAAGGTAATAGAGGCCGAGCCGGACACAATGTATCAGTCGGATGACCCCGCCCCCTGACACACATTGCTATTGGCTGAACAGCCTGGATCACATGACCCCCTCCCTCCCCCTCGATTAGGAAACCCCCACGTTTTGCACCTTTAAGACACGAGCTGGATGAAAACTTTTTCCATTTCAAAGACTTTTATTTTTTTTTTGTTTTTTCTGGAAAAAAAAAAAGATTTTGCTGATAAAAATAGAATATATGTTATTTATAAATAGGCTTCATTTCCTAGAGAACCCCGCCCCCAAACCCCACGCACCCGCCAATAACGCTTCTTTGTTCCACTGTGGGTGGGGCCGCTGACAACATGCAATATAATATCCCCATCACCGTCGTTTTCTTACCTATGTACACCCCACCTACTCTATACCGCTAACCAATCAGGAGGCTTCGCCGGAAGAGGCTTCCTCCCAGTGTAAGGGTCCTATCCCCCCGGCCCCTCCTACGTTAGGAACCCCAACGGTTTACAAAGCGCGTCAATATGACGCATGGTTCAGAAAAGCATATAAAGAAGTATGTACAGGCTGGCGAAACGCGAGCTGCTGTATTTACAGAAAGTCTCCCGCAGCAGTTTTTAGGTTTTTTTTTTTTTTTGGTACGTTTGCGACCCCCTTACTAAAAAAAAAAAATGTATCTACAGGAGCAGAGATCCCCCCCCCCCCCCCCCCAACACACTAAAGAAAAGTTTTATTGCGAAAAAAAGGCATCTGGAGCCCCCCGGGAAGATGGGAAAAAGGCCACTAATAGAGAAAAAACAAAAACACTTCTAAAAGGGCTTTACAGTTCTTAAAATGTTAAAGGGACTGTACATGGGTTACATTTGTGGTTGATATTTACCTGATGCCTGTAACTGTTGTCCCTGCTTGAGAAAAGGACAACAGTTACAGGCATCAGAACAACGTGATTTTAACCACTAAGGTAATAGAAAAAGAGAACTTTTAAAAGGGCTTTGCCTGTTCAGACCCTTTAACATTTCTAGAACTGTAAAGGGTTACATTTATGTGGTTAATATTTACCTGATGCCTGTAACTGTTGTCCTTATCTCATGAAGGGACAACAGTTACAGGCATCAGAACGTGATTTTAACCTTTTTGCCTGGAGGCCACTAAGGTAATAGAAAAAGAAAAAACAAAAAACACTTCTAAAAAGGGCTTTACAGTTCTAAAAATGTAAAAAAAAGGGACTGTACGGGGCTAAGGGTTACATTTATGTGGTTGATATTTACTTGATGCCTGTAACTGCATGAGACAAGGACAACAGTTACAGGCATCAGGACCACATGAATTTAACCTTTTGCCTGGACGATTGCTTTAAAGACACAATCCCTAATAATGCTGAATCATCGGGGAGGCCTCCGACAAAACAATCCGGGCTGGTTCTTCGCAGTAGTAAAAATGGGCCATTAGGTCGTTAAGAGTCCACTTCACCCACAATGAACCTTTTTCAGGCTCGGGTGTGGCCGGCAAACTCATCTTGGGCCTGTACACTCAAAGTTCCCCATACTTTTCCTCCAAGGCAAATTTTTGGGTATCTCCACCCGAGAAAAAAATTAGAAGAGCGACGGCAGAAAGAGACCACGTGGTCCATATAATCTAAAGCACCGGCTACACCATCTGCATTAGTGTGGAGATCCATCCATGACCTGCTGCTGGACCTTGAGGACCTGTCGTCTCATTCTCCTCCACTGGGGAAACCCAAAAAGTAACCTCATTCTCCTCCACTGGGGAAAACCAAAAAGTAACCTCATTCTCCTCCACTGGGGAAACCCAAAAAGTAACCTCATTCTCCTCCATTGAGGAAGGACCCATTTGGGGAAACCCAAAAAGTAGCCTCGTTCCTCAGTGGAGAAGAAGGACCCGTTTGCGGAAACCCAACAAGTAGCCTCATTCTCTGTCACTGGGGACGGACGTGTTTGGAGGAGAATGAGGCTACTTTTTGGGTCCCCCCCCCCCAACACGTCTTTCCCCAGTGATGGAGAATGAGGCTACTTTTTGGGTTCCCCCCCCCCCAACATGTCTTTCCCCAGTGATGGAGAATGAGGCTACTTGTTGGGTTTCCCCAAACGGGTCCTTCTCCTCCACTGAGGTCACTGGGGAATGAGACTACTTGTCCTTCTGCGGTAACCTCAGTGGAGGAGAATGAGGCTACTTTTTGGTTTTCCCCCAAACGGGTCCTTCCCTGGTAACTTCAGTGGAGGAGAATGAGGCTACTTGTTGGGTTTCCTCCAAAGGGTCATTCTCCTCCGAGGTCACTGAGGAACGAGGCTACTTTTTGAGTCTCCTCTGACCTCATTCGCCTCACTGGAGAAGGACCCGTTTGGGAAAACCCAAAAAGTAGATTCGTTCCCTAGCGACCTCCGTGGAGCAGGACCTGTTTGGTGAAACCCAAAAAGTAGACTCATTCCCCAGTGGAGGAGAAGGACCCCTTTGGGGGGGGGGGGGGGGGGGGAGGGAACCCAAAAAGTAGCCTCAATTCTCCTCCACCGAGGTCACTGGAGGAAGGACTTGTTTGGGGGGAAACCCAAAAAGCAGCCTCATTCTCTTCCAAACGGGTCCTTCCCCAGTGGATGAGAGTGAGGCTACTTTTTTGGGTTTCCCCAAACGGGTCCTTCCCTAGTGCAGGAGAATGCGGCTCCTTTTTTGGGTTTCCCTTCTGAGGTCACTGGGCAAAGACCAATTTGGGGAAACCCAAAAAGTAGCCTCAATTCTCCTCCACCGAGGTCATTGGGGGAGGTCCATTAGCCCACAGGAGCAGCGGAACCTTTATAAGTGCTGTTTGCCCTTATACAGGCCCATGTTGGGGCAATAAACCGGCCACCATGCACCTCCCCTTCCATAACCACAGGGGCGTTTGCCCCCACAAGGCTTGCTTATTGCACAGTGTATCCGCTTGATCTGCTGCACCACTCTTAATCCTCAAGCTCCTCGCAGGGGCGTTACCCACTCCACCCGACTGCAGCGACAGGATAGGCCGAGGCCTACACCCTAAAAAAACAAACATTCAACTCTACACCTAAAAAAAAAAAGGGATTTAAAGGTACAGTCCAAACTAAAAAGAAAACAAAAACATTCGTTGAATCTGAGCCAGTCCCACTAGGAAAGTCTGAAAGTGCGACGTCGGACGATGAACATTTTGGGTTGAGCTTTAAACGCTTTGGTGACGGGGAGCACAAGTGCAGGAAACCGCGTTCTTATTTAGGGCGGCGGCTCAGGATTGGGGGAGGGGCAAGGCACACAGCACGTTTTAGTTTTTTTTCTCCTACGTAGAGGATTTTCCGTACAAGATTAGACGTTTAGAGCACCAAGAACCGGAGGGCGGGTCCGGGGCGTCCTCCGTCAGACTCGCCAGCAGTCTCCACCAAAAAAGAGTCCCTCAGAGGCCGGCTGGCGTTTATCAACTGATGGCGCTGTCCCCGTCTCCGTCCTTATCGGACTCTTCCTGCATCTCATCCGAGTTCCCTGAGTCGCTGCTCGCCACCGAGCTGGTGGATGGGGAGTCCCTGAAATGCAAAAAAAAGGGACAATGTGAGATAAGGGGACCACAAGCCCCTCCTCCAGGTCTGACAGTCTCCACCTTCTCTGGGTCCCACAAGAACCACTGCATTGTAGTGCAGTTAAAGGACGGATACTCCCGCCACCTCCCATTCCATCACCTCCTCAGTCATTCCCTTCTCTAGGTCCCACGGCAGATGCTCACCTCCCGCTCTGACAGTCCCCACCTTCTCTGGGTCCCTGTCACCTCCTCCATCAGGTGACAATGTTGCTGCCGCCGCCTCCTTTGCCAGGGTCCCGCAAGAACCACTGCATTGTAGTGCAGTTGAAGGGATGGATACTCCCAGGGCAGATGATCTCTACTGTTGCCACCTTCTCTAGGTCCCTGCCACCTCCTCTACCAGGGTCCCATTGTAGTGCAGTTGAAGGGCTGGTTGTTCCTCGCCTACTCCCATTCTGTCACCTCTTCAGTCATTGCCCCCTTCTCTAAGTCCCTAAAAGCTCCTCCGTCAGGTCCCTGGGCAGACACTCACCGCCTCCTCCAGGTCTCGGTCTCCACCTTCTCTGGGTTCCTGCCACTACCTCCGCCAGGTGACAATGTTGCTGCCACTTCCTCTACCAGTGTCCCACAAGAACCACTGCATTGTAGTGCAGTTGAAGGGCTGGATACCCCCTGCCTCCACCAGGTCCCAGGGCAGATGCTCACCACTTCCTCCCGGTCTCCACCTTCTCTGGGTCCCTGCCATCGGGTGACAATGTTGCTGCCTCCTCCTTTTCCCGGGTCCCACAAGAACCACTGCATTGTAGTTGAAGGGCCAGATACTCCCACTTCCTCCATCATTGTCCCCTTCTCTAGGTCCAGGGCAGATGCTTACCACCTCTGGGTCCCTGCCACCTCCTCTACCAGGGTCGCTCAAGAACCACTGCATTGTAGTTGAAGGGCCAGATACTCCCACTTCCTCCATCATTGTCCCCTTCTCTAGGTCCAGGGCAGATGCTTACCACCTCTGGGTCCCTGCCACCTCCTCTACCAGGGTCGCTCAAGAACCACTGCATTGTAGTGCAGTTGAAGGGCCGGATACTCCCGCCAACTCCCATTCCATCACCTCCTCAGTCATTGCCCCCTTCTCTAGGTCCCACGGCAGATGCTCACCTCCTGCTCTGACAGTCCCCACCTTCTCTGGGTCCCTGTCACCTCCTCCATCAGGTGACAATGTTGCTGCCGCCTCCTTTGCCAGGGCCCCGCAAGAACCACTGCATTGTAGTGCAGTTGAAGGGATGGATACTCCCTGCCTCCAGGTCCCAGGGCAGATGGTCAGTACTGTTGCCACCTTCTCTAGGTGCCTGCCACCTCCTCTACCAGGGTCCTATTGTAGTGCAGTTGAAGGACTGGATGCTCCTCGCCTGCTCCCATTCTGTCACCTCCTCAGTCATTGCCCCCTTCTTTAAGTCCCTAAAAGCTCCTCTGTCAGGTCCCAGGGCAGACGCTCACCGCCTCCTCCAGGTCTCACAGTCTCCACCTTCTCAGGGTCCCTGCGACCACCTCCACCAGGTGACAATGTTCCTCTACCAAAGTCCCGCAAGAACCACTGCATTGTAGTGCAGTTGAAGGGCTGGATACCCCCTGCCTCCACCAGGACCCAGGGCAGATGCTCACCACTTCCTCCCGGTCTCCACCTTCTCTGGGTCCCTGCCATCGGGTGACAATGTTGCTGCCTCCTCCTTTACCCGGGTCCCACAAGAACCACTGCATTGTAGTTGAAGGGCCAGATACTCCCACTTCCTCCATCATTGTCCCCTTCTCTAGGTCCAGGGCAGATGCTTACCACCTCTGGGTCCCTGCCACCTCCTCTCTCAGGGTCGCACAAGAACCACTGCATTGTAGTGCAGTTGAAGGCCCAGATACTCCCTACCTCCTCCCATTCCATCACCTCCTCCATCATTGCCCCCTTCTCTAGGTCCATGATGGCTCCTCCATCATGTTCCAGGGTAGATGCTCAGCGCCTCCTCACGGTCTGACAGTCACCACCTTCTCTGGGTCCCTGCTACCTCCTCTACCAGGGTCCCACAAGAACCACTGCATTATAGTTGAAGGGCCAGATACTCCCCGCCTCTACCCATTCCATCACATCCTCCATCATTGCCCCCTTCTCTAGGTCCCTGATGGCTCCTCCGTCAGGTCCCAGGGTAGCTGCTCAGCACTTCCTCATGGTCTCCACCTTCTCTGGGTGTCAATGTTGCTTCCGCCTCCTCTACCAGGGTCCCACAAGAACCATTCTATTGTAGTGCAGTTGAAGGGGTGGATACTCCCTGCCTCCTCCCATTCCATCACCTCCTCCGTTATTGCCCCCTTCTCTAGGTCCCTAATGGCTTCTCTGTCAAGTCCCAGGGCAGATGCTCACAGCCACCTCCCAGTCGCCACCTCCATCACCGGGTGACAATGTTGCTGTCGCCTCCTCTACCCAGGTCTTGCAAGAACCACTGCATTGTAGTGCAGCTGAAGGGCCGGATATTCCCCACCTCCTCCATCATTGTCCCCTTCTCTAGGTCCCCGATAGCTCCTCAGTCAGGTCCCAGGGCAGATGCTTACTGCCTCTGGGTCCCTGCCGTCTCCTCTACCAGGGTCCCACAAGAACCATTCTTTTGGGACCCCCCCCCAAAGGGCAGATGCTCACCGCCACCTTCCAAACTGACTGGCTCCACCTTCTCTGGGTCCCTGACACCAGGTGACAATGTTGCTGCCACTTCCTCTACCAGAGTCCCACAAGAACCACTGCATTGTAGTTGGAGGGCCGGATACTCCCGCCTCCTCCATCATTGCTCTTTTCTCTAGGTCCCCGATGGCTCCTCCGTCAGGTCCCAGCACAGATAATCACCGCCTCCTCCAGGTCTGACAGTCTCCACCTTCTCTGGGTCCCTGACACCAGGTGACAATGTTGCTGCCGCTTCCTCTTCCCAGGTCCCACAAGAACCACTGCACTGTAGTGCAGTTGAAGGGCCGGATACTCCCCACCTCCTCCCTCATGGCTGCCTTCTCTAGGTCCCAGGGCAGATGCTCAACCCCCTCCTCCCGGTCTCCACCTTCTCTGGGTCCCTGCCACCTTTTCCACCGGGTGACAATGTTGCTGCTGCTGCTTCCTCTACCAGGGTCCCACAAGAACCACTGCATTGGTCCGACGTTCTCCACCTTCTCTGGGTCCCTGCCACCTCCTGCAGCATACGGCACCAATGGCCCTTCTACCACCTCCTCTGGGTGACCGTGTCACTGCCACCTCTTCTACTAGGGTCCCAAAAGAACCGCTGCAGTGAAGGTCCAGATACTCACGCCGATCCCATTCTCTTGCCAGGTCTCCCAGTGGCTCACGGTTGTGGAGGCAATGGGGGACCTGGCAAAAGAATGGGACCGCCATAAGTCATCATGCCACCGCCTTCTCCACCTGCAAGCTCCATCCGCTTGCTCCACACTGGGGTCCTGCAAACTACATCACTCATCCGCTTGGGTCCAGTAAGCACCGCTGCTTCCTCCTCAAGGTCCAGATGCCGAAATAGACTAAAGGACCCTTGGTTGCTCTTTGGGATGTCCCTCCACTTCCTGACCTCAGTACGAGAAGAGAGTCCAAGGCAAACCTTCACTGGTGGACGTACTGGAGGTTTCCCTCTAGTGAATGGCAACGTCGTCAAGCAAGCTAACGATTCATAGGATATGTTTGTGTGTAGGGATACCGACAAATCCACATAAATGGTTTTTACCCAAAAAATGTGCCGCACTCTTAAGACAATATTTAAAAATTTAGATACTTTATTAATTTTGAATGTTTAAACACAAGTACAGCACATAAACTATTACATTTAAAACTGGATTGACTTCCGGGACTCAGATAGTTTCCGAGTATCGATACAATGATAAATCGTGGACGGAAAAAAGGTAACTAGCTGCACCTCAGTTCGGTTTGGAGTTAAGGCTTTTACGATAAAAGGATCAGTACTTCTGATCCAGCTCATGGCACTACCCCCCCCCCTTTCTTTTCTCTCTGTTCTATAGGTTTTTTTACCTTGTTCCTTATGTCCTGTTTACTGTTACATTTTGTTACATCTTATCTGATATGTTACTGTTCTGTGCCATGTAGGACGACCCACTAATTAAGCAGTGGGGTGCGGGGTTGGTGTGCCGGGGTCCACGGGGGCTGGTCTATGATCAGCTGGCATGGATGTGGGAGTCTCCGGGCTGATTTTAGCGGGCCCTGACAGTTTTCAGACTGAGGGAACAGAGGTCCCCTATTCACCGACCGGTATGCTTCAGAACCCTCTCATGCCTGGAGGGCCGCAGAATTGGACTACAGGGGCTTTGGCCTTCCACGGCATGGAAAAGTGGATACCCAAAGCACACCACCCAGACGCCCCCTAATATGAGGGTAGAAACACAGGTATCAGGGGACTACTGTGGCACAATATAAAGTTGATATATCACTGAGCTTCTTGATGGATGTAACGGTGTTCTGTGTATAACATTTTGTATGCATCTTCTTTTGATCATCAATAAAAACAGATTAAACTAAAACATTAAAAACCTATATTGTACAGGACGGGTCTCTAATCAGGGATATTTAATATAATTGTACCCTATATCAAATATTAGATTTGTGCAAACACATCATTCAGGTAAGAAAAATATACTCCAATACTATATTCAATGAATAAAAAGTGACAGTGCTATCAAAACCCATACACAATAGTGACTCGGTGCTATAAGTAAAGTGACCTGTGCTCTTAACATATATAATCCGTGCAATAATGAGAAGTGCAAATGAATAGAAGTTATTGATAATCCGGGAACTATTCAAATAGTAAATAAACATCACCCAGCATGAATGGAGCCGTCCTGCCAATGGACAACACCGACCCGTTGCGTGGTGGCCACATCCACCACTTCGTCAGGATGTCCCTCACCTTTTAAGCTCCCGGTGTAGATGATTGCGCCCAGTCTTCCGGCGGAAGTGTCCGCGCCCCGTCCAAATGTTTTAAATGTAATTGTTTGTGTTGTAGTGCTGTACTAGTGTTTAAACATTCAAAATTAATAAAGTATCTACATTTTTAAATATGGTCATAAGATTGCGGCACACTTTTTGGGTAAAAACACATTTGTGTGGATTTGTCTGGTATCCCACACACAAACATATCCTATTAATCATAATATCCTTCTATTGAAGGCGTTTTTTTTACCGTGTCAGCAGCTGTTTTGAATTATCTTAGCTGCACAGGGTCCCTCGCCTCTCTCTTGCAACTTTATTACCAGAAGCCAACGCTTCAGATATGTGGTTGACCTGTCCAAGCTATGCGCCCAGCACCACACACACACACACACACACACACACACACACACACACACACACACACACGTGAACCCTCACCTGCCAGCCGATCCCTTTATCAGGCGCCGACAGGTCTCCATCTGCACGTCGAGGCCTCTCTTCATGCTGCACATTTCCATGTATTCGTGGAGATGACGGTTCATGTCGCTCTTTGCCGTCGCCAGTTCCAACTAAACGAAGGAGAGATGGAGGGTTGGTAACGGTTAGAAATGCGTAAACTGAACATAAAAAGTAGCCTGCTCTATGAGGTAAGTGGCCAAACGGACTGGATTTGGCATAAGCTTTCCAAACCTCCCTGGAGGTCCACCACCTCTCCTATCCTCCGAATGAGGAACCTCACCACCAAGAACCTCAATTCCTCTTGCCCCTACCCAGGGCCTTCATATCAAACGGGAGAGCAACTGGTGGAGACCCAAACCAGAGCTGACTTTAGCATGCCAACTCTTATAGTCCGATCATGAAGCTGCTGCTTCAATAATGGGGTCCTGGTTGGACTTTAAGAATACCGGACGCCTCCTTCGAATTTAACCCCTCCCCCACCCGAATAGCCTTCCCAGAAATGGCAGCCCCGTTTTCTAGCCCTACTCTTTTGTTCCTCCACCAGGAGGAGACTTTGAATGGAATGGTGGTCTGCTCCTGAACCAAGAAGGTCCTCTTTCTTGGCCTAATCTTTATTTCCTCCACTAGGAGGTGACTTGGTTCAGGAGCAGGCCACCATTCCAATCCAAGTAGTCTCCTGGTGGAGGAAATGACAGATGAGGCCTAGAAAAGAGGACCTTATTGGAAGGAATGGTGGCCTGCTCCTGAACCAAGAAGGTCCAATTTCTAGGCCTCATCTGTTCTTTCCTCCACCAGGAGACGACATGGAATGGTGGTGTGGTCTGCTCCTGAACCAAGTCGCCTCCTGGTGGAGGAAAGGACAGATGAGGCCTAGAAAAGAGGACCTTCTTGGAATGGAATGGTGGCCTGCTCCTGAATCAAGTCAGAAGATTAGGCCTAGAAAAGAGAACCTTCTTGGTTCAGGAGCAGACCACCATTTCTTTCCAAGAAGGTCCTCTTTTCTAGGCCTCATCTGTTCGTTCCTCCACCAGGAGATGACTTTGAATGGAATGGTGGTTTGGCCTACTACTGAACCATGTCACCTTCTGGTGGAGGAAAGGACAGATTAGGCCTAGAAAAGAGGATCTTCTTGGTTCAGTAGCAGACTATTATTCTATTCCAAGTTGCCTCTTGGTGGAGGAACAAAAGAGTAGGGCTAGAAAAGGGGAATTAAAGTGGACCAACACCCACGGGTGATTGGCCCGGGAATCTATAAGATTCCCGGGCCGATCACCTCCCTCCCCGCGGGACATCCGAGATCGGGATGTCCCGCGGGGTGAAACCCCCCCAAACACCCCAAACTCCTTACCTTATCTTCCCTTGCGCCCCTCTAGACGCGCGCGCGCCCGCGCCGGCCGTCTGTGAATGGCCGGCGCGGGCACGCGCGCGTCAAGAGTGACGCGCGGGAGGCAGCGGCGGAGGAGCCGCTTGTCCGTCGGCGCTGGGAGCGGGGAGAGGTGAGAGGTGAGTTTTTCGGGGGGTTCGGGGGGGTTTCACACAGCGGGGCACCCCGATCGGGGGGGGCCCCACCGAAGTGGACCAAGACCCAGGATAGTCAAAATCCTGGGTGTTGGTCCACTTTAAGATCTTCCTGGGAGTAAGACCTTCTTGGTTCAGGAGCAGGCCACAATTCCAAGAAGGTCCTCTTTTCTAGGCCTAATCTGCTCTTTCCTCCACCAGGAGAGGACTTGGAATTGAATGGTGGCCTGCTCCTGAACCAAGAAGGTCCTCTTTTCTAGGCCTAATCTGTTTGTTCCTCCACCAGGAGGTGACTTGGAATGGAATCACCTGGGGCTGGAGGATCTCCCCAAGCTCTTGCAGTCTAAACCTCCTGTCATACCCAAACTCGGCCCATCTTTTACTATGTCCGGTGGGGATAACCCCAAGGATCGGGCCCTGAAGCACCTGGATGTCGCCGCTGCCTGCCAAAAGGTAAGTAGGGGTCAAAGGATTTGATTTTTTATTTTTGGTCCGATGTTCCTCTTTAAAGGGATACTGCTTACGCCTTAAATCCAGGGGAGGCAACCATACCCATACAGTGTCCCGTAAAAGGGCAGCTTGTCCGAATAAAGGGGAAGCTGCGCTAAAAACTGTTCAGTATCTCCCCGAACTGGGTTCCCCCCCATTTTTGGTTCAGGCACTTACCTCTATCTGGCTGATGGTGGCCTGGTACTCCTTGTCTCGTGTCTTCAGGAAAGTTTCCGTCTCCTGTATGAGGCTGCCCAGACTCTCCTCCTGTAGGGGCGGGGGAAGGATAAGAAATAGTATTATCCGGGGTAAAATCGAGGCAAATACAAAACTTCTAGCTGCAACTTTTTGAATGGCTGAACCCCATAGGAATGGCTAAATAAATAAAATAATAATCATAATAAAAAATATATATTATAATTATATATATATATATATATATATCAATTTATATATTTTTTGTTATTTATAATTTCATTTATTTATATTTTAAACAAAAATATATAAATAAAATAAATATATAAATTCTTATATTTTATTTATTTATATTTTGTTAATATATAAATAATATATATATATTTATTTTTTGTATTATATTAGCACAAAAAAAATAAAAAATAAATAAAAAAACTTTAAAGCAGGAGTTAAAGATGAAGTGCCGACGTTCACTCCTGCTTTAAGGTTAAAGCAGGAGTAAAGCCGACCATTCAGAAGGACCTAGCACGGGGGCGCACCCACAGCCAAAGGCATGCTGGAGATTCAGCCGCGTCGCGGACCCCATTGCGAAAGAAGTAGAGCAACCCTCCCCAATGAGTATAGACGGCGGGTAATGCTCGATTGCTGGGGCTACACAGAATGGGTCACCCGAATTCGGGATCACTCACCTCCCCCTGCACCTCGGCCGGTGGGTTACAGTTGGTGAAGTCTTCCCACAGCAGGAGCGTGTCCTCGTTCTCCTCCCAGGTCAGGCTGTCGCAGTCGTCGTCAAAGTCGTAGGTGTCGCGTCTGCGGAGAAGAAGCGACATTGTAAAACAATACAGATATCACCATCCACCACTAGGTGGCGCTGCAGCACCACAGCTGCGATGACGTACAAAGACGAAAGCAGCGCCTACATCTCATCCACCACATAACAGGTTTACACAGACTACTCTTTAAATTTCGGTTCCACTTTAAGCGCAGGCAGATGCTCGATAAGGGGTGCAGATAAAAAAAATACAGCAGCTGAATAATTCTAATTAATAAAATATTAATTATTATATTATTATTACTCTCTCATCATTATTAATAATTCTCCGGTTTCTGCTGAATAAATATTCCTTCATTAATGGTCACTTTACGTCCTCTTTAAATTGAATGGTAAACTGTGGGCCTCCAATCGCTTCACTAACGCTCACTTTACCCCAGCTTTAAATTGAACGGTACACGTTAATACTCTAATTTAAAGCTGGGGTAAAGTGACTACAAGTCAAGCAATGGAATGGTACATTTTAATCCCCCCATTGCTTACTTAGTGAAGTAATGGGAGGATTAAAGCATTGGGGTAAAGGGACTCTAACAATCGACTTTATGCCCAGCTTTAAATTGAATGGCACACTTTAAATCCTCCCATTGCTTCACTAATGGTCAATTTACCCCAGCTTTAAATTGAATGGTACACTTTAATACTCCCATTGCTTCAATTTAAAGCTGGGGTAAAGTGACTGTTAGTGAATCAATGGAAGGATTAAAGCGTACCATTCAATTTAAAGCTGGAGTAAAGTCGATATTAGTGAAGCAATAGGAGCATGAAAGTGTACCATTCAATTTAAAGCTGGGGTAAAGTGATTATTAGTGAGGCAATGGGAAGATTAAAGTGAATGGTACGCTTCTGCGACGGAACGTTCCGCTGAATCTCGCTGCGGACGCGCTCCTGCGGGGAGGAAACTATTTCTATTTTTGATCAATATTTTTGGCCAAAATAAATCGGACGCATGTGTCCCGGCGTGTTCTGGAATATTTCAGGACGTCCAGCTGCTGTGTCAGCTCCCCCCCCCCCCCCGTCCTCTCCCTGGAACTTGGCCGGGAACTCCTGGACTTCCGCAGCTCGCCGCCGTCCCTTTCCCAGGAATCCCGTCTGGAGGCTACGAATCGCTTGCTGTTAACACAGGAAACGGCCAATATATAGCGTGACCCCACCGCCGCCACGAGGCACGTGGGAGACAGACTTTTTCTTTCCTCCTTTCTGACGTTCTATAAGATCTGGATAACTTTGCCTTTGTAACAAAAGGGAGAATTGACCCAAATTGCAGCGGGGGAACCGACCAATCAGACGCGCGGCCTTCCCACGTCACAACTAGGCGTGGGCCTCGGATCTGGGCCACAACTGGATTCAAACCGGATCCGATTCACCCCCAAACCGGCCACAACCGGGGCAAGTTACCCAACATGAGACTTGCCACACCGGCCCCTACTACCCTGTGAATGGTAGTAGTAGTGGTATATAATAATAATCATTGGAGCAGTAGTAGTAATAATAATAGTAGTAATGGTAGTTGTAGTAATAATAGTAATAATAATGGTAGCAATCGTAGCAGTAGTAATAATCGTAGCAGTAGTAGTAATAGTAGTAATAATGGTAGTAATTGTAGCAGTAGTAGTAATAATGGTAGTAATTGTAGCAGTAGTAATAATAATGGTAGTAATACTGCAGCCTATCAGTACACTGCAGCCTATCAGTACACTGCAGCCTATCAGTACACTGCAGCCTATCAGTACACTGCAGCCTATCAGTACACTGCAGCCTATCAGTACACTGCAGCCTATCAGTACACTGCAGCCTATCAGTACACTGCAGCCTATCAGTACACTGCAGCCTATCAGTACACTGCAGCCTATCAGTACACTGCAGCCCCAGTGAGTCCAGGTGGTGAAAGTACAGGCGGCAGAATACTCCAGCCCATCAGTATTTCACCCATGCCCGAGTTCCTCCACATATATGTTAAAAATAGGTGATGGTAACTATTAATGCGCACTTTAATTGGTTGTATTGTCAATATTTATTTTTTGGGGGGATGGACAACCCATACAAAACAACCCAGGTGGTAAGTTGCAGGGGCTGTTCTATCAAGAGGTTTGCGGATACGCCCCCCGTTTCTATTGTTTCATTAGAGGTATCCTTGAATATCCATCATGATGCACCTTCAGGTTCTCTCCAGCAGGAGGAGCTACATTGTGCTACAGTAGATTAGAAGAACATGGCCGACCCTTATTTTTACAGCCGCTTACACAAGAGGGGCCCAACCGAGTACTTACAGCTGGTTGAACATCCTCTTCATCTCGTCGGTGATATTGAGAGAAGTGACCTCGTCGTCGGAAAAGTTGCCGTGGTCCACGTCCTGCTCGGAGACGCTGTCCTCGGACGCCGCCTTTCGCTCCCTTTTTTTGGAGGCCGACCCGACCTACAGGAGGCGGAGAAGATCGGTTAATACGAGCCCGTGATTAAACTCTATGGGTGCGAGGGAGGCGGGAATGTGCAGCAACAGCCTGCGCGGCATGCGGTGACTGCTGAGGCCTATGGCATGCATGTGATGAAGAGCGGGGGGGCGCACAGTAAAGCGTGAGCCGCGACGCACTGCACACCCCTGCTAAAAGGTCACGGAAACAGAGTGAAGAGAGAGTCGAAAGAGTCACACGGAACAGACAACCACAGAGTTACAGAAAAAGCCCCATGTTTTACCCAGGATGGGAGACATCCCCAGTTATTTGCACAGCTGGTGGTGGAGGCGACCAATGTACACCTTCTTAAAGGCACTGTCCAAGTAAAGGGCTAAATAAATGTGGTTAATTTTTTTTCTTTTTTACCTGTAACTGTTGTACATCTGGGCAGGCACACAAGGACAACAGTTACAGGCAAAGATTAACCCCATTAGTTTAAGCCTTTGCCTGGACACTCCCTTTACGTTAAGAAGAGCCGCATTAGTCCTTCAACTTTAAAACCAAGGGAAGAACTCTCGTTTTCCTAAAAGGGGCCCCCTCGAATGGAAAACATTGGACCACCGTTCTTCTAGTTCCAGGGACCTTGTTTTCACCACACCAACCAGGCAAACATCTCGAAATGGGACCCGGACCCACCATAGCGAAAGTAAGCAAAGAAGTAAAAAAAAAAAGAAATCGAGGCCGGTCACCAGAGCGGACCCGCTCGTCTGGACGAGAGCTTCACCTGGAACATCCTGGAGGTGTCGTCGGAATTGCACTGCTGCGCCACATCGCACAGCTTGGCGGTGAGGTCGATCCGCCGGCAGATATCCATGTCCACCTTCATGGCTTTTTCCTGGATCTTTGAGTCGAGATCGGTCATAGGCTGCAGGGAGGGGGGGAGGGGGGATACTTGGAGGTTACCTTCTCTTAGTGATACAATCGGTCATAAACGTAAATTAAGGTTTAATGCGGCTCAGGACGGGATTCTGCAGCAACACACAACCCACACTGCTTCGTTATCACAGGACAGCACCTATTATGATACTACCCTAACTGTTGCTTTTCAGAGTCGGCTGGAGGCCACTGGGCAATCCTGACTACTCGGGACAAGACGTCATTGGACTTGTGTCCATTGACTGATGACGTGCCCTACTTCATGGGTTTCCCAGCCTCTTTCCATGAAGAACCAATTCCCATTTTCTAGTTAACACAATTACCATCCCCTACGACCACTGATGCAACTTCCCGGGAGGATGGAAGTTTGGGACTCAGGATGGTTGGGTGATCTAAGAGACTCGAGAGAAATTAGACCCGTGTCTGTTGTCTAATGTTGTGTACAGCTCTGAGGGTTCCATGGAGAACTACTTCTTTGCCAATGATCTCACCCCAACTTCCCAGGAGGGTGGAAGTCCAGAATTCAGGATGATTGGGTGGTCTAAGAGACTCAAGAGAAATTAGACCCGTGTCTGTTGACTAATGTTGTGTACAGCTCTGAGGGTTCCATGGAGAACTACTTCTTTGCCAATGATCTCACCCCAACTTCCCAGGAGGGTGGAAGTCCAGAATTCAGGATGATTGTGTGTTCGAAGAGACTCAAGAGAAATTAGACCCGTGTCTGTTGACTAATGTTGTGTACAGCTTTGGGGGTTCCCTGGAGAACCACTTCCCATTTTCCAGTTAACACAATTACCACCCCCTACCACCACCAATGCAACTTTCCGGAAGGGTGGAAGTCCGGAACACAGGATGGCTGGGTGGCCAATGATCTCAAATACCACCCCCAACTACTGTAACTTCCTGGGAGGGTGGAAGTCTGGAAATCATGTCTGTTGACTAATGTTGTGTACAGCTCTGAGGGTTCCATGGAGAACTACTTCTTTGCCAATGATCTCACCCCAACTTCCCAGGAGGGTGGAAGTCCAGAATTCAGGATGATTGGGTGGTCTAAGACTCAAGAGAAATTAGACCCGTGCCTGTTGACTAATGTGGTGTAAAGCTTTGTGTAAAGCTTTGGGGACTCCATGAAGAACCTCTTTGCCAATGATCTCAAATACCACCTTAACTACCCAGGAGGGTGGAAGTCTGGAACTCAAGATGGCTGGGTGGTCTAAGGGACTCGAGAGAAATTAGACCCAGGTGTTTGACTAATGTTGTGTACAGCTCAGGGAGTTACATGGAGAACCACCACTTATTTGTCAATGATCTCAAATACCAGCTCCGCAACTTCCCGGGAGGGAGGGCGGGCGGATGTCCGGGAGGGCGGACTCAAGCTGAATTAGACCCATGTGTTTGACTAATGTTGTGTACAGCTTAGGGAGTTACATGGAGAACCACCACGTCCGGGAGGGGGGGGTTGGTCGGTGGGTAGGTTGTTGAAAGTCCGGGAGGGAGGGGGGGGTGGGTCGGTGGGTAGGTTGTTGAAAGTCCGGGAGGGAGGGGGGGTGGGTAGGTTGAAAGTCCGGGAGGGAGGGGGGGTGGGTAGGTTGAAAGTCCGGGAGGGAGGGTCGGTGGGTAGGTTGAAAGTCCGGGAGGGAGGGAGGGGGGGGGTGGGTAGGTTGAAAGTCCGGGAGGGAGGGAGGGGGGGGGGTGGGTAGGTTGAAAGTCCGGGAGGGAGGGAGGGGGGGGGGGGTGGGTAGGTTGAAAGTCCGGGAGGGAGGGAGGGGGGGTGGGTAGGTTGAAAGTCCGGGAGGGAGGGTCGGTGGGTAGGTTGAAAGTCCGGGAGGGAGGGTCGGTGGGTAGGTTGAAAGTCCGGGAGGGAGGGTCGGTGGGTAGGTTGAAAGTCCGGGAGGGAGGGTCGGTGGAAACGAGCAATTGGCCCCTACTATGGTTGTTGACGGCACCAATGTTGGGAGCGAAGGAAGAGTTGGCACCAACCATGGATGGGATGGAGTTGGGACCAGTTTCTTAGGACAAGCCGCGCAACTCCTTAATGGCAGGTCCTCCAGGTTAATTTTTTTGGCCACGGAGAGGCTGTTGCATGCACAAGGACTGGATTGCAGGAAACGTTGCAGTCAATCCCATACAATCTAAGTCAAAGCTGCATCAGCTCTGCCTGTACAGTTCATTCCTCAGCAAGTAAATAGCACTCGTATCACCACATCACAAGGACCATTCAAACAGAGCACCATAATAAATTGCTCTTTATGAGGTTTCCAGCCTAAGTAAATAGAGAGCTGATCCTACGTCTCAGTAATTGCTCCTGTAAATAGCTCGTCGCTGAGGCGCAGGCACTCGTGCTCGTGTTATTCTGTTCTGCCCTGATGCAAACAAGTCTTAATCAAAACAATTATATTTCATTACAGCTATTCTCGGGTCTGATTAATTCTTCCATACAAAAAGTAAAACAGGAAAAACACCCAGCAATCTGGGGTGGGCGCGTTCCGAGCCTCCGCGATACCGCCCGGCGGAACAATAGAAAATGCGCTTGTTGTTTCAGTCATCCGCAAAACAATAGAAAGAACGACACCCATCAACTCTACAAGTCAACCAGCGAGATTCTTCTGATGTGCGGCCTCCTCCCTCCTTTATTTAGAAGCGGGAACGCTAAGCGCGCTGAACTATGCAAACATAGAATTTCCTACTCTTTGCTGCGGAGACACCTGACCCCATTGTCTTCATCCCACGTGGATGGGGCATGTGAACCAGACGCAGGACGGAACGCCCTGTAACCCGAATCCCTCGGAAGATACTGTATCTTGTCCCTACCCGCCAGGAAGATAATAGATGTTCCGCTAACAAAGGGTCGCGTCAACTTCCCGAATCTGATATCACAACATAGCAACAGCATTTCTTACATAACAAAGTTTGTTACGCAACTTTTAGAAGGAGCAAATGGCAACAACGATATCGAGCTCTTGTGTCGGATGAATCTTTGATACTTGGGACACCCGCGGCTTCTTGCAGCTCTTTACATACGAGTAAATGAATGCCTAGGCCTAACCCAAAATATGGTGTCTATAAAATGTCTGCGCGCCACTGGTACAATGGCAAAAAACTTACACAACAAGCCCGGATACGTTCTGCCAAAACCTAAGCCAAGCATGCCAAAAGCAGGGAGGGTCCACATGGCCCAACAGCATCGTTCATGGAGCACCACATCCCATTTTTCAGGGAGGGTGGAGGTCCACATGGCCCAACAGCATCTTTTAATGGAGCACCACATCTCCTTTTTTAGGGAGGGTCCTCATGGCCCAACAGCATCTTTCATGGAGCACCACGTTCCATTTTGCAGGGAGGGTGGAGGTCCACATGGCCCAACAGCATCTTTCATGGAGCACCACGTCCCATTTTGCAGGGAGGGTCCACGTGGCCCAACAGCATCTTTTAATGGAGCACCACATCTCCTTTTTTAGGGAGGGTCCACATGGCCCAACAGCATCTTTCATGGAGCACTACGTCCCATTTTGCAGGGAGGGTCCACATGGCCCAACAGCATCTTTCATGGAGCACCACCTCCCATTTTGCAGGGAAGGTGGAGGTCCACGTGGCCCAACAGCATCTTTTATGGAGCACCACATCCCATTTTGCAGGGAGGGTCCACATGGCCCAACAGCATCTTTCATGGAGCACCACGTCCCATTTTGCATGGAGGGTCCATATGGCCCAACAGCATCTTTTATGGGCCACCACGTCCCATTTTGCAGGGAGGGTCTAAATGGCCCAACGGCATCTTTCATGGAGCACCACGTCCCATTTTGCAGGGAGGGTGGAGGTCCACATGGCTCAACAGCATCTTTCATGGAGCACTACGTCCCATTTTGCAGGGAGGGTCCACATGGCCCAACAGCATCTTTCATGGAGCACCAACTCCCATTTTGCAGGGAAGGTGGAGGTCCACGTGGCCCAACAGCATCTTTTATTGAGCACCACATCCCATTTTGCATGGAGGGTCCATATGGCCCAACAGCATCTTTTATGGGCCACCACGTCCCATTTTGCAGGGAGGGTCTAAATGGCCCAACAGCATCTTTCATGGAGCACCACGTCCCATTTTGCAGGGAGGGTGGAGGTCCACATGGCCCAACAGCACAAGCTCCTTTGCCAGCAATACCATTATCCAAAGATGGTCAACTGGGCCAATCAGCGCCTCCTACTGTTGCAGTAGTTTGTCTCCGTGTCCTCCCAGGTATCACCACTGGTGACCTTGGGTACCACCAGAGACACTGGTACTATACTACATGTACTCCAACATGGCCCAGTGGCACAAAATCCTTTAACATCAATGGCATTATCCTAAGATGGTCAACTTGGTCACCAAACGCGTCCCATTGGAGCAGTGGGTTGCCTGTTGGCCTGCATGTCCTCCATGTATTACCACTGGTGGCCTCGATTACCTTAAGTACCACCAGAGAATAGCTCGAGTACCCCCCAGAGGCACCCGGGGCAAAGATTCAAAATGGCGCCCACACCTATGCTCAGGCCCCCCTGACCTGCTTCACCCGGGGCACGTGCCACCGCCATCTTATGCCCTTGTTACCACCACCAAAGTTTTCCCAACCTATTTTCCAGGGAGTACCACTTCCAACTACCAGTAACCCAACTGGCTCAACCATGCAAGCTCTTCTGTCCCAAAAAGATGGAGATCCCAAAAAGATGGAGATCCCAAGAAGATGGAGATCCCAAGAAGATGGAGATCCCAAGAAGATGGAGATCCCAAGAAGATGGAGATCCCAAGAAGATGGAGATCCCAAGAAGATGGAGATCCCAAGAAGATGGAGATCCCAAGAAGATGGAGATCCCAAGAAGATGGAGATCCCAAGAAGATGGAGATCCCAAGAAGATGGAGATCCCAAGAAGATGGAGATCCCAAGAAGATGGAACCCCAAGATGCACCACTTCCTGGTACACTGATTGGAGCAGCAGCTTGTGTGCAGTACTTTACGTCCTACTTTAACCCCCAGTGTCCTAGAGGGAAGCTTGGAGTACCAACCACAAGGCCAGGGCTTGGGAACCCCTGGTTTAGTGGTTAGGGAAGTTGTTCCCAGAAGGGTTTGATTCCTGACTGGCGGGCTCTTGGGCAAGACACCTAACCCCCCACCGCTCCCCAGGCACCATGGCCAGGGCATCCCACCACTCTGGTGTGGTTCACTTATGTGTGTGCTCACTGCATGGATAGGATGAAATGCACAAATTCCGAGGCAGACATTATTTAGCGTCACAATGGCCCAAAGACCATACCTCCACATCAAAGGAAAAAGTTTAAAAGTGCGCGTCTATGTCTAGGATAATTTGCCTGGCTGTGCACTTAAAAAGCGTCCAGCGTCTAGGTTATCTCCCCGAGTATCTGCTCCTACACAAGAACTCGTATTCCCTGAAGAGCCCTCGTATGAGGCTGTGCAAACACTGGAAAAGTGCATCAATGGATAATGAACAGTTCTCTCTCTCACTCGAGGAGGTGTATGATCAAGTTCAGAACAGCTCTCCAAAAACAGCGTGCAGATGAAAATAACTAGAAAGCAAACAAAGGAGTCGGCGGAGAGAACAGGCGGTATCTCCCGTCCCCGCACAAATAGACCTTGTTTGGGAATTAACCTGGATGTGAATGACGGTGCTCTATAGGTAATTCGTATTCCGAGGGTGACCTGCAGGATCTAACTGTTGGGTATGTGGACCCTCATCCTGACCCTATACCTTGACCCCTGGATGAATCCTTGGTCAGCTCTGGATTTTAGGCTTCTGTTGGGTATGTGGACCTTCACCCTGACCCTTCAGCCCCGACCCTATACCCTGACCCTTCAGCCCCGACCCTATACCCTGACCCTTCAGCCCCGACCCTATACCCTTCAGCCAAACCCCTGGATGAATCCTTGGTCAGCTCTGGATTTTAGGCTCCTAGCTGTTGGGTATGCGGACCTTCCCCCTCACCCTATACCCTGACCCCTGGATGAATCCTTGGTCCTCTCCGGATTTTAGGCTTCTAACTGTTAGGTATGTGGTCCTTCACCCTGAATCCTTGGTCAGGTCTGGATTTTATGCTTCTAACTGTTGGGTATTAGGACCTTCACCCTGACCCTTCATCCCGACCCCTGAATGAATTCTTGGTCAGCTTCGGATTTTAGGCTTCTAACTGTTGGGTATGCGGACCTATACCCTGACCCTTTAGGCTGACTTTTGGGCATGTGGCCCTTCATCCCGACCCTTCATCCCGACCCTTCACCCCGACCCTTCACCCCGACCCTTCATCCCGACCCTTCATCCCGACCCTTCATCCCGACCCTTCATCCCGACCCTTCATCCCGACCCTTCATCCCGACCCTTCATCCCGACCCTCCATCCCGACCCCTGGATGTTTAGGCTTCTAACTGTTGGGTATGCGGACCTATACCCAGACCCTTTAGCCTGACCCTTCACCCTGAATCCTTGGTCAGCTCCATTTTTTAGGCTTCGAACTGTTGGGTATGTGGACTTTCACCCTGACCCTTCAGCCTGACCCCTGGATAAATCCTTGGTCCTCTCCAGATTTTAGGCTTCTAACTGTTGGGTATGCGGATCTTCACCCTGACCCTATACCCTGACCCTTAAGCCTGACCCCTGGATAAATTCTTGGTCCTCGCTAGATTTGAGGCTTCTAACTGTTGGGTATGTGGACATTCACCCTGACCCTTCAGAGTGACCCTATACCCTGACCCTTCAATGTGACCCTATACCCCGACCCTTCAGCCTGACCCCTGGATGAATCCTTGGTCCTCTCCGGATTTTAGGCTTCTAACTGTTGCGTATACAGACCTTCACCCTGATCCCTGGATGAATCCTTGGTCAGCTCCAGATTTTAGGCTTCTAACTGTTGGGTATGCAGACCTTCACCATGACCCTTCAGCCTGACCCCTGGATGAATCCTTGGTCAGCTCCAGATTTTAGGCTTCTAACTGTTGCGTATACAGACCTTCACTCTGACCCTTCAGTCTGACCCCCATCAACCGTCAGCCTCAACCATCAGCCTGACCCCTGGAGGAATCTTTGGTCAGCTCCGGATTTTAGGCTTCTAACGGTTGGGTATGCAGACCTTCACCCTGACCCTATACCCTGACCCCTGCATTAATCCTTGGTCCTCTCTGGATTTTAGGCTTCACACCTATACGACCAGATCTCGGCCAAAACCCGTGAAGGGCCCCGACGTAATACAATCGGCTTCTCCTCAAGTTCCACACGTTCCATTCACAAGATGTTTACTGGCGGTGCGGCTGGCTCGGGTTACAGACGCGCATTATTCATGGTTCGGTTGCCTTGGCTGGCAATCCTAATATGGCCTCATAATTCCTCATTGTTCCCCGAAGCAGAATCCAGTTACGCATTAACCCTGCACTGGAATTCCCGACGTCTCACGGAGACATAGCTTTCAGGTCTATTTTACAGCGGACCAACCACCTTTGTTACCGGCCCTGGTGTCTAAAAAGACTGGGCCGGCAAGTACCCACTTGTGCATCCCAATTCCCATTTTAAAGGATTCTACCCGAAGCCTATTTAAAGTGGACCAAAATC
The DNA here is from genome assembly GCA_027917425.1 of Gastrophryne carolinensis. Lineage (NCBI taxonomy): Eukaryota > Metazoa > Chordata > Amphibia > Anura > Microhylidae > Gastrophryne > Gastrophryne carolinensis. The sequence goes on from CM051242.1 coordinate 195,013,206, forward strand.
TACTGTAGCTGGTCCTGGAATCAGCCGCTGCCCTTCCATCGGTATCCCAAATCAGGATCCCCCCCCCCCCCCCCGTTGCCCGGAACTTGAACAACCAGCCCTGGAGTCTTTTATACTCCATAGGTGATAAAGGAGTCCGCTCTGATTGGACGAGAGTCCGCGCATGCCCCATACGACCAAGCAAAGGAGAGTTTGTATGGGCGTTCTGGGGTGTTTTACAACGTGGGGCATCCCAATTCGGTATGCAAAACGAGTTTTGTTCCGCTTTAAAGAGCACCAACCACCTTTGTTACTGGCCCTGAAGTCTCAAAGACTCCAGGGCCAGCTGTTCCAAGTCCCCTGGGGGCATCCCAAATCCTATTTAAGGATTCTACCTGAAGCCTATTTAAAAGGAGAACCAACCACCTGCGTCCCTGGATTCTAAAAGAGCGTGGAGGGACTTGAACAACCGGCCCTGGAGTCTTTTAGACTCCATTAGAGTCTGCTCTGATTGGACGAGAGCCTGCGTATGCCTCGTAGGACCAAGCAAAGGCAAGTTTGTATGGGCGTTCTGGAGGGTTTCATGAGGTGGGGCATCCCAATTCGGTATGCAAAACGACTTTTGTTCCGCTTTAAAGAGTACCAACCACCTTTGTTACTGGCCCTGAAGTCTCAGACTCCAGGGCCAGCCGTTCAAGGGCATCCCAAATCCTATTTAAGGATTCTACCTGATGCCTATTTAAAAGAGCACCCAACCACCTGCGTCCTTGGATTCTAAGAGTGCGTGGAGGAACTTGAACAACCAGCCCTGGAGTCTTTTATACTCTATAGGTGATAAAGGAGTCCGCTCTGATTGGACGAGAGCCCGCACATGCCCCGCTGGACCAAGCAAAGCATGAGTTTGTATGGGCGTCCTGGGGGGTTTTACAAAGTGGGGCATCCCAATTCGCTATGCAAAACTAGGGAGAGTCAAAACCCAGAGTTTTGTTTCGCTTTAAAGAGCACCAAGCACCTTTGTCTAAAAGACTCCAGGGCCAGCCGTTCCAAGTCCCCTGGAGGCATCCCAAATCCTATTTAAGGATTTTACCTGATGCGCACCAACCACCTGCGCCCCTGGATTCTAAAAGAGCGTGGAGGGACTTGAACAACTGGCCCTGGAGTCTTTTAGACCCCATAAGCGATAAAGGAGTCTAAGGGAATGCACCCATCACTCTTACCTTTCCGAGGTCCCTACGCCTGGTTCGAAGCCTGCGGCCGCATCCCCCGCTTCCCTGCAGCTGCCGCATCCCCCGCGTCCCTGCAGCTGCCGCATCCCCCGCGTCCCTGCAGCTGTGGAGCGCTCCATTCTGGAACATACACTCCCTCCCGCTTCCCCGTGCTGCAGCTTTCGTATAAATGCTGCTTTATGCAGTGCATTAAAGTGGACCAAAACTTCCCCCCCCCGACAGAGGTGCGACTAGGCTTTTTGGAGCCCGGGGCAAAGATTCGAAATGGCGCCTCCAATTGTGTTCAGGCCCCACCTTGGAACCCCCCTGACCGGCTGCACCCAGGACACTCCCCTAGCTACACCCCTGATTCCGGGTTTGGGTTCACTTTCCTGGAGCATTCCAATTTGGGATTCCCTATGTTAAAGTGGACCAAAACCCACCCCGACCGGATAAGATTCCCAGGCCAATTGCTCCCCCCCGGGGCATCCAAAATTGGGATGCCCAGTTGTATGAACCCCCCCCAGGTCGCCCCATTCACTTACCTTCGTTCCCGGTCTAACGGCACATGCATGAGCCACGGCCGCATCCCCGCTATCCCTCTAGCAGGGCACGTGGCAGGCATTTGTGAATGCCGGGCATGCTCCCCGTTAGAGGGAAGCGAGGGATGCGGCTGCCAGCACGCTCTGAGCCACTGCTCTTAGACAGAGCGCGCTCAGAGCTCGCCGATTGGACAATCGGCCGCGCACGCGCCGTAGGACCTCGTCCTACCAGCGCTTTATTCTGCGTAAATTAATGCACAACATAAAGCGACTTTTGTACGAGAGCTTCAGCACGGGGAAAGCGTCCGCATCGCTGGCCTCTAGGCGGATGGCAGCGTGCTCCTGCCACCAGCCTAGCTGAATGGTGAGGCCGAGTATGCGGCGTGGGTTCCCCAAAAAACGTGAGTGAATCCTGGGCGGCTCAGGCAGCTGGGCATCCCGAATGCCCCACCAACTCTGGACTTCCCAAGTTATCGGAGAGGAATGGAGGACTCTACTGCGCTCTCTGGTGGTGGATACAGGAACAGGCAGACCCATTTCCATAAGATCATCCATAAGCCGGAGCCATGGCAACGCACACCAACCTCATCTCCCCAGGACAAGACTTGGAGGACCTGCAGGTCATGCACATGGTAGGTCATGCATGCAACGGACACGCGTGGTTAGTCGCAATCTTCACACCACTTTATTAGTAAGGCAACATGTCTCCTCCATACTGCTCCTCCAGTTAGGGCCAGGAATCTAAAGGACTAGATCGATCTACAGACCCGAGTTCCCAGACCTTCTCATGGAAAGCCACCAAATGGGTTGAGATTTGTGGATCTTCTACACATGGTCGGCTCTATAGCTCCGAGCACCAAGAACTTCACCTGTGCTTTTGTGTGCAGAGCTGGTTCCAGAAGAGATTGGGGGACACCGGTCTATAGACCTTCACTAGCCTTCCAGGGGAGATTGGGGAACACCGGTCTATAGACCTTCATTGGCCTTCCAGAGGAGACTGGGGAACAGTGGTCCATAGACCTTCATTTACCTTCTAGAGGAGATTGGGGAACAACGGTCTATAGACCTTCAGTGGCCTTCCAGAGGAGATTGGGGAACAGTGGTCCATAGAACATCATTGGCCTTCCAGAGGAGATTGGGGAACAGTGGTCCATAGAGCATCATTGGCTTTCCAGAGGAGATTGGGGAACATTGGTCTATAGACCTTTATTGGCCTTCCAGAAGAGATTAGGAAACACTGGTCTATAGACCTTCATTGGCCTTCCAGAGGAGATTGGGGGAACACCAGTCTATAGACCTTCATTGGCCTTCCAGGAGGAGATTGAGGAACACTGGTCTACAGACCTTCATTGGCCTTCTGTGAGGGGCATCACTCAAGAAGAGATTGGGGGAACACTGGCCTATAGACCTTTATTGGCTTTCTATGAGGGGAATCCCTCCAGAAGAGACCTGCATTGGCCTTCTAGGGAGCGGCAAACCCCGCTATGCTCTACTTAAATTGGACCAACACCTATTCTACAAATATTATTGGGATCCCCCCCAATCAATCCTATGCAAACCACCTAAATCTTACCAGTCACCAAGCTACCTGGCGAAATGTGGCCTCGTTATTGGCAGACAAACCACGAGAACGGGACACATGACGATCGCTGGTCAATCACGTTGACACATTTCGCATGTCTGGCATCTCGCGGCTAAGGTGTGCTTCCCTGCTCAGCCATTTTGAAAGGCTGGGGACGGGAGTGTGCCACAGACCGCCGGGAAGGCCGGGGAAGCAGATGCCAGCTCCCCTTTCCCTATGCTGGAGCTCTATTTGTAAACCTGGGGGGTTTCACACAGCAGGGCATTCCAAATTAGGATATCCCTAGGAGAGGAATTTACTCAGTCCTACACTGGCAAAGCTTTGGGATCAAGAATAGAGGCGTATACTGGAAAGCCAGGGGGTTTCAAACTGCGGGGCATCCTAAATCGGGATGCCCTTAGATAACCATCTTAAAAAAGCCAAATCAAATTAATTTTGGTCTAGTTCTAAGCATGCCTAATTGGGCTTACCTTTGAGGAAACCGGGTCACAGGAATCTGGCTGCCAAAAAGGACTCTGAAGCAACTTGGCTGCCGAAAGCGGATTGCAGCAAAGTAAAGACAAACCAAACAGGGCTTGCATGGCATGTACGCATCTGAATACTTCTATATTACACTATTAGCACTTATTAAGGCAGGTTTCACGAGATCCCTTCAGTGGCAGCTATCACCCTGGAGAAATCCCGTCACCTTGCCCCCGGATTTTTTTATATTTTTAAAAGTGCTTTAGATTGCTGATGTGCGACCGCAACAATCCAGTGAGGGAATCGGGTAACCTAACTTCTCGGTGAGTTGGAACAAGTATACAGAAGTGTCCCTTTCTGTGTTATGTACAAGCTACGTCTAGTGGCAGCTGTCACCCTGGAGGAACCCTGTTACCCTGACCCCATTTAAAAAAAAAAAAAAAGCTTTCGATGCTGTCATGTTAGGGAATCAGGGGAAGCCTATATTCTTGAAAAGCTACGGCATCTTCCCCCTTCGGTTACAATGGGACCTTTTTCTTTTGTTTTAGAGGCAGAAATGTGGCTGGATGCAGTTGCCTTGACCCACCACCCCCGATCCCTTCCTCTTCCCCATTCGGTTACAATGGGACCTTTTTCTTTTGTTTTAGAGGCAGAAATGTGGCTGGATGCAGTTGCCTTGAGCCACCACCCTCGATCCCATCATTTGCCACGTTTCCTAAAGTGGCACTTTTGAAGCTTTTGGGCCTTAAACAGATAAACTTAATGACCCCCTAAAACTCGGGCCCTTCCATTTTTGAAATACCCTTCTGCTTAATATAGAGTGCCTGTTGAATACGTTAGTCTCTTAATAATCTTCAGTAGCATATAATGCGCGTGCACCGTGCCGAGCGCAGACCCAATCTTTTGTTTCAACCCTAAGCTGCCTTAAAAACTTGCAAACATTGCATGTTATAAGAAGAACCGCCGAACGATACATTTTGCTTTTTCTGGCTCTTGAACGCGATCTGATCGAAGTGTCCCTGCAGGCAATGGAGAAGCGGGGTGGGGGTGGGGTTCGAGTGGGTATTTTTTTGAGGTTTCGAGGGAAGGCTGGCATTACAGATCAGTGCCCGATTTGTCATACGGATGAAGCAGTGCGGGTTAAACATTCTGCAGTGAGTGCGCCAAACTAAAAAGCCGCAATCTTTTTCAGGGGTACTCACGTCGCTCATCAGACCCTTGAAGACGACCAGCTCCGATTTCAACCTCTCGATCTTGTCGTTCAGTTCGTCATGGACGCTGTAGGCCTCTTGCGCCTCCTGGCGACAAAAACAGAAACGCAAAGATCAGCATCAATGGCTGTGACCCCGGCCTGTCCAAACCCGGAAAAGCCACCTGCACAAAGAATCATTGGTAAAAGTAGACGGCAACAGGCAATCATCGCCGAGCTGGATGAGAGACGAGAACCTTAAATTTTCCATTGGCCACGTCGCTCCTCATCATTTACGTCAGAGGAGGGGTGATGCGAGCACCAGCTGTGATCACCTCAAGTCCTTGTCCGTCCATGCTTACCTCATTCTCAGGCGATGCCAAGATTAGGTCCCCCAGCGGGACACCCACTGAGCAGTAAGCTCATGAATGTGTAGACAGTCCGACGGGTGTACATTTCTCCATATTGAGCACCTTAGCAGTGTACATGCATCTAAATACATCTATATTACACTATTAGCACTTTAAGGCACGATTCACGAGATCCCTTCAGTGGCAGCTATCACCCTGGAGAAATCCCGTCGCCTTGCCCCCGGAGTTTTAGATGCTGCAGAGAGGCCGCAACAGACTCTCTTCAGAGGCAGCTGTCAACCTGGAGGAATCCTGTTGCCCTGATCCCATTTTAAAAAACATTTAGATGCAGTTATGCACCCGCAACAATCCAGTTAGGTAATCAGGAAACCACTAGATGGTTACAGGCGATCATCGCCGAGTTGGACGAGAGAAGAGAACCTTAATTTTTCCATTAGCCACGTCGCTCCTCATCACTCACGTCAGAGGAGAAGTGATGCGGGCACCAGCTGTGATCACCTCAAGTGCCTGTCTGTCCATGCTTACCTTATTCTCAGGCAACGCCAAGATCAGCTCCCCCGGCGGGACCCCAACGAAGCAGATACTCCATAAGCTCATGAATGTGTGGACAGACAGTCCGACGGGTGCACATTTCTCCAGACTGAGGAACTTACAACATAACAAAACCTAGAAACTCGACTTTCCCAGGTTTTGTTAGGTTTCCCGGCGGCATCCCGAACTGGGAATTCGATAAGGAATTTCAAAGCGCTGCGGGACAGGAAAGAACGCGAATATAAATTTAAGCAAAAGTTGCATAGCCTGCACATTGGCCTCAATATACACTCAAGCTTTTATTGATCGCTATGAGTAATTAAAGTTAAGGAGAGACCTTCCGGTATATCCGGCACATTTCTCCATAAAGGGGGCCTCAAATGACTACCTTGATGTGACAATTCGGACGGGGAGACTCAAAATGCACAGGGACAGGAATACAAAATATATGCAAAAGTTTTGAACCCTGCAGATTGGCCTTAAATATTCACTCAAGCTTTAAGTTCCACTTTATCCCACAGATGTCCGGTGGTGAAATCCTAATGCACGCCTGCCAAAGTGCCAGTAAAGCTATGGGAAGTCAGGCCGGTACGTGGGCAGAACAGTCGGTTTGTAAATCGGAGGGCACTTCCCTACATGAAAGTTCCTCACATGCGTATTCCTCAATGCGAGCCTCCAGTATACAAGCCGCATCCACCCGCCAGTCTAGCTTCTCATAAAGGGGCTTCAAGTCAGTCGGAATGTGTGGCAGCTAAGGTGGGACATTCTGGTCTGAGGTCTTTGAGACGTCCGGGGAAGTGGATTTCTCAAAAAGGAACAGGGATAGAAAAGTGAGATGCTTTAAGAGTAATTCTTTCCTGGACCTTCCCAAAACCCTCAGGGAGTGTCGTGCCCTCAGGCGCATCCTGGTCTGCCTAGCAACAAGCCATTCCGTTGGTCAAACGATGAGAATTTGCATGCCGAAGAAGGTAGGATACAAGCCCAACTTGCTTTGGATTGTTAGGCGGTTGGGTGGGTTATACCTTTCTGCATCGGGCGCAGGTCACCCCAACAATTTAACTTAACCTAGTTAAAAATCGCAGGCCTTGCGTCATCTTACCTCCTGCAGAGCCTCCACCATGGACTCCAGATTCGTCCTTTTGGCAACCTCTTCCTCCCATCTGTAAAAACAGGAGAGTACAGAGTTAAATACACATTCAAGCCTTTAAAGTCTAAAGAAAAAAAAAAAAAAAAAAAAAAAAAAAAAAAAAAAGGGGATAGTGGTGGAGGACGGGTTAAATAATTACAAGAGGGAGCACACTGAAGTTTCTACGTTCCCATGACTAAGCGATAGGACCAACTCAAGAATCTTCATAGTCATCTCTAAGCAATCCTGACCACAGCCCACATCGCCAACGTCGGAGCATCTTCCCCAATATAGAAATAAAGGGTCTGGACTTGGATCTCTGCCCGAGATGTGGCGCAAACATGTCTGGCAATAAACCTCGACAGGCCAAACATAAAAGAAATAAAAGGAGATGTCCATCCAGAAGGATAAATTCAATCTCTGGTTAGAGAGGTTTCGAAGTCCTTAGTGTCAGGAGCACGTGTTGTGTGAAAGGAAACGATCCACCATATGCACTTGTATGGACAACATTCTGAAAGTTTTGTTTCCTACGCGTCAGCCGAGTCTGCTACTTAAGGGCCGCATCTGTTTAATACAGATCAGCCGTGTCTGCAACATACAAGCTGCATAAAAGCAACTTCAATAGATTCTAAGGAGAAGACAAAGAAACCGCGAGCGAAGCTTCACTTGTTTGCTTTCAGATATCGTTATTCTAGATGAAGGCGACCTTGAGTGCATTTTAAAGGATGGTCTGCTCTCCGAGTTAACGTTAGAAACGGTCAAACTCTCGAGTTAATGTTAGAAACTGTAAAATAGCTCTTTATCGTGGTACTATTAGAAGCTCTAAAGCAATCCACTTGTCCTGTCTATAAAAATATACCTTATTGAAGATCAACAATAGTAATTGATAACAGTTGGTTAAGGGCGAGTTCATTGTTCGGACTATAGAGGAGACTCTTTAAAGATACCAATTACTATTGTTGCTAATAAGGTATATCTTTAGGGAGTCTCATCTATAGGGTATAGGGTCAAGTCTACAATGAACTCACTCTTAACCAGTTGCTTATCAATTACTATTGTTGATAATAAGGTATAAAACAACTGGTTAAGAGCGAGTTCATTGTTCGGACTTGACCAGAATTCACAGTTCATTGATATATCCTATAGATGAGACGTTACTTATTAAATAGGTAACGCCTCATCTATAAAGTATATCAATGAACTGTGTATTCTGGTCAAGTCCGAACAATGAACTCGTTCGTATTTATGGATGCAATGCTCAGATGTACCAAGAAAATAGCTAATAAAGTATTTGTAAACAGAAAAGAATGGTCTGGAACAAGTTCGACGTTACGATTGAGAGTCCACTAACAAAAGGTTTCCTTGTCTGGAGCAGCTTCTCATAAAACAATTGGCTGCCTGGTTTGATAGACCCGTCATCAAGTGACACATTGTGCCTCGATAACTGACGGGCTTTATTCTAGACCACAGATCACTATAATGCAAGACTTCATGGCCATCTAAAGTCGTACCAGACAAACTTTGTTCACTGCAATGCATCTCTAACCCCCGACTTGACACAGAGGACTGTTGAACACTGGTGGTAAGTTCAGCTATAGACTAGGGCAGGGGTCCCCAACCCGTCTCATCTTGAGAGCCACATCCACCTCTGAGAGTTGGCCCCGAGCCACATTCACAACAAAGTTTTGTGACATGGTTCATGTGTAGAATGAAACACAGTCTAAACGCTTGCGTTTCATGGCAACAGCCACAATGGGATTATTGCGTCTGTAACTCTTGGAGTTCATGTGAGCAGCCATTATGGGATTACTGCATCTGGAACTCTTGGGGTTCATGTAAGCCATAATGTGAGTACTGCGCCTGTAACTCTTGCGGCTGCGTCTGTTTAATACAGATGAGCCATGTCTGCAACATACAGGCTGCATAAAAGCAACTTCAAAAGATTCTAAGGAGAAGACAAAGAAACCGCGAGCGAAGCTTCACTTATTTACTTTCAGATATTGTTATTCCAGACGAAGGCGATCTTGAGTGCATTGTAAAGAATGGTCTGGAACAACATCGCCGTTACGATGATTGAGAGGCCACTAACAAAAGGTTCCCTTGTCTGGGGCAGCTTCTCATCAAACAACCTTCAGCCTGGGTTTGATAGACCCGTCATCAGGTGACACATTGTGCCTCGATAACTGACGGGCTTTATTCTAGACCACAGATCACTTTGAATTCTGTTCATAAATTCTACCTCATCCCATCATATCAGTAAGAGCAACATGTACATATCCTTCGCGCCATGAAATCATCAAATCCCCCAAATACGTTTTGTATAAGTGGCTGTACTGGGTAAGTGGAGAAGTGTGCTGGCTTATCTGTTTTTGCAGCTTCTGTTCCAGTACAGTACACACGTCCACCTGCCCAACTCATTATTAACCTCAGACCAGGGCGAGCCATATACACTAGGGGTCCGCGAGCCAAATGTGGCTCCCGAACTAAAGTTTGAGAATGCCTGAACTAAAGTTTGAGGATCCCCAAACTAAAGTTTCAAGATCCTATCAAGTGTGAAATCAGAAAGGTTGCAGATTGTGCTGAATCTGCTGCCATCTAAAAATTTAGTTGAGCTTGGTCTGCACCATATGTACAAATCTGCTTCCAAAAAGGCGATAGAAAACATTTACGGGAAATGTAAATGGTTTAATTTTAGGAGACCCACAACCCATAGGTGGCGCTCATGTGATTCGAAAAAAAACAAAGGTTGGGAACTCCCGATATGCTCCTCTTACTCAAATTTTTGGATCTATTCCAGATCTGAAAAGTTATTCATTTAGCCTAACAAAAAAAAAAAAGTGTTGCTTTGTTACTTCACGTCTCTTTACATGACCAAGTTTACACAGTGTTGCTTCCTCCACAATGTCAAGCAGACCACAATTGATGGCCCACGTCAGACGCTTCCCAAGAAAAAAAAAAATCATTATTGGAAATGAGGCGCAGAACGCAATCCAGAGCACGAATCAATCCGTACACCCTAAGTCAATGTCTTGGATCGAGTCTCCAAGTCATAGAGCCAAGTCGATTGATTGAAAAAGAAGACGGACAAAAGAAGAATGATCGGTAACCCGAGACACTGAGTGGGCGCGACAAAGGCAAAACCCATTAAGAACGCGTGACATCACCAAAGCATCGTCACGGATCGATAGATCTACGTTGGCTCATCGACTGTAAAGAGCCGCTTTGGAGGAGGTCCACTCTGGACCAATATTTAAACGCTTTAAGACTAGCAGATATAGATCGCACAATGTGCATTTGTCTTGCCAGTGATCCAAGGACCATTCCCATATTTTTGCAGGTCAAGGTCTAGAACATTGGTTCTAAACCTAGCTACGGGAATCTCCAACAGAGTACCCCGAAGTAGGCCACAAGCCTCATAGTATTTTTCAAGCAAGAAGAAATGTTTTATTTTCACAATATACCGGACCCTTCCCCCGCTGGTATGCTCCTGATTGCCGCCAAGTACCTCTTTGGGTACATGCACAGCAAGTTGATAAAAATTGCTCTAGAACAGGGTTTCCAAACCAGTACTACTAGCGCCACTGGTGGTACTCAAGCTTCCTTCTGCTGACACTCAAGGACGCCAGGGGTGAAATGTGTGGGGGTGGGGGGTATGGACAGGCTATGGTTCCAATAGCATGCACTAAATGGGCAAGTCAACAAGCTGCAGGCATGGAGCATCTTGGGATAATGCAAGGCCTCAGGAGAGCCGCAAGGCCAATTCTACAACAAAGTAATTTGATGGGCAGGACTCAAACTCACGACGCAAGTCAAGCTTCAACGCGACACAAGCAATTACAGCGCTTGGCATCACAACGGACGTGTTTGAACAGTCTTTCTCTAAACTTTATCGCAGTAACGGAAAACACCTATCGTATATGGTGCCGAGAGGGGTTGGGCAAGCGTTTGGAACGCTCGCCTCCCTTAATTCTCTTAAGAGCTGCGGGCATGCCATAGGCGGGGGTAGATGAGCATGGTAAACTTGAACGCAACTTATACACAGGCCATCGTCTCTTTTAAAGTGAAACCGCAGGCAAAGGTATTTGTTAGACCAGTGCATCGGCTGCGCTTGGCGCAGAAACGAATAAATTGAAGCAGAAATGGCCGAGATATCAGCGTTTATAGGTTCCTCCAATTACGTTCTCTTTTTCATCCCGTCCCCCAATCGGCTCAGCAGAGCGGGACAGAATTGCCGGTCTCACATATATTGAATCACTGCTTGAGTAAAGCATCTGGACACACTGTGCTCCCATGGCTTCGATTAATCTTCAATTAATAAAATATCACTTGCTAAATCTAGTTTATATCTTGTATTCTCAATTTCCTATTTTTAAAAACCGTTTTTTTGTTACGCATTACATCATATGACTCCAATGTCACCATACAGAATAATAAGGGACTAGCATAAACAGAATACTCTTGACGCATCTCTCATTTCCCCAACCGCTTTCACCCTTCTCACGTAGGGTTTCCTCAGGGGAGGGTGTGTTGGCACAACTTGAGACCATATATTTGAAAAAGTATTCAGCCGTAAGGACCTTATCCTGAGCCATCAATATGGTTCTTTCTTGTTGTATGAGATAGGGCAGGTGAGCCTAGGACTGGGTGTCGGCAGGAGATATACCCCTCGCGAGGGGGCCAAAGTTCTGACGAGGCAGCGTTTCCCTTCCTCTGGGTCTGTCCCCGCCGTGTCAGGTACCCTGCCAAGGAGAGACGTTATTACTTGTGATCCAACCACTCAAGTCGGGGGTCATCCACAAAATGACACCGACTTGAGGAATTTAAAATGATACAGATATATAGGTATATGTATAGGTAGATGTAGGTCAAGCCATCTGGGCCAGTTGACTAGTATCGTACACTTGATTAAAAAAAGCTGATCGCAAACCATACACTGGCCATTTAGGGCCGTGTCGGGTGCCCGGCCAAACAGAGCCGTTCTTACTTGTTATACAAACACTCAAGTCGGGGTCATCCACAAAAGGACACCGACTTGAGGAATTAAAAATGATATATGTAGTTGTAGGTCAAGCCATCAGGGCCAGTTGACTAATATCGTACACTTGATTAAAAACAGCTGATTGCAACTCGAACACTGGCCATCATCTCGTCCAGTAGTGAGGATCTAATAGTTCTTATGTATCAGAAGACAGGAGGGAATGAAACAGACCCAAGAAAACCATTGCGAGACGATCCCTGAAGAACCTCAGGGTCAAAATGATTCAGATATATAGGTATATGTATAGGTAGATATAGGTCGAGCCATCAGGGCCAGTTGACTAATATGGTACACTTGATTATAAACAGCTGATTGCAACTCGAACACTGGCCATCGTCTTGTCCAATAGCGAGGATCTAATAGTTCTTATGTATCAGAATACAGGAGGGAATGAAACAGACCCAAGAAAACCACTGCGAGCCGATCCCTGAAGAACCTTGCGTTATTATTACTCGTCTATGAGTCTTCGAGAGGATGACTGCATCTCGCCAAGATCTCTATACACGGACTGGCCGCTTCATATTCCCTTTCACTGAAAGCCCTAAATTTAGCCGACTCTTAATCTGCCAGAAAAAAAAAAAAGCGAAGATGAAGAGATAGTCTGCCTCAGCTTCTGGAAAGCGTCCAAAAAAAAAAAAAATCTTTGCAGAGCTGCGCGCCTCCATCCTGCGGCATGCGAGAGAGGAGTCTCTTATTTTAGCTGCATTCCTGCCACTTACAGCCAATGCGTTTAGCAGAGGAGAGACGGCCGCACACGGGAAACCGATCGAAGTGCCGACTTCCTGTTTAACCCACGAACGCTGCTTTAAGAAAAAAAAAGCTGATGTGTATTGGAGGACGCCATGCGACCTGAGCAATGGCACACGCTGCTGCTGCTGCACCCTCGTCGCGTCCCCAAATACCCAACATATCGATCTTGCTCCTTCTCATTTCATTTAGTATTTGTTTTATTATATGCAAGAAAAAAAAAATAAAAAAAAGATCTGCCGGAATTTTTAGATATCCTGCTGTTTCACTGAAGGAGTCTTTAAAGTGGACCAAAACCAACGTACCTGAAATCTATACGATTCCAGGGCTGCTAAATCCCCACCCCCAGGGCATCCAAAATCGGGATGCCCCGCTGTGTGAAAACCCCCCAGGTCACCCATAAACTCACCTTCGCTCCTGGTCCAACAGCACGTGTGAGCAGCAGCAGCCACATCCCCTCTAGCAGGGCGCGTGCCCACGCCAGGCATTTGTGAATGTCCGGCGCGGGCAAGCTCCCTGTTAAGAGGGAAGCGGGGGATGCGGCCGGAGCCGCTGCTCTTAGACGGAGCCTTAGACCATGTGATGTCAGCGGCTACGGGCTCGTGGATTGGATGGGTGGCTGCACATGCGCTGTAGGACCGGGAAGAGTCGAGTTGCCTTAGGTGATCTGGGGGGTTTCACATAGCGGCCCATAGGCCGGTTCCCCTCCTTGCCCCCCATAGGCCGGTTCCCCTCCTTGCCCCCCATAGGCCGGTTCCCCTCCTTGCCCCCCATAGGCCGGTTCCCCTCCTTGCCCCCCATAGGCCGGTTCCCCTCCTTGCCCCCCATAGGCCGGTTCCCCTCCTTGCCCCCCATTGGCCGGTTCCCCTCCTTGCCCCCCATTGGCCGGTTCCCCTCCTTGCCCCCCATTGGCCGGTTCCCCTCCTTGCCCCCCATAGGCCGGTTCCCCTCCTTGCCCCCCATAGGCCGGTTCCCCTCCTTGCCCCCCATAGGCCGGTTCCCCTCCTTGCCCCCCATAGGCCGGTTCCCCTCCTTGCCCCCCATAGGCCGGTTCCCCTCCTTGCCCCCCATAGGCCGGTTCCCCTCCTTGCCCCCCATAGGCCGGTTCCCCTCCTTGCCCCCCATAGGCCGGTTCCCCTCCTTGCCCCCCATAGGCCGGTTCCCCTCCTTGCCCCCCATAGGCCGGTTCCCCTCCTTGCCCCCCATAGGCCGGTTCCCCTCCTTGCCCCCCATAGGCCGGTTCCCCTCCTTGCCCCCCATTGGCCGGTTCCCCTCCTTGCCCCCCATAGGCCGGTTCCCCTCCTTGCCCCCCATAGGCCGGTTCCCCTCCTTGCCCCCCATAGGCCGGTTCCCCTCCTTGCCCCCCATAGGCCGGTTCCCCTCCTTGCCCCCCATAGGCCGGTTCCCCTCCTTGCCCCCCATAGGCGGGTTCCCCTCCTTGCCCCCCATAGGCCGGTTCCCCTCCTTGCCCCCCATAGGCGGGTTCCCCTCCTTGCCCCCCATAGGTGGGTTCCCCGATCATAATAGTCAAATTCCTGGGTTTTGATCCACTTTAACGGTCGACAAACGGCTCAGTCTAAGGCAAATCGGAAGCGAGAGCGGGCGCACTCCTGAATGGATGGGTGTAGGAGCGTGCACACAGCCCAAAGATTCGGGGGATGCAGCCGCTCACACAGCGGGGAACCCCGATTTTGGATGCCCTGGGGGAGGGAATTAATAGGTGGATTTTGGTCCACTTTAATGGTCGGCAAACGGCTCAGTCTACGGCAAGCGGAAGCGAGAGCGCTCCTAAATGGCTGGGTGCGGGAGCGTGCACACAGCCCAAAGATTCAGGGGATGCAGCTCCCCGATATATACATCCCAGAGGCAAGTCATGCTGGGGCTTGGGTTCACATAGCGGGGTATCCCGATCTGGGATGTCCTGCGGGGGCGCTTTAAAGTGGCACCGAACCATCTCCACCAATCAGCACTCAGTCGGCTTGTAAAAAGCAAGAAATGTGATTGGCAGCCGAGGAAGGATGATAGATGGCTCGGGTATTTCATACCTGCGACAAGCCCCGCCCACACTCACCTGTTGCTCAAAGCTCCGGAATGCGATTACATTCACGCTGCACCCAAACACGCCAACCTCCCGCAGAAAGCGCATTGCGACACGTTATCGCATTACAAAGACTTAATGACTTGGACGGGGAAAAAACATTTCATAAAATCATTTCAGTTCACACCCAGCATAAGCCCGGCGGCAACACGCTGCGCTGTGCGTTTTAAAGCGGACCCAAACCCATCTTTTTGGCCCCACCTGATGGGGCCCCTGTAATAGCGTGTGGCTGCCCACATAAAGGCACATGGATGGGGGGCTCATTTACACACACCTGATGGGGTCCCTATAATGGCACATGGATGGGGGCCTCATTTACACACACCTGATGGGGTCCCTATAATGGCACATGGATGGGGGCCTCATTTACACACACCTGATGGGGTCCCTATAATGGCACATGGATGGGGGCCTCATTTACACACACCTGATGGGGTCCCTATAATGGCACATGGATGGGGGCCTCATTTACACACACCTGATGGGGTCCCTATAATGGCACATGGATGGGGGTCCGATCTGTGCACACCTGCCGGGACCCACCATAATGGAACAAGGATGGGGGCCCCATTTACGCACACACGATGGGTTCCTTGTAATAGCACATGAATGGGGGGCTCCATTTGCGCACACCTGATGAGGCCCCTGTAATGGCACATGGATGGGGGTCTGATTTGTGCACACCTGACGGGACTCCTTTAATAGAACAAGTATGGGGGCCCCACTTATGCAAACACCTGATGGGGTCCCCACTTATGCAAACACCTGATGGGGTCCCCGTAATGGAACAAGGATGGGGGCTCCATTTACACACACACACACGATGGGGTCCCTGTAATGGCACATGGATGGGGGTCCGATTTGTGCACATCAGATTGGACCCCTGTAATGGAACAAGCCCCTGATGAGGGGCTCCACTTGCGCACACCCGATGGGGCCCCTGTAATAGCACATGGAAGGGGGGCCCCATTTGTGCACACCTGATGAGGCCCTTGTAATGGCACCTGGATGTGGGGCCTCCCCATCATGGCACAAGGATATGAAGCACCCACATCATGGCACAAGGATGGGGGGGTCCGATTTGTGCACACCTGATGAGGCCCCTGTAATGGCACATGGATGGGGGCCCCAGTTGTGCACACCTGACAGGGCCCCATAATGGCACAAGGATGTGGGTCTGATTTCTGCACACCTGACGGGACCCCTGTAAAGGAACAAGGATGGAGGCCCCATTTGCGCACACCTGATGGGCCCCTGTAATAGAAAAGGATGGGGGCCTCATTTCTGCACACCCGATGGGGCCCATTTGCGCACACTTGATGGGGCCCCTGTAATGGAACGTGGATGGGGGGCCCATTTGCACACACACCTGATGGGGCCCCTGTAATGGCACATGGATGGGGGGCCCCTTTGCGCACACCTGATGGGGCCCCTGTAATGGCACATGGATGGGGGGCCCCCCCATTTGCTCACAGCTGATGGAGACCCTGTAATGGCACATGGATGGGGCCCCATTTGCTCACACCTGATGGGGCCCCTGTAATAGCACATGGATGGGGGCCCCCCCATTTGCTCACACCTGATGGGGCCCCTGTAATGGCACATGGATGGGGGGCCCCCCCATTTGCTCACACCTGATGGAGACCCTGTAATGGCACATGGATGGGGGGCCCCCCCCATTTGCTCACACCTGATGGAGACCCTGTAATGGCACGTGGATGGGGGCCCGATTTGTGCACACCTGATGGGGCCCCTGTAATGGCATCTAGATGTGGGGGCCCCAATCATGGCACAGGGATGGGAGGGCTGTCCGCATAATGGCATGAATGGGGGGCCCCACTTCTATACACATGATGGGCCCCCGTAATTTTTTTTATTTATTTTTTTGTAAATTTAAGCCGAAAAAATATTCTATTTGTAGAAGCAAACCAGTGATGGGCAATAGGTCCCCCGGCGATAGGTCCTTGCCCCTGGGGCATCCCGCTCACACTCAAAACTCACCTATGTCCCATGGCGCATGTGCATTCAATCAGTGTGTCGTCCGATCAGCGCTGTATGCCATAGCTCCACCCTACAGAAAGGGGAGTGGGGCCTGAGCGCCGTGCATCCACACATGCACCGCAGGACCGGGGGAAAGGTGAGTCTTTCTGGGCGACTTGGGGGTTCACACAGAGGGGCATCCCAAAGAGGAATGCCCCGGGCTGGAGAGGATGAAAACCCAGAAATGTTGCGGTTTTGGTCCACTTTAAGTAAAAAGTAAGCCAGGTATTTCCAGCCCCATCGGTCACCAAGCGTTCCGCAATGTTAAGCATTATAAGTATTCAGACGTGACACGCATACCAGGACAGGGAGGAAACGGGAGGCCGGAGGGGAGGTAAGTTGTGCTAAACAAGACCTAAATAAAGGCACAAGCTTGGAGGTGGCCATTTAATCCAGCGTGCTCAAGTGCAGTCCATCAAGGGCCCTGCGTCCACCGTGGCAGACGTTGGCTTTAGGGTAAATGGTGGTCAGCGGTCATGTGACCAGCGATCAGCCTGTATTGTCATCCAGCATCACAGTGCACTGTAAGCTGTCTACACTCCAACAGAAGGCTCATGAGGAGCCCCACGTCCACCATGGCCGATGTTGGCTCCAGGGAAAATGGTGGTCAGCGATTATAATCATGTGACCAGCGATCAGCCTGTATTGCCATCACAGTGCACTGTAAGCTGTCTACACTCCAATAGCAGGCTCAGAAAGCATCGCAGCCCATTACAATAGAATCCATTAACATGAATGAATTATTTGGCCTAAAGCGGAACAAAACTCGGCAGTGGCCAACCTGCAATCTAAAAGCTTCCAGAGCCGGCCACTGGTTTTCCCCGATTCGGGATACCCGCTTGTGTGAACCTCCTTGACCAGGGGCACCGATAAACACTCACCTTTCCCAGATTCAACGGCACATGTGCGTTGGAAAACGCCGTGAGAGAGCGAGCAAGAGCGAGACCCCAAGAGCGAGACCCCAAGAGCGAGACACCAAGAGCGCGAGCAAGAAAGAGAACAAGAGCAAGCAAGCAAGCAAGCGAGAGAGCAAGAGCGCGAGCAAGCGCAAGAGAAAAATAGACCGAGCGAGTGAGCAAGAGAGCACGTGAGCAAAAGAGAGCGTGAGCAAGAGAGCTAATGAGCAAACAAGAGAGCAAGAAAGAGCGAGCTAATGAGCGAGCAAGAGAGCGAGCCAATGAGCAAGAGAGAGAGCGAGCTAATGAGCGAGCGAGGCGACATCCTCTTTTCATCAGCCCAATAATGAAGCACGCGGAGGAAACAGTCGTGAGAGCTGGCACTGCTCCTTGACACTCTCGTCCTGGGACACCGACCAGACAGCTGCCAAACACTAAACACAGTCTGGGGGCCCGAATTCCCACCCGTTGCAGACCACAGACGATGCCAAAGAAAGCCCGGCTCCGAGCTATCTACAGCAGACCACAACGGATTAGAGGAATGCCCCAGCGGCCAATCGCAGGCCGTTCAGACGCGTCATCGGTAACGGGAGAACTTTAAAAATTTGAGAGCTCGCCCAATAAAACACAAACTGAGAAATTTAAATGGGAAAAATTATCCATCCAAGACGCTAGACCAGCAAAAGCTACGAGACGAGACCTTTTATGGGAGGAGTTTATTTTAAGCCAATGTCAAGAATAACTTGTTTCAGTCAGTATTACACGCTAGATTATCCGAGGAACCCCGAAAATCTGTATTTACACGCATATAACCAGCACATGCCAAAAAGAGGCTACAAAAAACAGCCTTCAAGTCTTTGTTTCTGGTCACAGTCGCACTTCTTCAATCCAGCAGATACTTTTAGATGAAGGTCCTGAATGATCTCTTGACGTCTCTCAATTTGCCTCCTGATCGTTGCCCAGAATCTCTCACACTTTAGGATGCTCCATTGAAGTGGACCAAAACCCACCACCTTTTATGATACACAACACTCTCCAGGTCTTTGTTTTGGCCCCAGGACTGCACCACGGTTGGACTTCTTAAATCCAGCAGTTGCTTCTAGACTAAATTCCTAAATAATCTCTTCACACCTCTCTAAACCCAACATACTCTCTGTATCACCACTAGGAATCTCTTGCACTTGAGGAAGCTTCATAAAGCGATTACACATGGAAAGCTCCAAAGCTCATAGTTTAGCATCTGGCCCGAAATCACCAAACAAATCTCCATCTCTACCAACTTTCATGATAGACAAAACTCTCCAGGTCTATATATTTGGCCACTTCTTAAATCCAGCAGCAGCTTCTAGACTAAATTCCTGAATAATCTCTTCACACCTCTATAAACTCAACCTAATTTCTGTATCACTACTAGGAATCTCGAAACGATACGACGGCCGACAGATTAACCAATTCTTGTTCTTCGCAACGACCGTTTCCACTGAGAAATTATCACTAAATCTTGGTCACTTTAGCGATTTCTCGCTCGATAATCACTCAGTGTAGAAGGGACCATAAATTCCTGAATGATCTCTTTACACCTCTCTAAACACAACCTAATCTCTATATCACCACTAGGAATCTCTTATACTTGGGGAAGATCAGGCAAGTGATTACACATGGAAAGCTCCAACGCTCATAATAGTTTAGCATCGGGCCTGCAGGTAACGTCTGATAAACATCACGAAAGGTCGAAATCACCAAACAGAAATCTCCATATCTACCAACTTTCATGATACACAACACTCTCCAGGTTTTTGGCCACAGGACTCCACCACAGTTGGTCTTCTTAAATCCAGCAGTTGCTTCTAGACGAAATTCCAATTCCAATCTCTTCACACCTGTCTAAACTCAACCTAATCTCTCTATCACTATTAGGAATCTCTTGCACTTGGGGAAGCTCAGTCAAGCGATTACACATGGAAAGCTCCAAAGCTCAGCATCGGGCCTGAAATCACTGAGGGTCAAAATCACCAAAACAAATCTCCATCTCTACCAACTTTTATGATACACAATACTCTCCAGGTCTTTGTTTTTGGCCAATTCTTAAATCCAGCAGTCACTTCTAGACTAAAGTCCTGAATAATCTCTTCACACCTCTCTAAACCCAACCTAATCTCTCTGTATCACTACTAGGAATATCTTGGGGAAGCTCAGTCAAGTTATTACACATGGAAACTCCAAAGCTCATAATAGTTTAGCATCTGGCCCGAAATCACCAAACAAATCTTCTCTACCAACTTTCATAATACTAGAGCAACAATTTCTTTTGGGTATAGGTAAGCCCAACTGTCCAATAACCGCCTTTGGGTTCGACCCTGCCAAATATAACCTATGTCAATCCACAATTGTTAAAATGTAACATTTATTTTTTCTCACATCAAAAAAGAAAAAAGGGAGAAAAATCAATTTTCATAGAAAAAAAAACATCAATTTTACATGTTATAATTCATTTACATGTCATTTAAACGTTATAACATGTATTTTTCTATGGAAATTGATTTTTTTCTTTTCTTTTTTAATGTGAGAAAAAAATAAATGTTACATTTTAACAATTGTGGATTGACATAGATTATGTTTGGCGGGGTCGAACCCAAAAGCGGTTATTGGACAGTTGGGCTCACCTATAGCCAGTATTCTTATGGAGGTTAATTACCTCCTAGGTTTGTGACCCTCTGTTATCTATACCCCACAGAAATTGTTGCTCTAGTATTATTAAGCCTTGAGTTCGCACCAGCCTATTAACTCTTATTAGGGTTGGGTCACGACAATAGGGTGAATCGCTGTTCCTTAGACAGATATTCCCTAGGGAATTTCGTTCGTTGTTAACTTTCATAATACACCACACTATCCAGGTCTTTGTTTTTGCCCATTTCCTAAATCCAGCTTCTAGACGAAATTCCTGAAAAATATCTTCACGCCTCTCTAAACCCAACCTAATCTCTGTATCACTACTAGGAATCTCTTGCACTTGGAGAAG
Source organism: Gastrophryne carolinensis (assembly GCA_027917425.1). NCBI lineage: Eukaryota > Metazoa > Chordata > Amphibia > Anura > Microhylidae > Gastrophryne > Gastrophryne carolinensis. The sequence goes on from CM051242.1 coordinate 195,034,031, forward strand.
CTTCGTCAAGCGATTACACATGAAAACCTTTAAAGCTCCTAATAGTTTAGCATCTGGCCTGTAGGTAACGTCTGATAAACATCACGAAAGTTTATAAGCAAATAGAAATCTCGTCCTATCAAGTTCGTACATAAATGGCGCCAGGCGTGTAATATGTAGAGGAAGCTGTGAAAGCCCGAGCACTTTCCACTTATAGGAGCTTTTGATTATGACCCTCTTCCACCTATAACACTGAGCACCTCCATTGTCAGAGAGAGCTTCACAAGGGATTAGCATGTTTGTGCGACAAGCTGCCAGTCACACCCAGCAACACGCCCTGAAGACGAGCGCACCCGCCAACTGAGGGATCAGAGAGTCATCCGCCAGGATCACCACGTCCATTGACATTTGCTCGTTCCTTGTTGCGCGATAAAACCTTCAGCCGGTCTGACTTGAAGGATTAACAACTCAACTCCAGCCAGACGAGGGAAGATTACGCGGGAGCACAATGTTCTCACACACCTTAAAAAGAGGAACACACATGAATTTCACTATCCCATGTGTTCCTCTATGCAGGGCATCCTGCATTGGGACGCCCCGCTCTGTTTAACCCCCTCGCAGGGCCGGCTCCAGGTTAATGCGGGCCCTTGGGGGGTAAAGTGTCTCAATAGAAGGAATGACAAATTATAGGACGAATGACAGAAAGAAAGAGAAATAAAGAACAATAGAATAGAAGAAATGGCAGAAAAATAGATAAAGAACAATAGAATAGAAGGAATGACAAAAAAGAAACAATAGAATCGTAGGAATGACAAATCATAGAAGGAATGACAGAAAGAAATAAAATAAACAATAGAAGGAATGACAAATTATTTCTTTCTTTCTGTCATTACTTCTATAAAGAACAATAAAATAGAAGGAATGAAGACCTGGGTGAGAGTGCCGATTGGCTGAGCTGCGCAAGCTCAGCCAATCAGAGTGCTCGCGGTCACTCGGCTCCCGTCCAGCCACATCCCCCCCGTCCGTCTTGCAGCTGTGGCTTGCCCACAACTAGAGGTGAGCGGGGATGCGTCCGGAGCCCACAGACGCGGCAATGGCTCCAGGAGACGGTAAGTGTTCACACAGCGGGGCATCCCAATGCAGGATGCCCCCAAGGACTGGAACTCGGGAGGCCCTGGAGACTAAAAAGCCTCCGATGTTCCTCTTTAAAGAGGCCCAGAAAATTAAGACGCACGCCGGTTTACGTCTTCGCAGAGTGATCGCCTGCTCCTACGTACGGATTACAAACCTAGGTAAGAGTGCTGCTATCACGGCAATTCTTTGACGTGAACAAGAACCCATAAAGGCGGTGGCCCTCTTCAAAGCAGACCAAAACCCTAGAAAACCGTCCCCGGGTACATCCTGATTGGGCTCCTTTCACAGTGCAGTAGCATTTGTGATTGCAATGTGCTCACGAGATCGCCCTCAAACGACTGTGTATGAGGGCCCCAACACGGGACCCTGTATGGAGGGCCCCAACACGGGACCCTGTATGGAGGGCCCCAACACGGGACCCTGTATGGAGGGCCCCAACACGGGACCCTGTATGGAGGGCCCCAACACGGGACCCTGTATGGAGGGCCCCAACACGGGACCCTGTATGGAGGGCCCCAACACGGGACCCTGTATGGAGGGCCCCAACACGGGACCCTGTATGGAGGGCCCCAACACGGGACCCTGTATGGAGGGCCCCAACACGGGACCCTGTATGGAGGGCCCCAACACGGGACCCTGTATGAGGGCCCCAACACGGGACCCTGTATGGAGGGCCCCAACACGGGTCCCTGTATGAGGGCCCCAACACGGGTCCCTGTATTAGGGCCCCAACACGGGTCCCTGTATTAGGGCCCCAACACGGGTCCCTGTATTAGGGCCCCAACACGGGTCCCTGTATTAGGGCCCCAACACGGGTCCCTGTATTAGGGCCCCAACACGGGTCCCTGTATTAGGGCCCCAACACGGGTCCCTGTATTAGGGCCCCAACACGGGTCCCTGTATTAGGGCCCCAACACGGGTCCCTGTATTAGGGCCCCAACACGGGTCCCTGTATTAGGGCCCCAACACGGGTCCCTGTATTAGGGCCCCAACACGGGTCCCTGTATTAGGGCCCCAACACGGGTCCCTGTATTAGGGCCCCAACACGGGTCCCTGTATTAGGGCCCCAACACGGGTCCCTGTATTAGGGCCCCAACACGGGTCCCTGTATTAGGGCCCCAACACGGGTCCCTGTATTAGGGCCCCAACACGGGTCCCTGTATTAGGGCCCCAACACGGGTCCCTGTATTAGGGCCCCAACACGGGTCCCTGTATTAGGGCCCCAACACGGGTCCCTGTATTAGGGCCCCAACACGGGTCCCTGTATTAGGGCCCCAACACGGGTCCCTGTATTAGGGCCCCAACACGGGTCCCTGTATTAGGGCCCCAACACGGGTCCCTGTATTAGGGCCCCAACACGGGTCCCTGTATTAGGGCCCCAACACGGGTCCCTGTATTAGGGCCCCAACACGGGTCCCTGTATTAGGGCCCCAACACGGGTCCCTGTATTAGGGCCCCAACACGGGTCCCTGTATTAGGGCCCCAACACGGGTCCCTGTATTAGGGCCCCAACACGGGTCCCTGTATTAGGGCCCCACACGGGTCCCTGTATTAGGGCCCCACACGGGTCCCTGTATTAGGGCCCCACACGGGTCCCGCATCAAAGCCTCACACGGGTCCCTTCCCCAAGTGGCTAACCCCCGCCGTTACTCCGCATCAAAGCGAGTGCACCGGATTGCCCGGCCTGTGTCAGGAGCAATGAGCATGTCTGCCTCTGGGTATAATAATAAAAAAGCAATAACAACTCTATAAAAGTGGAGAAACCCATCCCCACGCCCAATTCAAGTAGACGCAAAGCTCCGCTCCCCCGCCAAGAGGCATTTCAGAAGAGATCTGAGGGAGATTTATAATCGGCGCCCGCATACAATTAACACTGCGGCTTCCTATAATCACAGCGCGCTTTATTGCAGTGTTTACACTCCCGTACAGCCAGTACGCCTATAGCCTGCAGCCGCCTCCAAGATAGATTTTAAAGTGGACCAAACCAAATAATCCAACCTCCCCGCTATTCTCCCTCCTCACAATGACCTATGGTAATCCCCCATTTAGGCTGGGGATTACACCTTAATCCCTGCTGTGCATCTGAACATAACGAGGCCCTATAACAGCCCGTACGCCTATATCCTGCAGCCGCCTCCAAGATAGAGTTTAAAGTGGACCAAACCAAATGATCTGACCTCCCCGCTATTTTCCCCCCCCTCACAATAAACTATTGTAATCCATGTTTAGTCGGGAGATTACACCTCAATCCCCAGCATGCATCTGGACATAAAGAGGCCCTATAACAGCCTGTATGCCTATATCCTGCAGCCACCTCCTAGACAAAGATTAAAGCGGACCAAACCAAATTATCTGATCCCCCCTGCTATTCTTCCCCCGTCACAATGACCTATGGTAATCCCTTGTTTAGACTGGGGATTACACCTCAATCCCCAGCGTGCATTTGAGAATAGAGGCCCTATAACAGCCCATACGCCTATATCCTGCAGCCGCCTCCAAGATCGAGTTTAAAGCGGACCAAACCAAATAATCCGATTTCCCTGCTATTATCCCCCCTTCCCATGACCTATGGTAATCCCTTGTTTAGACTGGGGATTACACCTCAATCCCTAGTGTGCATCTGAGCATAAAGAGGCCCTATAACAGCCCGTACGCCTATATCCTGCAGCCGCCTCCAAGAAAAAAAAAAAAAAAAAAGATTAAAGCGGACCAAACCAAAATGATCTAATCTCCCCGTTATCTCCCCCCATGCCATGACCTATGGTAATCCCTTGTTTAATATAGGGATTACCCCTTAATCCCCCAGCGTGCATCTGAACATAGAGGCCATATAACAGCCCGTACGCCTATATCCTGCAGCCACCTCCAAGAGTTTAAAGTGGACCAAACCAAATGATCACATCTCCCCGCTATTTCCCCCTTAATCTACAACTTGCGTCTCAGGAGGGACGAAGGCGCAGCAAGCTCTGTGCGTCGTCCCCTTTCCACGTGTTCGGGGGGGGGGGGGGGGTAAATACGCAGAAAGAACGTTTCTATAGGGGGGGAAGGCCGGAATCTCCCGGGATACGGGACACGACCCCTCGGGAATGCAAACGTAGGACGCTCCGTAATTATTCCAGTCCTGCTCGACCGCCATCATTCCTGCGTGTGGGATTTAAAGGGCGTTACCCGGCAACCCGAGTGGCCAGACTCAACAAAGCTTTGTGTGCGCAAATTACCGGGGACTTAAAGGGCCACAACAAAAACACGCTCCCGTCAACCAAGAGGACCACCCTGTGTAAATAAAAAAAAAAAAAAAAAAAAAAAACGGATGAGAAAAAAAATGGCTGAAGTTAGTTGCCCTTCTGATGACCCGATGTTTCAGAAAACCTGATACAAAAGGTCTAATGGCCTATTTCCATGAACCAATTAACTGTCCGTCCGTTGATCATGTGACTCACATGAAAGCGGACGACTTGTCTGCAAAATGTTCATTAAAGAGACCCTAATTAAGATTGCATTTAAAAATCTTTAAGATTCCAGGGCCGGCCTCTGGATTTTCTCTGGGGCATCCTGAAATCGGGATTGAAATCGCCCCAGGAAGCCCCTCACCTCGCTAAGTACCAACGGTGCACACGCGGGCTCTCGTCCAATGAGAGCCCCTGCTATGACAACATAACTCGTTTACAATAGAGGGTCGTGTGATGACTCATCACCAGCGTCATGCGTGCAACCCCCACCCCAGCCATTCAGATAGGCCAGGGATGCAGATTAAATTAGAATGAGAGTCTTCTGCGGAATGATGACGTCATTGCAGGCGGCTCTTATTGGAGGATAGCCCGCGCATGCGTCGTCGGAGAAGGGCAAGGGGAGTTTTCTTGGGCGTTTACCGGGGGGGGGGTTCACACAGTGGGGCATCCCGCTTCAGGATGCCCTGGGGGGGGGGGGGGGGGCTGAACAAAACCCGGGAAAGTCAAATTCACAGGTTTTGTTCCTCATGAACCTGGACCAAAACCCATGATTTTGACTATCCTGGGTTTTGGTCCCCTGGGGCACCTCGATCAGGGATGCCCCGCTGTGTGAAACCCCCCAGATTGCCAAGCGTAACTCGCCCTTCCCCGGTATTACGGCGCAGGTGCAGGCTCTCGTTCAATCAGTGTGCTTGGATCCGCTCCCACCCCATCTGCGAGCTGCTCTCGCAAATGCGCCATTAGATTGGGGAACGTGGGGAATTTCCGGGTAACCTGGGGGGTTTTACACAGTGGATGCCTCCAGGGGGGAGGGAATCAAGCGCCCCAGGAATCTTATAGATTCCCCGGCTGATCTCCATGTGTTTTGGGCCACATTAAGGCGTTTGCATAGTCCTCTTTGCAACCGATGTTTCAGCGTTTCCCCGGAAAAGAAGACCGGGTCTTATCTATCGATTCCCTCCCCCCAGGGAGGAGGGGGGCAGAAGAGCAGGGGCCCACGGAGGCTATGCGGGCGTGTAGCCGGAAGGGTGGGGGGGCCACCAAAGGTGGCTTTCTACAAGCCCTGCATAGCTGGTCCCTGGGCTGGTTATGCTGGGTAGGGTTTTTAACCCTAAAAATATCTTGTCTTTGAGACAGAATCGGGATATATCGTATCGTCATATCGCGAGAAGTATCGTATAGGCAGATTCTTGTCAACTCGCACCCCTGCAGGTTAGAGTTTAGGAAGAACCCTAACCTGCAGTTTAGAACATTATATAAGGGTTAGGACACCTGTTGGAGATTCATTCTCATCATTGGAGTAACCCGGAGTGAGACGAAACGTGCGCAGGAGGAGAGGAGCAGGACCGAGGGAAGGATCCAGCCAGAGCCCGATTCTACCTTTGCTATAGTGGAACAAGCAGCGAGAGCTACACCCTGGTTCTTGTGGAGGGAGATAAGACCCCAAGTGACCATTAGAAGGGACAGGAACCTGCTGCAGCCTAAAGGGGAACTGGATTTGTATGCAGTTGATGGAAGTGACAACCTTGGATTGTACCTGTGACTACTGACATGTACCAAAAGCTACCAATAAAGGGACTATTTTTTTTTTTTTTTAAAGAGACTTGTGTCATGTAGATCAGGGGTCCCCAACCCTGTCCTCAAGGCCCACCAACAGGCCAGGTTTTGCAGATCTCCACATAGATGCACAGGTGGAGTAATTAGTGCAGCTGCAGAGCAATAGAGCTGACTATTTGGAGATCCAAAAAACATGACATGTTGGTGGGCCTTGAGGACAGGGTTGAGGACCACCGATATGGGCACCCTGCGAGTGTCTGGACCCCGCCAGCATCCCGAACTCACTCCGCACACGCTTCAGTGTTAACCCCTCAGGCCCTGTGCGTTACATAACCCTGCCACTGAAAAATCCGGATGTCGATTAAAAGGAAATCGCGAGCATGGCACCTGGCGACGCCTCCGCCACCCAGACGCAGCCTCTCCAGGGAGGATCACAGACAGGTCCTCGGCTATGATGGATTGCAGAACAAGGTGCAGCCGCAATTATGCCGGCGATGAGGTAACGTCCCGGGAATGAATGAAGTCACAGGAAAGGTTTTCACTCCTCCTAAACTGTCAGACGTGAAAGTTTTTCCTCTACAAAAGCCGATGCGTCAAGTGCCATGCGGAGCAAGGCCTTAAAACACAGGAGTGCGGCCCCGCCGGGAGAGTGACAGTGGCTGGAGATTGGGACGGCGCCATGAGCGAGACCATCATTGGGCCACATGCGATGTCATACTTAACATAGATCGCATTTTCTCTCCCTTTCTCCTTCCCCATTTTCCACATGTGCCAACCCAGGCACCCCCTGCCAACCCAGGCACCCCCTGCCGCGTGCCAACCCAGGCACCCCCTGCCGCATGCCAACCCAGGCACCCCCTGCCGCGTGCCAACCCTGGAGCAGAACACAGAGAAATTGGCTTCAGCCTACTCTCCAGTGGTTCCTTAGAGAGGAAGTGTAAAGGTAACGGGCTCCACAGGCTCTTCTAGTCCTTCTGCATAGAGTGCCATTTGGAGACCACCCTTAAACTATTACACACACACACAAGGTACAGCTTCTCAGAGTGATCTATTGTTTGTTGTTGCAGCTCGTATTTATGTACAGCACAAAATCTTCTTGTAACATCTCAGACAGTTACAGAGTACATCCTGATAACGCAATGAGTGAAACTTACAAAAAGTCCATTGTTCCCAAGAAACAGAAACTTAACTCTCTGCGTGTACTACATGCACAAAACATTTCATCAAATGGTATCTAAAAGGCACACAAAATGGAAGCCGTTCTAGAGGAGCAAAAGCTATTTATCCCTTCAGGAAGGGGCGAGGTTTTAACCTCCGCTCAGTTTGAGTTTCTTCCCGGGTGGTGGAGCCTCCCTCTCCGTGGGTCGTCATGAAGGAAGAAATAGCCGGGGACACGTCGGCTAGGTTCTAAGACCTAATGACACGTCGGACCAGTAAAACTTCATATAACAATTTGTCCCATAACTTGAATGTGGAGCTACGATCCCGCCGATGCCTTCGTGAGATTGCGGTCAAATTGGGGCCCAAAGTTTAAGGTTGCTCTGGAGGCAAACCCAAAAACTTCTGAAGCCAGGGGCACATCAGCGACATATCACTGGACAGATGAAAAGGGACCAATATCAGCTTGTTGGGACCTTCACAGCACGAGCCATTTTGGAAATCGTAATAAGGCTCATTCTCGGTCCGTTCCCCTAATGAAGCCATTTCTACCTGAAGCGCGCAGACTCATTTTAATACAACCCAATGTTCTGATCAGATTGGCTGCAGACATAGACATTGGTAGCTTATTTTATCCAAAATGTGTCCGTTGTGGGGGGAACCGAAACAGGATCGATCAAATAACACTGTCCTCAATCCTTTAGATTCTCGGGAAGGTTTTCCCAGTAGTGGGACGTGTTGGGCTTTGTTATCTACAATGATGCCGTACGGTGATTAATCCCTGACGCACCGGCAACGCTTCACGCCCGCAATCTGCCCGTCAGTCAACTGGTGTTTGCAAAATCACCACAGCAACCCTTCCTCCAACAGCAACCGCAGCAAAAGTAGAAGAAGGCGAGGCCGCCCCCTCACCAGAGTAAATGACTAAACCGTACGGCTCTGTTCACACCTCTCTGCTTGCCTTGCTAGGGGAAATGATGCCCATTATCTATCTATGGCATATCATCTATGGCATATCATCTATGGCATATCATCTATGGCATATCATCTATGGCATATCATCTATGGCATATCATCTATGGCATATCATCTATGGCATATCATCTATGGCATATCATCTATGGCATATCATCTATGGCATATCATCTATGGCATATCATCTATGGCATATCATCTATGGCATATCATCTATGGCATATCATCTAGAGAGAGAGATATAGACAGACAGACATCATGAACTGGCCCATTAAAAACAATGGGCAGCATTTTCCCTTGCGCTGTGACTGCGTTGTCTAACGCAGCACAAGTGGGAGCGGTGTGAATAGAGCCTAATTGATTGCCATAAAATACAGGAGCCGGTGACAGCAGAGAAAGTTACTAACATTCCAGTGCTTGCCCTGATCATCTCCCGTCTGGACTACTGCAACCCTCTGAACTGTGATATTTCAGACTGCTCAACTCTAATCTATGCTCACCTCTACTGCTCCATCTGATGGGGGACAGGAAACGGACTTCACCTACCCCCTCATCTCAATTCATGACACCATTAAAATTCTAGTGCTGCCCTCAGCATCTCCCGACTTGACTACTGCAACACTCTCCACTGTGATATACCAGACTGCTCACCTCTAATCTATTTTCACTTCTGTCCTTCCATCAGATGGAGCAGCAGGAAACTAACCTCACCTGCCCCCTCATCTCCCAGCTCCGCCCCCTTCCTCACACCTGACACCACTAACATTCCAGTGCTGCCCTGCTCATCTTCCGGCTTGACTATTGCAACCCTCCCCACTGTGATATACCAGACTGCTCACCTATAATCTATTCTTAACTCTGCTACTGCATCTGATTGGGACAGGTAACTAACCTCACCTACCCCCTCACCTCCCAGCTCTGCCCTCTTCTTTACATCCGACACCACTAATATTCCAGTACTGCCCAAAGCATTTCCCGACCGGACTACTGCAACCCTCTCCACTGTGACATACCAGACTGCTCACCTCTGCTGCTCCATATGATGTGAGGACAGAAAACTAACCTCATCTACCCCTCATCTCCCTTCCTCACACCTGACACCACTAACATTCCAGTGCTGCCCTGAGCGTCTCATGACAGAGGGGAGAAGACCCAAAAGAGGGCCCGGGGATCACGGCAGACCCAGGCCGGCCGGGGATCACGGCAGACCCAGGCCGGCCAAGGAAGGCAGACCCAGGCCGGCCGGGGATCACGGCAGACCCAGGCCGGCCGGGGATCACGGCAGACCCAGGCCGGCCGGGGATCACGGCAGACCCAGGCCGGCCGGGGATCACGGCAGACCCAGGCCGGCCGGGGATCACGGCAGACCCAGGCCGGCCGGGGATCACGGCAGACCCAGGCCGGCCGGGGATCACGGCAGACCCAGGCCGGCCGGGGATCACGGCAGACCCAGGCCGGCCGGGGATCACGGCAGACCCAGGCCGGCCGGGGATCACGGCAGACCCAGGCCGGCCGGGGATCACGGCAGACCCAGGCCGGCCGGGGATCACGGCAGACCCAGGCCGGCCGGGGATCACGGCAGACCCAGGCCGGCCGGGGATCACGGCAGACCCAGGCCGGCCGGGGATCACGGCAGACCCAGGCCGGCCGGGGATCACGGCAGACCCAGGCCGGCCGGGGATCACGGCAGACCCAGGCCGGCCGGGGATCACGGCAGACCCAGGCCGGCCAAGGAAGGCAGACCCAGGCCGGCCAAGGAAGGCAGACCCAGGCCGGCCAAGGAAGGCAGACCCAGGCCGGCCAAGGAAGGCAGACCCAGGCCGGCCAAGGAAGGCAGACCCAGGCCGGCCAAGGAAGGCAGACCCAGGCCGGCCAAGGAAGGCAGACCCAGGCCGGCCAAGGAAGGCAGACCAAGGCCAAGCTCAATTCCATCCCTTATTGCTCTCATTAGCCATGAATGGCAGATGATGCTTTCATGGTGATGCAGCAGCTTCTGGATCACTGGTGCAGAGCAGCATGACTCCTCTACGAGGAGCACAGAGGAAGTGATGTCACTCTCCGCAGCCGCCAGATGTTCCCATTCATACATTCTGTCTGGCATATGGAAACGAATACCCTGATGGATTGTAAAAACGTGTTCTATTAATCTACAGCTTATTCCAGAAGCAGCCACCGCCCGGCGCAGAGATTGTATCACCCGCAAAAGCTGCATCTACAAAACCTCCACCATGTGCGAAACCTCCGCAGACAATTAAAATGCACGTTTCATCTCTTCCAGATAGGAAGCCGCTTCCTCCAGACGACTGGCCGAGCTCCAAACAGGCGGCAGGAGAATTTACATACGGACGAGCCGTGATCTCACCCCATGTGCCGGGTGTTACCGGGGAGTGACACCTTCCCTGTCAGGTGGAGCCGCGAGAGTACAACGATTAGACAATTCTTTAAACAAACCAAAAATGACGTTTAAATATTCAACAGCTGCAAAATATTAAAATGTATTAGATTGTTCTGTTATTTATCTGGAACAGCAATCTCTGCATGTGCTCCATCCTACAGGCACAACGTGACCGATGCATTCATGTCCCTAGACACCAGAGTCCCTTAACAATACCTTAAGGAGCTGGATTTGTGCTTGCAGTCAGGGCTCGATGTTTGTCAGTTTAGTTCCTCCACTCCAGAATACCCTAAACATACCTTCATGTGCTGGATTTGGGCTTGAAGTTGGGGTTTGAAGTCAGCTAGGGGACTTGGGTGTGGAGGAACTTCACTGCCTATGCCCTTATGAGCTGGATTTGTGCTCGCAGTCAGTGCTCGATGTTGGTCAATATAGTTCCTCCACACCAAAATACCCTAACCATGATTTTAGGAGCTGGATTTGGGCTTGAAGTTGGGGTTTGAAGTCAGGTGCTGAAGTTCTCCCACACCTAGGACCCCTAGCTAAGCCATTATGAGCTGCATTTGGCTTTGAGGTTGGGCCAGTGAAGTTCCTCCACGCCAAAGTCCCCTAAACATGCTTTTACGAGCTGGATCTGGGCTTAAAGTCGGGGTTTGAGGTCAGGCAGTGAAGGTCTTCCACACCTAGGTCCACTAGCTATGCCTTTAGGAGCTGAATTTGGGCCAATGAAGTTCCTCCACACCAAAGTCCCCTAACCATGCCTTCAGGAGCTGGATTAGGGCTTGCAGTTGGGCCAGTGAAGTACCTTCACACCTAGGTCCACTAGCTATGTCTTTATGAGCCGAATTTGGGCTTGAAGTTGGGCCAATGAAGTTCCTCCACACCAAAGTCCCCTAACCATGCCTTTAGGAGCTGGATTTGGACTTGCAGTTGGGCCAGTGAAGTTCCTCCACACCTAGGTCCACTAGCTATGCTTTTATGAGCTGGATTTGGGCTTGAAGTTGGGCCAGTGAAGTTCCTCCACGCCTAGGTCCGCTAGCTAAGCCATTATGAGCTGGATTTGGGCTTAAAGTCAGGGTTTGAAGTCGGGCAATGAAGTTCCTTCACACCAAAGTCCCTTAACCATGCCTTTATGAGATGGATTTGGGCTTGAAGTCAGGCAGTAAAAGTTTTTCCACTCCTAGGTCCCCTACCTATGCCTTTTTAGCTGGACTTGGCCTTGAAGTCGGGCCAGTGAAGTTCCTCCACACCAAATTTCCCTAACCATGTATTTATGAGCTGTATTTTGGCTCAAGGTTGGGCAGTGAAGTTCCTCCATAGGATTCCCCTAGCTATGCCTTTATGAGGTAGATTTGGGCTTGGAGTTGGGGTTTGAAGTTAGGTGGTGAAGTTCCTCAGCACATAGGTCCCCTAACCATGCCTTCATGAGCTGGATTTGGGCTTGAAGTCAAGGTTTGAAGCCAGCTAGGGGACTTTGGCATGGAGAAACTTCGCTGCCTGCGCCATTAGGAGCTGAATTTGTGCTTGATGCAAGTCAGTATAGTTCCTCCGCACCAAAATACTTTAACTATGCATTTAGAGGCTGGATTTGGGCTAAAAGTCAGGGTTTGAAGTCAGGCAGTGAAGTTCCTCCACACCTAAGTCCCCTAGCTATGCCTTCATGAGCTGGATGTCTTTTTTTTGTGGAGGAACTTCACTGCCCTAACTTCAAAGTCCCTTAGCGGACTTCAAACCCGAATCCAGCTCATGAAGCCATAGGCAGTGAGGTTCCTCCATAACCTAGTACCCTAGCTATGCCTTCATGAGCTGGATTTGGCCTCCGGCTGTGAAGATCCTCCACACCAGATCCCCCCCAACCACGTCTTTATGCTTTAACTGAACTAGATACAAATACGACAACTAAAGAGTGGCTCTTCTTTGGGTGGAGGAACCACAATGATTAGCCCCGACCTTGAGGGCCCCAATGTGGCAACAACCTCTGCAGTTCTATTCTACAAGCGCAACCAAACTGCTCCCTGGATAACCCCAATTAAAAAGACAGCAATGAGGCAGCTTCCCAGGAATGAGGAGCGGAAACATTCCCGGTAGCCTCAGTAAACAATGGCGCGGTGTTTGGAAAGTGACAGCAGCAAGTCTGGCAGTGGGTTCGGGAGAGCACGAAGCGGCTGAACCGGATCCCTATAAGGACAAGAACACCAACACTGCCATGGATCCGACAACAAAACATCAATGGAGAGCAGCACTAGACAGCCCGCAGGCCCATCACCTGGAGGTACGTCACCGCGAAGACCGACCGTTACCATCAACTACATGCATGTAACTAAAGCAATAACTTTAAAGAGAACCCACCAATGTAACTAAAGCCAATGGCTTTAAAGAGAACCCGTCATACAGGTCATCTACACCTAGCACCGTATCAATGTATTACTAATTACAGCTGTATCGATATGTGAAAGAAGGGCAGAAGACATATTGTTAGGTGAAAGAGGGGTGATCTAATAACTATGTATAAATATATTCGGGGTCAATACAAGGATCTGTCCCACAATCTATTTATACCCTGGAGTGTAACCATAACCCGGGGGCATCCACTAAGGTTAGAGGAAAGGTGCTTTCTCCACCGACATAGGAGGGGATTCTCCTCTGTAAGAGCAGTGAGACTATGGAACTCGCTGCCAGAGGAGGTAGTAATGATGGATACAGTAAAAACGTTCAAAAGTGGCCGTGATGCCTTCCTGGCATGTAATAACATTTCCGGCTATGGCTACTAGACCACTGGAAGGAGTTAAACAGGCTGAACTGGATGGACTAAAAAGTCTTTATTCAGCCTTACATACTATGTTACTATGAAAGAAGAGCAGGAGACGTATCATTAGGTGAAAGAAGGGCAGAAGATGTAACGTTATGTGAAAGAAGAGCAGGAGATATATATCGTTATGTGAAAGAAGAGCAGGAGATATATATCGTTATGTGAAAGAAGAGCAGGAGATATATATCTTTATGTGAAAGAAGAGCAGGAGATATATATCTTTATGTGAAAGAAGAGCAGGAGACATATCGTTATGTGAAAGAAGAGCAGGAGACGTATCATTAGGTGACAGAAGGGCAGAAGACGTATCAATTTGTGAAAGAAGGTCAGAAGACCTATTGTTAGGTGAAAGAAGGTCAGAAGACGTATCGTTATGTGAAAGAATGGCAGAAGACATATCAATTTGTGAAAGAAGGGCAGAAGACGTATCGTTATGTGAAAGAAGAGCAGAAGACGTATCGTTAGGTGAAAGAAGGGCAGAAGATGTAACATTATGTGAAAGAAGAGCAGGAGATATATATTATTATGTGAATGAAGAGCAGGAGACATATCGTTATGTGAAAGAAGAGCAGGAGACATATCGTTATGTGAAAGAAGAGCAGGAGACATATCATTAGGTGAAAGAAGGGCAGAAGACGTATCGTTATGTGAAAGAAGAGCAGGAGACATATCGTTATGTGAAAGAAGAGCAGGAGACGTATCATTAGGTGACAGAAGGGCAGAAGACGTATCAATTTGTGAAAGAAGGGCAGAAGACCTATTGTTAGGTGAAAGAAGGTCAGAAGATGTATCGTTATGTGAAAGAAGGGCAGAAGACGTATCAATTTGTGAAAGAAGGGCAGAAGACGTATCGTTATGTGAAAGAAGAGCAGGAGACATATCGTTATGTGAAAGAAGAGCAGGAGACATATCATTAGGTGAAAGAAGGGCAGAAGACGTATCGTTATGTGAAAGAAGAGCAGAAGACGTATCGTTATGTGAAAGAAGAGCAGGAGACATATCGTTATGTGAAAGAAGAGCAGGAGACATATCATTAGGTGAAAGAAGGGCAGAAGACGTATCGTTATGTGAAAGAAGAGCAGAAGACGTATCGTTATGTGAAAGAAGAGCAGGAGACGTATCGTTATGTGAAAAAAGAGCAGGAGACATATCGTTATGTGAAAGAAGAGCAGGAGACATATCGTTATGTGAAAGAAGAGCAGGAGACATATCGTTATGTGAAAGAAGAGCAGGAGACATATCGTTATGTGAAAGAAGAGCAGAAGACATATCGTTATGTGAAAGAAGAGCAGGAGACGTATCGTTATGTGAAAGAAGAGCAGGAGACATATCGTTATGTGAAAGAAGAGCAGGAGACATATCGTTATGTGAAAGAAGAGCAGGAGACGTATCATTAGGTGAAAGAAGGGCAGAAGACGTATCGTTATGTGAAAGAAGGGCAGAAGACCTATTGTTAGGTGAAAGGTCAGAAGACGTATCAATTTGTGAAAGAAGGTCAGAAGACGTATCAATTTGTGAAAGAAGGGCAGAAGACATATCGTTATGTGAAAGAAGAGCAGAAGACGTATCAATTTGATAAAGAAGACGTATGGTTATGTGAAAGAAAAGCAGAAAATAAAGACTTATATGGAAACATCTTCTAATGAACAGAGACAACATCACACTACTGGAGAAGATGTCCAGTAACTTCCATAGCTTAATAAAATAGATGATATTGTCCTTGCCAATCTGTTGGAACAAAATGTTTCCATGAATCCCATTCTTCTGGTCTGTCTAAAGGATTATGGACGGTGCAGTGTTCGATTAATCATTTGTACTGAACCTAATTTAATTGATGGAATACTGCTAAAAGATTGTTCAGCGGAAGCAGAAAACCAGAAGTTTAAAAGTAAAAGACCAAAGTGGAAAAAAAAAAAAAAAAAAAAAAAAAAAAAAAAAGGAAGAAGAAGAACAAAACCCAGGGCCGGCTGCTGGTCTTTCCCCGGGGCATCCCAAATTGGGATGCCCCGCTGTAGTAAACCCCCTGGTCACCAGCATTTACTAACTTTTCCCTGGTCCATGGGTGCATGTGCGGGCTCTCATTCAATCAGGACCGTTTGCTTAGGTCATTCGGCTCTGATTGTTTACAATGGGCAGCGAGAACGGGTTCATCCCCAGCACCTCCAGGTTCTTCGCATGCTCCCTTCGCAGCTATTCAGACAGGCCGGGAGCATGTGTGCCGCTGGAGATACAGCTGCTCTTGCTCCCCTTTAAAGCCTATCAGGGCCGTTTGCTGAATGACTGCCGTGACATGGCTCTGATTGGACGAGAGCCTGCGCATGCCTAAATGGGATGCCCCTGGGGTATGGAACAAAACCCAGGAAAGTAAAAATCCCAGGTTTTGTTCTGCTTTAAATCTTGCAGTCCATCATATCCGCCTGCTGGATGGCCGCTGCTGCCATTGACTTCTATTTAAACAGTGAGTCTCCGTGCTGTGGGTGAGCGTTCCTTCCCCCACTTGAAGCCATTTGCCGAATGGCCTCCATGACATGGCTCTGATTGGACGACAGTCTGCTCATGCCTAAACGGGATGCCCCCGAGGTATGGACCATTGACTTCTATTGAAACAGTGAGTCTCCGTGCTGTGGGGGAGTGTTCGTCTCCCCACTTGTATCAGTTTGCTGAATGACCGCCATGACATGGCTCTGATTGGACGAGAGTCTACTCATGCCTAAACGGGATGCCCCCGGGGTATGGACCATTGACTTCTATTGAAACAGTGAGTCTCCGTGTTGTGGGAGAGCGTTCCTTCCCCCAACTTGAAACCCAGTAGCAGCAAAGGAATAGAGAGAGAAGCAGCCCAAAAGAATGGAGAGGGGCTGAATCACTCGCAGCGCCGAGACTCGCGATTTCTGAGTATTTCAAAACAGCGAGGGCTGAGAAAAGAGATTTTATATCAAACAGAAAGAATGTAATAAATCCAGAAAAACAGCCCCGCAGGTCTAATCGCCTACATAGGTCGGATGATTTACAGGGGCGCGACACAGATCGTGCGCGAGATTACCTCACTGTGCACGACACAGGACCTGTCAGGACTGTGTACCGGAAAGCAGCAGGTCAGGGCTGGCATACCACCCCCGATGACTAATTTAATGAGGACCTCGAACCCCATCTACCCCCATCAGAGAACTGTAACTGGGCCATGTGCAGGTGAAGAAACTAAGATACAACCACTATTCAGAGGATCCAATGCCACGTTAGGAGGGCAGAAGAGGCAGCGTTCTGCCAAAGGAGGGCAGAAGAGGCAGCGTTCTGCCAAAGGCGGGCAGAAGAGGCAGCGTTCTGCGAAAGGAGGGCAGAAGAGGCAGCGTTCTGCAAAAGGAGGGCAGAAGAGGCAGCGTTCTGCCAAAGGAGGGCAGAAGAGGCAGCGTTCTGCCAAAGGCGGGCAGAAGAGGCAGCGTTCTGCCAAAGGCGGGCAGAAGAGGCAGCGTTCTGCGAAAGGCGGGCAGAAGAGGCAGCGTTCTGCGAAAGGAGGGCAGAAGAGGCAGCGTTCTGCAAAAGGAGGGCAGAAGAGGCAGCGTTCTGCAAAAGGAGGGCAGAAGAGGCAGCGTTCTGCAAAAGGAGGGCAGAAGAGGCAGCGTTCTGCGAAAGGAGGGCAGAAGAGGCAGCGTTCTGCGAAAGGAGGGCAGAAGAGGCAGCGTTCTGCGAAAGGAGGGCAGAAGAGGCAGCGTTCTGCGAAAGGAGGGCAGAAGAGGCAGCGTTCTGCGAAAGGAGGGCAGAAGAGGCAGCGTTCTGCGAAAGGAGGGCAGAAGAGGCAGCGTTCTGCCAAAGGAGGGCAGAAGAGGCAGCGTTCTGCGAAAGGAGGGCAGAAGAGGCAGCGTTCTGCGAAAGGAGGGCAGAAGAGGCAGCGTTCTGCGAAAGGAGGGCAGAAGAGGCAGCGTTCTGCGAAAGGAGGGCAGAAGAGGCAGCGTTCTGCGAAAGGAGGGCAGAAGAGGCAGCGTTCTGCGAAAGGAGGGCAGAAGAGGCAGCGTTCTGCGAAAGGAGGGCAGAAGAGGCAGCGTTCTGCGAAAGGAGGGCAGAAGAGGCAGCGTTCTGCGAAAGGAGGGCAGAAGAGGCAGCGTTCTGCGAAAGGAGGGCAGAAGACGCAGCGTTCTGCGAAAGGAGGGCAGAAGAGGCAGCGTTCTGCGAAAGGAGGGCAGAAGAGGCAGCGTTCTGCGAAAGGAGGGCAGAAGAGGCAGCGTTCTGCGAAAGGAGGGCAGAAGAGGCAGCGTTCTGCGAAAGGAGGGCAGAAGAGGCAGCGTTCTGCGAAAGGAGGGCAGAAGAGGCAGCGTTCTGCGAAAGGAGGGCAGAAGACGCAGCGTTCTGCGAAAGGAGGGCAGAAGACGCAGCATTCTGCGAAAGGAGGGCAGAAGACGCATTAACATCGCCACAGTCAAAAACGGAAAAAAAAAAAATACTATTTTCCCCCTCTGCATAACCGGAAGCTGAATTCCATGCGGCTCTTTCCTGGTATCGATCGGCCCGTCCTGTTTATCGGATTCTGAGTGCCAGTAATTGACCCCTTCCGGTTGCCTCCATGGAGAGGGGTCGGCGCTCGCTCACTGCCGCTCCCAGACCACCTGAGCTGACTGCTAATGTCTGAGCAGAGATCTGGCTGACTCAGGGAAACGCAGCCCCAGCCGCTCGCTCGCTGGCTTCCTCGCCCTTCGCTGCAATGCTGCAATCCTGCACCCAATGCACGCCAAGAGGAATGTCACGGCGGCCTCTCCCGGCAATGTCACCAAGATAGAAACACGCGACCATGATTTATTTATCGAGGGTGTCCATGCCGGCCTCACGAGAGGACGGCGCCGAGCGAGCTGGGCATCCAATATGGTGATGGGCCCAGCATCCACCGAGGGCCCGGCATCCAATGTGGCGATGGGCCCGGCATCCACCGAGGACCCTGCATCCAATGTGGTAATGAGCCCGACATCCACCGAGGGCCCGGCGTCCAATGTGGTGATGGGCCTGGCATCCACCGAGGACCCTGCATTCAATGTGGTGATGAGCCCGGCATCCACCGAGGACCCTGCATTCAATGTGGTGATGAGCCCGACATCCACCGAGGACCCGGCGTCCAATGTGGTGATGGGCCCGGCATCCAATGTGGTGATGAGCCCAGCATCCACCGAGGACGCTGCATCCAATGTGGTGATGGGCCCGGCATCCGAGGACCCTGCATCCAATGTGGTGATGGGCCCGGCATCCACCGAGGACCCTGCATCCAATGTGGTGATGGGCCCGGCATCCACCGAGGACCCTGCATCCCATGTGGTGATGGGCCCGGCATCCACCGAGGGTCTGGCATCCAAGGTGGTGATGGGCCCGGCCTCCACCGAGGACCCTGCATCCAATGTGGTGATGGGCCCGGCATCCACCGAGGGTCTGGCATCCAAGGTGGTGATGGGCCCGGCCTCCACCGAGGACCCTGCATCCAATGTGGTGATGGGCCTGGCATCCAATGTGGTGATGAGCCCAGCATCCACCGAGGACCCTGCATCCAATGTGGTGATGGGCCCCGCATCCACCGAGGACCCTGCATCCAATGTGGTGATGGGCCTGGCATCCAATGTGGTGATGAGCCCAGCATCCACCGAGGACCCTGCATCCAATGTGGTGATGGGCCCCGCATCCACCGAGGACCCTGCATCCAATGTGGTGATGGGCCCGGCATCCACCGAGGACCCTGCATCCAAGGTGGTGATGAGCCCGGCATCCACCGAGGACCCTGCATCCAATGTGGTAATGAGCCCGGCATCCACCGAGGACCCTGCATCCAATGTGGTGATGGGCCCCGCATCCACCGAGGACCCTGCATCCAATGTGGTGATGGGCCTGGCATCCACCGAGGACCCTGCATCCAATGTGGTAATGAGCCCGGCATCCACCGAGGACCCTGCATCCAATGTGGTGATGGGCCCGGCATCCACCGAGGGTCTGGCATCCAAGGTGGTGATGGGCCCAGCATCCACCGATGACCCAGCATCCAATGCGGCCATATGTTAAGCATCCAGCGAGAGCGTGGCATTTCTAATGCTGCACTACAAACAGCCCCGTTGAGGCTGGGGGCGGTAAATGCTCAGGGACAGGGAATCCACCCTCTCAGCAGGAGACCTTGGCCCGCATAGACTATTGACTTATTATCAACCAGGGAAGGTCAGAGAGCAGCATCCAGCAGTTCGCCGACCTCACGAGAGCCAGTCAACGGACAGGTCCGATTGTTACACAGGCAAAAAAAAAAAACAAAACAAATAAGTCCATGAAATAGAGTTGGAGGAGTAAAATGCTACTGGTGCCACTTGTCTGTAGGGTCATGTATCTGGTGATGCCATTCTCCTGATCGTTATATTGTGTTGCTTTATTAATGGTTACACAGCCTCGCAGGCAGCCCCATTGATCCTACACACGCCAGACCTCTACACGGATGGAGAGATCCAGACACACCATAGCGGAGATAGAAACAAGGAAAATCCAGCAACCGTATTCCAATCAGACAAGGGAAAGTACCAGCACCCCCAACACCTTGCACTAGAAAGTGTCCTGACCTTATGTCATTGACAAGTGAAAGCCTGCCCGCACCCACCGCATTCCCCACCGGTGTCTCAGAGTGACAGGTGGGAAAAAGCTTAACCCGTAGCGGGCACATCCCGGAATTACTCATTTATACTAATCCTTTTCCCATCTCATCATAGTGATGGTGGATCTGGTCTCTCTGCATCAACAAAGGAGAGAAGAGCCCCTTTCTTAAGGTTTACTGACCCCATCCTGAGAGGACACGTTATATTCCATTATATGAAGTCCTGACCTCTCAAGGTTTACTGACCCCATCCTGATAGAACACGTTATATTCCATTATACGAAGTCCTGACCTCTCAAGGTTTACTGACCCCCATCCTGATAGGACGCGTTATATTCCATTATATGAAGTCCTGACCTCTCAAGGTTTACTGACCCCATCCTGATAGGACGCGTTATATTCTATTATATTAAGTCCAGACCTCTCAAGGTTTACTGACCCCATCCTGATAGGACACATTATATTCTATTATATGAAGTCCAGACCTCTCAAGGTTTACTGACCCCATCCTGATAGGACACATTATATTCTATTATATGAAGTCCAGACCTCTCAAGGTTTACCTACCCCATCCAGAGAGGATGCGTTATATTCCATTATATGAAGTCCTGACCTCTCAAGGTTTACTGACCCCATCCTGATAGAACACGTTATATTCCATTATACGAAGTCCTGACCTCTCAAGGTTTACTGACCCCCATCCTGATAGGACGCGTTATATTCCATTATATGAAGTCCTGACCTCTCAAGGTTTACTGACCCCATCCTGATAGGACGCGTTATATTCTATTATATTAAGTCCAGACCTCTCAAGGTTTACTGACCCCATCCTGATAGGACACATTATATTCTATTATATGAAGTCCTGACCTCTCAAGGTTTACTGACCCCATCCTGAGAGGACACGTTATATTCTTGCTCTGGGAGGGGGTCCTGACCAAATGATTATAACTTTAATATTAAAGAGTGGGATAACCCACTTTAACCTCACTAAATAAGGATGATAACCACCTCAACCAGTTTGTTACAGTAAAGTGTAATGAATTGATCTGATCTTTATGTGCTAATTGGTTGAGGAGGTTCTCCTCCTGATTAGTGAGGTTAAAGTGGGTTACTTTAATATTAGTTCAATTCTCATACGGTCAGGACTTAACCCCCCCAAGTACACAAACAATGTTATTGCACATTTCTCCGCATAATACATTACGTAGGTATTCAGTCTTAGACGTTAGCTGGTTTAGTTAGGCTTTGATGTATTCTTTGGTGCGAGGGTCCTCTCGGCACAACACGACAACCATTGTGTGACTTCTCCAAGATAAACAGGTCAGGGGAGGCCTTCCTATCCTAAAGGGCCCATGCGTCAAACCTAGCAGGACGCCGCTTGTGTCGCTGGTTTCCTTTTGTGCAACTTGGAATGTCGCTGTCGCATGAGATCTTATTTGCTCTGTATATTTTAGTGTGTTAACTATTGATGTATAAACATGTCGGTGGAGCAGGTGGGCGGTGGGGTCCAGACGCCTGAAAAGCAAGAGATTCGCAACAGAACATCGGCCCTTTGTTTCGATATTACGACTGCTCTTCTCTCGGGATAACCCAAGCACATGTCATCTGCTTAAGCCAAGATGGGCATCGCCCCAAGCAGGGGCGCTAAGAAGTGGGGCGAGGTTCTGCCAAGAGGAGCATTAGAAGCGCCAGGCTCTGCCGGGTGGGACATGAAAAGGGCGGGAGGGCCATTAGACCTCAGCCTTTGAAGGGTGGCACACAAAGAAGGCTAGGCTCCACCGAGAAGTCCATTAGAAGCACCAGTCTCTGCCAGGTGGGCCATGAGAAGCTCTGCCAGCCTTTGCCAGGTGGCAAATGGGGAGGGATAGCGGTTTACAAGGGAGAGCCATTAAAAGAGTCATCAGCCTTTGCTGGGTGGCACAAAGGAGGGGTAGGCTCCACCAAGAGGTTCATTAGAAGTACAAGCCCACCCGTCATCCCTCTGACGGGTGGGCCACCAGAAGCTCCGCCAGTCTTTGCCAGGTGGCAGATGAGGGATAGCGGTTTATAAGAAGAGCCTGTCTTTATCGGGTGGGTGGTGGAGCCTAGACCTCCTTTGCTGGGTGGCACATAAGGAGGTCTAGGCTCCACCAAGAAGATCATTAGAAGTGCAAGCCTCCGACGGGTGGGGCAGGAGTAGCGGCAGCAGCCTCTGCTGGGTGGCACATGAGGAAGGCTAGTGGTCTATAAGAAGCGCCAGCCTTTACCAAGTAGAGGGGAGTGTGGCCATATTCTGTTTCTGCTATTCAATTTCTCGTGTGCGATTCTGCGTCGTGACCTTTTCTTCGCAATTGTCACATGAACAATGTTCACGCCAGATTTCCCGCCTGACAAAACAAACACCAACGTGAACGTTAACCTTCTCCTCTCTGCCCGGCAGAGGCCGGTGCTTCTAATGGACCAGTCTCCTCGTGTGCCACCCAGAAGAGGCCCAAAATGCTTCACCTGGTCCACCTGGCAAGGTGCTTCCATGGACCTATCAGCAGCGGCTGGTTCTAATGGACCACTCTGGAGGAGCCTAGTGTGGCTTGTGTGCCACCCAGCAGAGGCTGGTGATGCTTCTAATGGGTCTCTTGCAGAGCCTAGTCCTCCTCGTGTGCCACCCAGAAGAGGCCCAAAATGCTTCACCTGGTCCACCTGGCAAGGTGCTTCCATGGACCTATCCGCAGCGGCTGGTTCTAATGGACCACTCTGGAGGAGCCTAGTGTGGCTTGTGTGCCACCCAGCAGAGGCTGGTGATGCTTCTAATGGGTCTCTTGCAGAGCCTAGTCCTCCTCGTGTGCCACCCAGAAGAGGCCCAAAATGCTTCACCTGGTCCACCTGGCAAGGTGCTTCCATGGACCTATCAGCAGCGGCTGGTTCTAATGGACCACTCTGGAGGAGCCTAGTGTGGCTTGTGTGCCACCCAGCAGAGGCTGGTGATGCTTCTAATGGGTCTCTTGCAGAGCCTAGTCCTCCTCGTGTGGCACCCAGCAGAGGTCCAAAATGCTTCACCTGGTCCACCTGGCAAGGTGCTTCCATGGACCTATCAGCAGGGGCTGGTTCGAATTGACCACTCTGGAGAAGCCTAGTGTGGCTTGTGTGCCATCCAGCAGAGGCAGGTGATGATTCTAATGGGTCTCTTGCAGAGCCTAGTCCTCCTTGTGTGCCACCCAGCAGAGGCCCAAAATGCTTCACCTGGTCCACCTGGCAAGGTGCTTCCATGGACCTATCAGCAGGGGCTGGTTCTTCCAATGGGCAACGTGGAGGAGCCTAGTGTGGCTTGTGTGCCACCCAGCAGAGGCTGGTGATGCTTCTAATGGGTCTCTTGCAGAGCCTAGTCCTCCTCGTGTGCCACCCAGCAGAGTCCCAAAATGCTTCACGTGGTCCACCTGGCAAGGTGCTTCCATGGACCTATCAGCAGGGGCAGGTTCTAATGGACCACTCTGGAGGAGCATAGTGTGGCTTGTGTGCCACCCAGAAGAGGCTGGTGATGCTTCTAATGGGTCTCTTGCAGAGCCTAGTCCTCCTCGTGTGCCACCCAGCAGAGGCCCAAAATGCTTCACCTGGTCCACCTGGCGAGGTGCTTCCATGGACCTATCAGCAGGGGCTGGTTCTAATTGACCACTCTGGAGGAGCCTAGTGTGGCTTGTGTGCCACCCAGCAGAGGCTGGTGATGCTTCTAATGGGTCTCTTGCAGAGCCTAGTCCTCCTCGTGTGCCACCCAGAAGAGGCCCAAAATGCTTCACCTGGTCCACCTGGCAAGGTGCTTCCATGGACCTATCCGCAGCGGCTGGTTCTAATGGACCACTCTGGAGGAGCCTAGTGTGGCTTGTGTGCCACCCAGCAGAGGCTGGTGATGCTTCTAATGGGTGTCTTGCAGAGCCTAGTCCTCCTCGTGCGCCACCCAGCAGAGGCCCAAAATGCTTCACCTGGTCCACCTGGCAAGGTGCTTCCATGGACCTATCCGCAGCGGCTGGTTCTAATGGACCACTCTGGAGGAGCCTAGTGTGGCTTGTGTGCCACCCAGCAGGGGCTGGTGATGCTTCTAATGGGTCTCTTGCAGAGCCTAGTCCTCCTCGTGTGGCACCCAGCAGAGGCCCAAAATGCTTCACCTGGTCCTACACATAAAGGTCCCCCGCACCAAACTCTCCCATACTTCTACACGCCGAGTCCCCACCTCCCACCTGCACCCGGTCTGGTCGCGCCACATTCCAACACCTAATGGCTTCTTTTATATATAACAAAGTGAGCAGCTGCTGGAGACTGAAAAACAAAACCCTCCAGAATGGATGCTGACCCTCCTCCCCGAGACCAGGCCGACACGCACCCTAAGGGAGAACTCCTTACTCACCTGACCCTTTCCAAATATTATATCCACTGTTATTATACATTATATAGCGCTGACATATACCACAGCGCTGTACATAGAAGCAGTCACATGACCTCCTGTCCCTCAGAGCTCACACTCTGTCTCCCCCACACTCACACACTGTTATTATACATGTATATAGCGCTGACATATACCACAGCGCTGTACATAGAAGCAGTCACATGACCTCCTGTCCCTCAGAGCTCACACTCTAATGTCTCCCCCGCACTCACACACTGTTATTATACATTATATAGCGCTGACATATACCACAGCGCTGTACATAGAAGCAGTCACATGACCTCCTGTCCCTCAGAGCTCACACTCTAATGTCTCCCCCGCACTCACACACTGTTATTATACATTATATAGCGCTGACATATACCACAGCGCTGTACATAGAAGCAGTCACATGACCTCCTGTCCCTCAGAGCTCACACTCTAATGTCTCCCCCACACTCACACACTGTTATTATACATTATATAGCGCTGACATATACCACAGCGCTGTACATAGAAGCAGTCACATGACCTCCTGTCCCTCAGAGCTCACACTCTAATGTCTCCCCCACACTCGCACACTGTTCTTATACATTATATAGCGCTGACATATACCACAGCGCTGTACATAGAAGCAGTCACATGACCTCCTGTCCCTCACAGCTCACACTCTAATGTCTCCCCCACACTCACACACTGTTCTTATACATTATATAGCGCTGACATATACCACAGCATTGTACATAGAAGCAGTCACATGACCTCCTGTCCCTCAGAGCTCACACTCTAATGTCTCCTCCACTCACCCTAAGGGAGAACTCCTTACTCACCTGACCCTTTCTAAATATTATATCCCAGCAGGATGTCACCTGCTGAGATTTATTACCCACCCAGAAAACCTCCGGGCGGCAATCACAGCCGCAGCAGCGGCGTCACGACATTTACTAAGCGGGCGGCGACAGCCATGATAATAACCGACGGTGCCCAGAGGGAGGCGCCACCAGGTGTGGCCTGTAATGACATAACTGCCCCGGCGTGCAGGCATCCCGAGAATGTCCAGCAGCCCCCTCTGGCCTGGAGAGTGATGGAATGCCTGTACTGCGCCGTGGTATATCTCAGCGCTATATGAAAGGTGCATAACAAATACCACAGCGCTGTGCATAGAAGCAGTCACATGACCTCCTGTCCCTCAGAGCTCACACTCTAATGTCTCCCCCGCACTCACACACTGTTATTATACATTTATATAGCGCCGACATATACCATGGCGCTGTTCGGCGGTGCCATTGTTTGTGCTGCCTGTCTGGACCTGTCTCCCTATTGGCGGCCGTGATGACGCATTAGTTGCGCTTTGTTTTCCCGCCATTGTCTCGGGTGCGTTTCGTATCTGGGGCGGTGTTGTGTTTCGGTTACGCGTTAAGCGCCTTTTTCTTTGCGCCTATTATTGTTGCCGGTTGCTAATTGGTCGGGTTTGGTGGCCGAGGGAATGAATCGCGGGAAATTAATTACTTGTTGATCCCTAGACGCCACTTGGGGGGGGGGGAAATTCTGCCCAAAATTGCTGGTTTAAAGTGGACCATAGGATTTTCACTATCCTGGGTGTTGGTCCACTTCCGCGGGGCACCCCGATTGGGGATGCCCAACTGTGTGAAACCCCCCAGAAAGCCCCTAAAATCTTCCCTTATCGGCGACGGACAAGCGACGGATAAGCTGCCGCCGCTTATTGGCTTATCAGTCGCCGATAAGGTAAGATTTTAAAGGCTTCCTGGGGGTTTCACACAGTTGGGCATCCCGATTTCGGATGCCCCGCGGGGAGGGAGCCGATCGGCCCGGGAATCTTATAGATTCCCGGGCTGATCAGCCATGGGTGTTGGTCCACTTTAAAGGGGAACTCCACCTTTGTAATGTGATGGTGGTTAGGTGCTTCTTTTCCTCTATCTTCCCCCCTTCTTACTTCTTCCCTTCTTACTAATAGAGTGTGAGCTCTGAGGGTCATGTGACTGCTCCTGTGTACAGCGCTGTGGTATATGTCAGCGCTATATAATGTATAATAACAGTGTGTGAGTGCGGGGGAGACATTAGAGTGTGAGCTCTGAGGGACAGGAGGTCATGTGACTGCTTCTATGTACAGCGCTGTGGTATATGTCAGCGCTATATACATGTATAATAACAGTGTGTGAGTGTGGGGGAGACATTAGAGTGTGAGCTCTGAGGGACAGGAGGTCATGTGACTGCTTCTATGTACAGCGCTGTGGTATATGTCAGCGCTATATACATGTATAATAACAGTGTGTGAGTGTGGGGGAGACATTAGAGTGTGAGCTCTGAGGGACAGGAGGTCATGTGACTGCTTCTATGTACGGCGCTGTGGTATAAATGTATAATAACAGCAGGGGGGGGAGGTTCTGCGATGGCGTGGGAGGCCGGTGACCTTCAAATGTCGGCGCGTTTCAGTTGGGTAAATATTGGGTCCGGGGAAGCGGCGCGTTTCATCAGGTTCGATGTTACATAATGGCGCGGCCCTGCAATGAAGCGGAGATGCTGACAGGCTATAAAATAAATATATATATATATATATATATATATATATGCCTGAGACTAATTGAAATGCAGCACATGCTTCTCCTAGTGACATTCCAACGCATAGTGTGATGTCACGTTACCTGTGATGTCACGGCCAGTGACATCACTAAGTCTCACACTTCCTGCACTGCTGAAACAAAACTCCCCCTCAGTTGGCGACCCCGACAGAGCATCACCCCACAGAGATTCCTCTCCCGTTACTCGGCCGTGAGCCGCTCTCCGCGGACAATCCCTTTAAGTGACTCAGGATCCGGAGACTTCCCATAAGCCCTATTGTGTCTCCAGAAGAATCCGCCGTCGCTCACCTAACCCCGGCCTGCGGCCTGACCTCACTTCCCAGGGAGGAAGCGACCGAAGCTCCGCGCTCGCCCCCCTCGCAATCCTAATAAGGTTTAAAATGATGAAAACGATTAGATCGGAACGTGCGATTGTTTCAGATATGGAACAATCATTAAAGGGGGACCTGTCCTAACCGGGAGCACCGCGCGCGCACACCATTGTCAGTCACTGGATTGTCAGCTCATCTCACTGATTGTACAGTCTATGACCCAACAACAATCTGATCCCGATCAAAGCAACACTGTCACCCCAAAAACAACAATTCATAGAAAGGACGCTCTGACTATAGAAAGGGAGCAGAGGAGCCACCAAACTAATAAGATAAATGAAGGATCTTAGTTATGAGGAAAGATTACGAGAATTAAATCTGTTTAGTCTTGAGAGGAGACGACTGAGGGGGGACATGATTAACTTGTATAAATATATAAATGGCCAATACAAAGAATATGGGGAAACACTATTTCAGGTAAAATCCTCTCTAAAGACAAGGGGGGCACTGCCTTCTATTGGAAAAAAAAAGAAATTTAGTCTCCAGAGGCGACAATCGTTTTTTACCATAAGAACTATAAATTTATGGAATAGTCTCCCACAGAAGCTTGTTACAGCATCAACCGCTGACAGCTTCAAAAAAGGATCAGATGCTTATTTAGAAGAAAATAACATTAACAGTTACTATAACAAAACAAAAAATAAAATAACTTCCACCTATAAAATAAAAAATAACTTCCCGACCCCAACACACATTGGTTGAACTTGATGAACATTTGTCTTTTTTCAACCGTATTCACTATGTAACAATCCCAGGACACAATGAACTTCCTTCTCTGCACCACAACTGTGACGACACAATGTGATCATTACACACACACGGACGATCTCATGATCACACACAGAATCGGTCACATGATCTGATAATTGCACGCTCGCACACATACACAG
Source organism: Gastrophryne carolinensis (assembly GCA_027917425.1). Classification (NCBI taxonomy): domain Eukaryota; kingdom Metazoa; phylum Chordata; class Amphibia; order Anura; family Microhylidae; genus Gastrophryne; species Gastrophryne carolinensis. Next base: position 195,062,339 of record CM051242.1, read on the forward strand.
GAGGACGATCGCACAATCAGATGATCAGAGATGTTAACACAATTGCACACAGAGACAATCTGATTACACACACACAGAAGGATGATCGCACACACAATCAGTCACATGATCTGATAATTGCACACTCGCTCGCACATATACACAGGAGGACGATCGCACAATCTGATGATCACAGACAGAGATTTTAACACAATTGCACACAGAGACAATCTGATTACACACAAACACACACAGAAGGATGATCGCACAATCTGATGATCACAGAGACAATCTGATTACACACACAGAAGGATGATCGCACACACAATCAGTCACATGATCTGATAATTGCACACATACACAGAAAGACGATCATACAATCACAGATGTATTAACACAACCTGACGATTGCACATACACACACTATAGACAATCACACATGATGATCACACATACACACAGAAAGACGGTCATATAATGACAGACACATATATATTAACACACCCTGACGATCGCTCACACACGCGTCTTTCTGCATTCGTGTGATCATTTGTGTGCGGGTTTCGCTCAGTTGTCAGATTGTGTTATGTCTCCGCGCCTGTGATCGTCATGTGCGATTATCTGATAATCACAGAGATATTAACACTCAGATGATAGCTCACACAATGACAATCACACACACACACACAGGTGATCACACAGTCTGACAATCTGTAATTATTCCATAAAGGGGCCCTAACAGATATACTGTCTGACAATCACACACACACACGAAATCGCGCACACACAGACACACAATCATATATACGCACAAAGATGATGACACAATCGCGCGCACACAATCATATACACGCGCACACACAGACACAATCATATACACACAATCATATACACGCACACAGACACACAATCATACACAGACACACAAAGACACACAATCATACACACAATCATACACAGACACACAATCATATATACGCACACACACAGACACACACAATCATATATACGCACAAAGATGATGACACAATCGCACACACACACAGACACACAATGGCAGCAGGGACGTTGCTCTGGTTCCCATGTGGTTTTCTGGGCCCCGACACCAACACATCAGGAGAAGCCAACACACAGCTGCTGGGCAGCAGAGCTGACACTCCATCACCACCAGGATTGGGGGGGGGGGGGATAAACCCCCTCATGGCAGTAGATGCCCCAGATGGTGGGGGCATATAGAGGGGGTATATTTACAAGCCTAACCCTGCAACAACAAGACACCCCGAGAAGGGGCACAAAAGGTAATAAGTTGCCCCATGACAGGTGCCAGGCAGAGGGGCGCAGCATGACAACCATGCCAGGAGGGGGGCAAACCATACATAGGGGGTAACAACAGGCCGGGGGGAACTCACCGAGGACAATGGGGGGGGGGGGGGGGGCAAAAGGCGGGTGCTGCAGACATGCTGGGCCGAAAAGTGCACAACAGGAACATAGTTACCCTGGAGGGGGGCAATAGAGGATGCTGCAATAGAGGAGGGGGCAAATCTGATATGGATGACGTCACTAGATGATGGGGCATTAGAAGAAGGGGATGTGTGGGGCATCTGTGGGTAGCGGGCACATTAGCAGAAGAGGGGGGTATGTGTGGGTAGGGGGCACACTGGGTGATGGGGCATTAGCAGAAGAGGACATGTGGGGTATCTAGATAGCAGGCACACTGGACGATGGGGCATTAGTATAAGGGGGCATGTGGGGTATGTGTGGGTAGTGGGCACACTGGATGATGGGGCATTAGTAGAAGATGGGGGTATGTGTAGGCAGGTGGGGTATGTGTGGGTAGGGGGCACACTAGGTAATGGGGAATTAGAAGATGGGGGTATGTGTAGGTAGCGGGCACACTAGGTGATGGGGCAATTCTTATATGGATGACATCACAGGATGATGGGGCATTAGCAGAAGAGGCAGTTACCTGTAGGCAGGTGGGGTACTTGATGAGGCAGTTAGCTGTATGCAGGTAAGTAGGGGGGCAGGTAAGTAGGAGGGGGGGGCAGGTAAGTGTACTCACCGCCTCCGGTATTCGTCCCGCTCCCTCTTGACTTTCCCCAGCACATTATACAGGGCCCGCAGCTCGGGGGTAATAGTATCGATCTGCACCCCGACCCCGTCCGGGTGTGTCCAGGAGACCCCGGGGCCCTGTAGGGTCTGCAGTCCTCCGGTCCCGGTGCGGCGGATGTGCGTGTAGCTCCATATGGTGCCGGGCAGCAGGCGGCTGCTGCTGGGACGGATTCCAGGGCCGGTGTAGCCGCGGATTCCAGGGCCGGTGTCGGTGTGGTCGGTCTGTGTGGCTCGGATTCCAGGGCCGGTGTCGGTGTGGTCGGTCTGTGTGGCCCGGATGCCAGGGCCGGCGGTATCGGTGTAGCCGTGGATGCCAGGGCCGGCAGTAGCGGTGTAGCCGCGGATTCCAGGGCCGGTAGCAGTGTCGGTCTGTGTGGCCTGCTCTCGGTAATACAGTCGGTGGCCGGGAGGGCGGCGCTCGTTGCGCTGATCCTGGATCTGTTTCTCCAGCAGCCGGTTGCGGCGCTCCAGCTCGTGCACCCGGGCCAGGAAACAGCGGAAACGGACGTTCAGGGTCTTCAGCACGTGGATATTGGAGCCCAGATCGTTCCGGAGAGCGAGAGTCACCGGAGAACCGGGGCCTGAGCCGCTACCGGGATTACCCTCCGCCTCCCGCATCATCTCCCCGAACAGCAGCGAGTGCATCATCCGCCCGGCCGGGGCCGCCACCGGCATCGCCATCCTCAGATCTCCCGCCTGCTGATGCGGCAACACCGGGAGCCCGACATCACTGCCGCTCCCCCCCACCGGCACCGGCCTGCGATGTCTACTGAGACACGCCCACCGCCACGAGGGGCACGCCCAGCAACGTGACGGCTACTCAGACACGCCCACCGCGAGGGGCACGCCCAGCAACGTGACGTCACCAGCAGCTCTGCATTCTGCTGCCTCAGGATCCTGCGCGAGGACCAGAGATGTCTAACTGAGACACGCCCACACCGCAGCCACGCCCAGCAACGTGACGTCACCTGCAGCTCTGCACTCTACTGCCTCAGGATCCAGCGCGAGGACCAGAGACAGAGAGACCTGCGATGTCTAGCTGAGACACGCCCACCCACGCGGGGCACGCCCAGCACTGTGACGTCACCCGCAGCTCTGCATTCTGCTGCCTCAGGATCCTGCGCGAGGACCAGCAATAGAGAACTGCTATGTCTAACTGAGACACGCCCACCCACGCGGGGCACGCCCAGAACTGTGACGTCACCGCAGCTCAGGATGCTGCGCGAGGACCAGACCGAAAGGGGGGCGTGGCCGGAGACTAATCACAATCTATCCGCTGCACTGACTCAATGTCATGTCTCCGCCCACCGGTGGGAGGGACGGTCTGCAGAGCGGAGGGGCTCCAGTGGGAGGGACGCTTTGCAGAGGGGAGGGGCTCCAGTGGGAGGGGATGGGGCTCCGGTGGGAGGGACGCTCTGCAGAGGGGAGGGGCTCCAATGAGAGGGGAGGGGCTCCGGTGGGAGGGAGGCTCTGCAGAGGGGGAGGGGCTCCGGTGGGAGGGACGGTCTGCAAAGGGGAGGGGCTCCAGTGGGAGGGGCTACGGTGGGAGGGAGGCTCTGCAGAGGGGAGGGGCTCGAGGGGGAGGGACGGTCTGCAAAGGGGAGGGGCTCCAGTGGGAGGGGAGGGGCTCCGATGGGGGGCGGTCTGCAGTGGGGAGGGGTTGCAGTCGGAGGGAAGGTCTGCAGAGGGGAGGGGCTCCGGTGGGAGGGACGCTCTGCAGAGGGGAGGGGCTCCGGTGGGAGGGACGCTCTGCATAGGGGAGGGGCTCCGGTGGGAGGGATGTTGCAGAGGGGAGGGGCTCCGGTGGGAGGGATTCCCTGCAGAGGGGAGGGGCTCAGGTGGGAGGGACGCTCTGCAGAGGGGAGGGGCTCCAGTGGGAGGGACGTTGCAGAGGGGAGGCGCTCTGGTGGGAGGGACGGTCTGCAGAGGGGAGGGGCTCCGGTGGGAGGGACGCTTTGCAGAGGGGAGGGGCTCCAGTGGGAGGGGCTCCGGTGGGAGGGATGCTCTGCAGAGGGGAGGGGCTCCAGTGGGAGGGGATGGGGCTCCGGTGGGAGGGATGCTCTGCAGAGGGGAGGGGCTCCAGTGGGAGGGGAGGGGCTCCGGTGGGAGGGACGCTTTGCAGAGGGGAGGGGCTCCAGTGGGAGGGACGCTCTGCAGAGGGGAGGGGCTCCGGTGAGAGGGATGCTCTGTAGAGGGGAGGGGCTTTAGTGACAAGGGAGGAGCTCCGATGGGAGGGACCGTCTGCAGAGGGGAGGGGCTCTGGTGGAAGGGAAGGGGCTCCAGAGGGAGGGGAGGGGCTCCGGTGGGAGGGGGACGGTCTGCAGAGGGGAGGGGCTCCGGTGGGAGGGATGGTCTGCAGAGGGGAGGGGCTCCGGTGGGAGGGGCAGTCTGCAGAGGGGAGGGGCTCCAGAAGGAGGGGAGGGGCTCCGGTGGGAGGGACGGTCTGCAGAGGGGAGGGGCTCTGGTGGGAGGGATGGTCTGCATAGGGGAGGGGCTCTGGTGGGAGGAGCGGTCTGCAGAGGGGAGGAGCTCTGGTGGGGGACGGTCTGCAGAGGGGAGGGGCTCCGGTGGGAGAGATGATCTGCAGATGGGAGGGGCTCCGGTGGGAGGGAGGCTCTGCAGAGGGGAGGGGCTCGAGGGGGAGGGGCTCCGGTGGGAGGGATGGTCTGCAAAGGGGAGGGGCTCCAGTGGGAGGGGCGGTCTGCAGTGGGGAGGGGCTCCAGTGGGAGGGGAGGGGCTCCAGTGGGAGGGGCGGTCTGCAGTGGGGAGGGGCTGCAGTCGGAGGGAAGGTCTGCAGAGGGGAGGGGCTCCGGTGGGAGGGACACTCTGCAGAGGGGAGGGGCTCCGGTGGGAGGGACGCTCTGCAGAGGGGAGGGGCTCCAGTGGGAGAGATGCCCTGCAGAGGGGAGGGGCGCCCTGCAGAGGGGAGGGGCTCCGGTGGGAGGGACGCTATGCAGAGGGGAGGGGCTCCGGTGGGAGGGACATTCTGCAAAGGGGAGGGATGATCTGCAGAAGGGAGGGGCTCCGGTGGGAAGGACGCTCTGCAGAGGGGAGGGGTTCCGGCGGGAGGGATGGACTGCAGAGGGGAGGGGCTCAAGTGCGAGGTATGGTCTGCAGAGGGGAGGGGCTCCAGTGTGAGGAATGGTCTGCAGAGGGGAGGGGCTCCAGAGGGAGGAATGGTCTGCAGAGGGGAGGGGCTACAGTGGGAGGGACGGTCTGCAGAGGGGAGGTGCTCCAGTGGGAGGGACGCTCTGCAGAGGGGAGGGGCACCGGTGGGAGGGACGGTCTGCAGAGGGGAGGGGCTTCGGTGGGAGGGATGGTCTGCAGAGGGGAGGGGCTCCGGTGTAAGGGGACAGTAGGCAGCAGGGGAGGGGCTCCAGTGGGAGGGACGGCCTGCAGAGGGAAGGTTTTGAACGATGCTGAAGTTGGTTTCTTATTCGGCAGTTTCTTATTCGTGTTTATGCTTTTTTCTCACCTTCCTTGAGTGGAAAATGTCCATGAATGATGCCAGTTATTCTATACAGAGTTCTGACCAATATTGCATTAAAACTGGCACAAATCCTGACCTAGCTGGCACAAAATGGGCATCTAAATGGGTAATAAAGGATGTGATTTTAAATTCGAAAATGGCTTTGGGCCTCTGATGTCACGGCGCCAACTGCCAGAGGGGGACCCCCTGCATGGCATACAGTTGAGTTCCGCCTGTCCCAAAGTTGTTCTGGCTGTGAAACTGGCATTAAAGTGGGCACGATGGCTCTTTTCAATGGAGCGAATAAGTAACACCTGTTTTCAAATGGTTAAAATGCGTTGGGCCACTGATGTCATGGCGCCAACTGACAGAGGGTGACCCCCTGCATGGCATACAGTTGAGTTCTGGCTATAAAACTGGCATTAAAGTGGGCACAGTGGCTCTTTTCAATGGAGCGAATAAGTAAAAGCTGTTTTCAAATGGTTAAAATGCGTTGGGCCACTGATGTCACGGCGCCAACTGACAGAGGGTGACCCCCTGCATGGCATACAGTTGAGTTCTGGCTATAAAACTGGCATTAAAGTGGGCACGATGGCTCTTTTCAATGGAGCGAATAAGTAACAGCTGTTTTCAAATGGTTAAAATGGGTGCCATGCAGGGGGTCACCCTCTGTCAGTTGGCGCCGTGACATCAGTGGCCCAACGCATTTTAACCATTTGAAAACAGCTGTTACTTATTCGCTCCATTGAAAAGAGCCACTGTGCCCACTTTAATGCCAGTTTCACGGCCAGAACTCAACTGTATGCCATGCAGGGGGTCACCCTCTGTCAGTTGGCGCCGTGACATCAGTGGCCCAAAGCCATTTAACCCCTTGAAAACAGCTGTTACTTATTCGCTCCATTGAAAAGAGCCACTGTGCCCACTTTAATGCCAGTTTTATAGCCTGAACTCAACTGTATGCCATGCAGGGGGTCACCCTCTGTCAGTTGGCGCCGTGACATCAGTGGCCCAACGCATTTTAACCATTTGAAAACAGCTGTTACTTATTCGCTCCATTGAAAAGAGCCATCGTGCCCACTTTAATGCCAGTTTTAATGCCAGAACTCAGCTGTATGCCATGCAGGGGGTCCCCCTCTGTCAGTTGGCGCCGTGACATCAGTGGCCCAACGCATTTTAACCATTTGAAAACAGCTGTTACTTATTCGCTCCATTGAAAAGAGCCATCGTGCCCACTTTAATGCCAGTTTCACGGCCAGAACTCAACTGTATGCCATGCAGGGGGTCACCCTCTGACAGTTGGCGCCGTGACATCAGTGGCCCAACGCATTTTAACCATTTGAAAACAGCTGTTACTTATTCGCTCCATTGAAAAGAGCCATCGTGCCCACTTTAATGCCAGTTTTAATGCCAGAACTCAGCTGTATGCCATGCAGGGGGTCCCCCTCTGTCAGTTGGCGCCGTGACATCAGTGGCCCAACGCATTTTAACCATTTGAAAACAGGTGTTACTTATTCGCTCCATTGAAAAGAGCCATCGTGCCCACTTTAATGCCAGTTTCACAGCCAGAACAACTTTGGGACAGGCGGAACTCAACTGTATGCCATGCAGGGGGTCCCCCTCTGGCAGTTGGCGCCGTGACATCAGAGGCCCAAAGCCATTTTCGAATTTAAAATCACATCCTTTATTACCCATTTAGATGCCCATTTTGTGCCAGCTAGGTCAGGATTTGTGCCAGTTTTAATGCAATATTGGTCAGAACTCTGTATAGAATAACTGGCATCATTCATGGACATTTTCCACTCAAGGAAGGTGAGAAAAAAGCATAAACACGAATAAGAAACTGCCGAATAAGAAACCAACTTCAGCATCGTAGGTTTTGAGATGAGTGGGGCTTAATCAATTCATATGTAAATGAAGCCACGCCCCTATTGATGGATGGGTAAAACCACGCCCCCATTGAGGGATAGACGAAGCCACGCCCCCTATTGAGGGATGGGCGAAGCCACGCCCCCCCTCGTTGAGGGGTAGACGAAGCCACGCCCCCTCATTGAGGGATGGATGAAGCCACACTCTCTCATTGAGGGATGGATGAAGCCACGCCCCCTCATTGAGGGACAGATGAAGCCACGCCCCCTCATTGAGGGCTCAGGCGAAGCCACGCCCCCTCGAGGGATAGGTGAAGCCACGCCCCCTCGTCGAGGGATAGATGAAGCCACGCCCCCTCGTCGAGGGATAGATGAAGCCACGCCCCCTCATTGAGGGATGGATGAAGCCACGCCCCCTCATTGAGGGATAGATGAAGCCACGCCCCCTCATTGAGGGATGGATGAAGCCACACTCTCTCATTGAGGGATGGATGAAGCCACACTCTCTCATTGAGGGATGGATGAGGTCACGCCCCCTCATTGAGGGACAGATAAAGCCACGCCCCCTCATTGAGGGACAGATGAAGCCACGCCCCTCACTGAGAAACAGATGAATCCACGCCCCCTCATTGAGGGACAGTCGAAGCCACGCCCCCTCATTGAGTGACAGGTGAAGCCACGCCCCCTCATTGAGGGATAGATGAAGCCACGCCCCTCATTGAGGGATAGATGGAGCCACGCCCCCTCATTGAGGGATAGATGAAGCCACGCCCCTCATTGAGGGATAGATGAAGCCACGCTCTCTCATTGAGGGATGGATGAAGCCACGCTCTCTCATTGAGGGATAGATGAAGCCACGCCCCCTCATTGAGGGATAGACGAAGCCACGCCCCCTCATTGAGGGATGGATGAAGCCACGCCCTCTCATTGGAGGATGGATGAAGCCACACTCTCTCATTGAGGGATAGATGAAGCCACACTCTCTCATTGAGGGATAGATGAAGCCACACCCCCTCATTAAGGGATAGATGAAGCCACGCCCCCTCATTGAGGGATAGATGAAGCCACGCCCCCTCATTGAGGGATAGATGAAGCCACACTCTCTCATTGAGGGATAGATGAAGCCACACCCCCTCGTTGAGGGATAGATGAAGCCACGCCCCCTCATTGAGGGATAGATGAAGCCACGCCCCCTCATTGAGGGATGGATGAAGCCACGCCCCCTCATTGAGGGATGGATGAAGCCACACTCTCTCATTGAGGGATAGATGAAGCCACGCCCCCTCATTGAGGGATAGATGAAGCCGCGCCCCCTCATTGAGGGATGGATGAAGCCACACTCTTTCATTGAGGGATAGATGAAGCCACGCCCCCTCATTGAGGGATAGATGAAGCCACACTCTTTCATTGAGGGATAGATGAAGCCACGCCCCCTCATTGAGGGATAGATGAAGCCACGCCCCCTCATTGAGGGATAGATGAAGCCACGCCCTCTCATTGAGGGATAGATGAAGCCACGCTCTCTCATTGAGGGATGGATGAAGCCACGCTCTCTCATTGAGGGATGGATGAAGCCACGCTCTCTCATTGAGGGATAGATGAAGCCACGCCCTCTCATTGAGGGATAGATGAAGCCACGCTCTCTCATTGAGGGATGGATGAAGCCACGCTCTCTCATTGAGGGATGGATGAAGCCACACTCTCTCATTGAGGGATAGATGAAGCCACGCTCTCTCATTGAGGGATGGATGAAGCCACGCTCTCTCATTGAGGGATAGATGAAGCCACACTCTCTCATTGAGGGATGGATGAAGCCACGCTCTCTCGAGGGATGGATGAAGCCACACTCTCTCATTGAGGGATGGAAGAAGCCACACCCTCTCTGATTGATAGATGAAGCCACGCCCTCTCATTGAGGGATAGATGAAGCCACGCCCTCTCATTGAGGGATAGATGAAGCCACGCCCTCTCATTGAGGGATGGATGAAGCCACGCCCTCTCATTGAGGGATGGATGAAGCCACGCTCTCTCATTGAGGGATGGATGAAGCCACGCTCTCTCATTGAGGGATAGATGAAGCCACGCTCTCTCATTGAGGGATAGATGAAGCCACGCTCTCTCATTGAGGGACAGATGAGGCCACGCTCTCTCATTGAGGGACAGATGAAGCCACGCCCTCTCATTGAGGGATAGATGAAGCCACGCTCTCTCATTGAGGGATGGATGGAGCCACGCTCTCTCATTGAGGGATAGATGAAGCCACGCTCTCTCATTGAGGGATGGATGAAGCCACGCTCTCTCATTGAGGGACAGATGAGGCCACGCCCTCTCATTGAGGGATAGATGAAGCCACGCTCTCTCATTGAGGGATGGATGAAGCCACGCTCTCTCATTGAGGGATGGATGAAGCCACGCTCTCTCATTGAGGGATGGATGAAGCCACGCTCTCTCATTGAGGGATGGATAGATGAAGCCACGCTCTCACATTGAGCGATAGATGAAGCCATGCTCTCTCATTGAGGGATGGATGAAGCCACGCTCTCTCATTGAGGGATGGATGAAGCCACGCTCTCTCATTGAGGGATGGATGAAGCCACGCTCTCTCATTGAGGGATGGATGAAGCCACGCTCTCTCATTGAGGGATGGATAGATGAAGCCACGCTCTCACATTGAGCGATAGATGAAGCCACGCTCTCTCATTGAGGGATGGATGAAGCCACGCTCTCTCATTGAGCGATAGATGAAGCCACGCTCTCTCATTGAGGGATGGATGAAGCCACGCTCTCTCATTGAGGGATAGATGAAGCCACGCCCCCTCATTGAGGGATACATGAAGCCACGCCCCCTCATTGAGGGATACATGAAGCCACGCCCCCTCATTGAGGGATAGATGAAGCCACGCTCTCTCATTGAGGAATAGATGAAGCCACGCTCTCTCATTGAGGGATAGATGAAGCCACGCCCCCTCATTGAGGGATACATGAAGCCACGCCCCCTCATTGAGGGATACATGAAGCCACGCTCTCTCATTGAGGGATAGATGAAGCCACGCTCTCTCATTGAGGAATAGATGAAGCCACGCTCTCTCATTGAGGGATAGATGAAGCCACGCTCTCTCATTGAGGGATGGATGGAGCCACGCTCTCTCATTGAGGGATGGATGGAGCCACGCTCTCTCATTGAGGGATGGATGAAGCCACACTCTCTCATTGAGGGATGGATGGAGCCACGCTCTCTCATTGAGGGATGGATGAAGCCACGCTCTCTCATTGAGGGATAGATGGAGCCACGCTCTCTCATTGAGGGATGGATGGAGCCACGCTCTCTCATTGAGGGATGGATGGAGCCACGCTCTCTCATTGAGGGATAGATGAAGCCACGCTCTCTCATTGAGGGATGGATGGAGCCACACTCTCTCATTGAGGGATGGATGAAGCCACGCTCTCTCATTGAGGGATAGATGAAGCCACGCTCTCTCATTGAGGGATGGATGAAGCCACGCTCTCTCATTGAGGGATGGATGAAGCCACGCTCTCTCATTGAGGGATGGATGAAGCCACGCTCTCTCATTGAGGGATGGATGAAGCCACGCTCTCTCATTGAGGGATAGATGGAGCCACGCTCTCTCATTGAGGGATGGATGGAGCCACGCTCTCTCATTGAGGGATGGATGAAGCCACGCTCTCTCATTGAGGGATAGATGAAGCCACGCTCTCTCATTGAGGGATGGATGGAGCCACACTCTCTCATTGAGGGATAGATGAAGCCACACTCTCTCATTGAGGGATAGATGAAGCCACGCTCTCTCATTGAGGGATGGATGGAGCCACACTCTCTCATTGAGGGATAGATGAAGCCACGCTCTCTCATTGAGGAATAGATGAAGCCACGCTCTCTCATTGAGGGATGGATGAAGCCACGCTCTCTCATTGAGAAACAGATGAAGCCACGCTCTCTCATTGAGGGATGGATGGAGCCACACTCTCTCATTGAGGGATAGATGAAGCCACACTCTCTCATTGAGGGATGGATGAAGCCACGCTCTCTCATTGAGGGATAGATGAAGCCACGCTCTCTCATTGAGGGATAGATGAAGCCACACTCTCATTGAGGGATGGATGGAGCCACACTCTCTCATTGAGGGATAGATGAAGCCACGCTCTCTCATTGAGGGATGGATGAAGCCACGCTCTCTCATTGAGGGATAGATGAAGCCACGCTCTCTCATTGAGGGATAGATGGAGCCACACTCTCTCATTGAGGGATAGATGAAGCCACACTCTCTCATTGAGGGATGGATGGAGCCACACTCTCTCATTGAGGGATAGATGAAGCCACGCTCTCTCATTGAGGGATAGATGAAGCCACGCCCTCTCATTGAGGGATAGATGAAGCCACGCCCCCTCATTGAGGGATGGATGAAGCCACGCCCCCTCATTGAGGGATGGATGAAGCCACGCCCCCTCATTGAGGGATGGATGAAGCCACGCCCCCTCATTGAGGGATGGATGAAGCCACGCCCCCTCATTGAGGAATGGATGAAGCCACACTCTCTCATTGAGGGATAGATGAAGCCACGCTCTCTCATTGATGGATAGATGAAGCCACACTCTGTCATTGAGGGATGGATGAAGCCACGCTCTCTCATTGAGGGATAGATGAAGCCACGCTCTCTCATTGAGGGATGGATGAAGCCACGCCCCCTCATTGAGGGATGGATGAAGCCACGCCCCCTCATTGAGGAATGGATGAAGCCACACTCTCTCATTGAGGGATAGATGAAGCCACGCTCTCTCATTGAGGGATGGATGAAGCCACGCCGCCTCATTGAGGGATGGATGAAGCCACGCCCCCTCATTGAGGGATGGATGAAGCCACGCCCCCTCATTGAGGGATGGATGAAGCCACGCCCCCTCATTGAGGGATGGATGAAGCCACGCCCCCTCATTGAGGAATGGATGAAGCCACGCCCCCTCATTGAGGGATAGATGAAGCCACGCCCTCTCATTGAGGGATGGATGAAGCCACACCCTCTCATTGAGGGATGGATGAAGCCACGCCCCCTCATTGAGGGATGGATGAAGCCACGCCCCCTCATTGAGGGATGGATGAAGCCACGCCCCCTCATTGAGGGATGGATGAAGCCACGCCCCCTCATTGAGGGATGGATGAAGCCACGCCCCCTCATTGAGGAATGGATGAAGCCACACTCTCTCATTGAGGGATAGATGAAGCCACGCTCTCTCATTGAGGGATGGATGGAGCCACGCTCTCTCATTGAGGGATAGATGAAGCCACACTCTCTCATTGAGGGATGGATGAAGCCACGCTCTCTCATTGAGGGATAGATGAAGCCACGCTCTCTCATTGAGGGATGGATGAAGCCGCGCTCTCTCATTGAGGGATAGATGAAGCCACACTCTCTCATTGAGGGATGGATGAAGCCACGCTCTCTCATTGAGGGATGGATGAAGTCACGCTCTCTCATTGAGGGATGGATGAAGCCACGCTCTCTCATTGAGGGATGGATGAAGCCACGCTCTCTCATTGAGGGATGGATGAAGCCACGCTCTCTCATTGAGGGATGGATGAAGCCACGCTCTCTCATTGAGGGATGGATGAAGCCACACTCTCTCATTGAGGGATGGATGAAGCCACACCCTCTCTGATTGATAGATGAAGCCACGCCCCCTCATTGAGGGATAGATGAAGCCACGCTCTCTCATTGAGGGATAGATGAAGCCACGCCCCCTCATTGAGGGATAGATGAAGCCACGCCCTCTCATTGAGGGATGGATGGAGCCACACTCTCTCATTGAGGGATAGATGAAGCCACGCTCTCTCATTGAGGGATAGATGAAGCCACGCTCTCTCATTGAGGGATGGATGAAGCCACGCTCTCTCATTGAGGGATGGATGAAGCCACGCTCTCTCATTGAGGGATGGATGAAGCCACGCTCTCTCATTGAGGGATAGATGAAGCCACGCTCTCTCATTGAGGGATAGATGAAGCCACGCTCTCTCATTGAGGGATAGATGAAGCCACGCTCTCTCATTGAGGGATAGATGAAGCCACGCTCTCTCATTGAGGGATAGATGAAGCCACGCTCTCTCATTGAGGGATGGATGAAGCCACGCTCTCTCATTGAGGGATGGATGAAGCCACGCTCTCTCATTGAGGGATAGATGAAGCCACACTCTCTCATTGAGGGATGGATGAAGCCACACCCTCTCTGATTGATAGATGAAGCCACGCCCCCTCATTGAGGGATAGATGAAGCCACGCCCTCTCATTGAGGGATAGATGAAGCCACGCCCTCTCATTGAGGGATAGATGAAGCCACGCCCTCTCATTGAGGGATAGATGAAGCCACGCCCTCTCATTGAGGGATAGATGAAGCCACGCCCTCTCATTGAGGGATAGATGAAGCCACGCTCTCTCATTGAGGGATAGATGAAGCCACGCTCTCTCATTGAGGGATAGATGAAGCCACGCTCTCTCATTGAGGGATAGATGAAGCCACGCTCTCTCATTGAGGGATAGATGAAGCCACGCTCTCTCATTGAGGGATAGATGAAGCCACGCTCTCTCATTGAGGGATAGATGAAGCCACGCTCTCTCATTGAGGGATAGATGAAGCCACGCTCTCTCATTGAGGGATAGATGAAGCCACGCTCTCTCATTGAGGGATGGATGGAGCCACGCTCTCTCATTGAGCGATAGATGAAGCCACACTCTCTCATTGAGGGATGGATGGAGCCACACTCTCTCATTGAGGGATAGATGAAGCCACACTCTCTCATTGAGGGATAGATGAAGCCACGCTCTCTCATTGAGGGATGGATGAAGCCACACCCTCTCTGATTGATAGATGAAGCCACGTCCCCTCATTGAGGGATAGATGAAGCCACGCTCTCTCATTGAGGGATAGATGAAGCCACACTCTCTCATTGAGGGATAGATGAAGCCACACTCTCTCATTGAGGGATAGATGAAGCCACGCTCTCTCATTGAGGGATAGATGAAGCCACGCTCTCTCATTGAGGGATGGATGAAGCCACGCTCTCTCATTGAGGGATGGATGAAGCCACACTCTCTCATTGAGGGATGGATGGAGCCACGCTCTCTCTTGGAGGGATAGATGAAGCCACGCTCTCTCATTGAGGGATGGATGGAGCCACGCTCTCTCTTGGAGGGATAGATGAAGCCACGCTCTCTCATTGAGGAATAGATGAAGCCACGCTCTCTCATTGAGGGATGGATGAAGCCACGCTCTCTCATTGAGGGATGGATGAAGCCACGCTCTCTCATTGAGGGATGGATGAAGCCACGCTCTCTCATTGAGGGATGGATGAAGCCACGCTCTCTCATTGAGGGATGGATAGATGAAGCCACGCTCTCACATTGAGCGATAGATGAAGCCACGCTCTCTCATTGAGGGATGGATGAAGCCACGCTCTCTCATTGAGCGATAGATGAAGCCACGCTCTCTCATTGAGGGATGGATGAAGCCACGCTCTCTCATTGAGGGATAGATGAAGCCACGCCCCCTCATTGAGGGATACATGAAGCCACGCCCCCTCATTGAGGGATACATGAAGCCACGCCCCCTCATTGAGGGATACATGAAGCCACGCCCCCTCATTGAGGGATAGATGAAGCCACGCCCCCTCATTGAGGGATAGATGAAGCCACGCTCTCTCATTGAGGGATGGATGAAGCCACGCTCTCTCATTGAGCGATAGATGAAGCCACGCTCTCTCATTGAGGGATGGATGAAACCACGCTCTCTCATTGAGGGACAGATGAGGCCACGCCCTCTCATTGAGGGATAGATGAAGCCACGCTCTCTCATTGAGGGATGGATGAAGCCACGCTCTCTCATTGAGGGATGGATGAAGCCACGCTCTCTCATTGAGGGATGGATGGAGCCACGCTCTCTCATTGAGGGATGGATGGAGCCACGCTCTCTCTTGGAGGGATAGATGAAGCCACGCTCTCTCATTGAGGAATAGATGAAGCCACGCTCTCTCATTGAGGGATAGATGAAGCCACGCTCTCTCATTGAGGAATAGATGAAGCCACGCTCTCTCATTGAGGGATAGATGAAGCCACGCTCTCTCATTGAGGAATAGATGAAGCCACGCTCTCTCATTGAGGGATAGATGAAGCCACGCTCTCTCATTGAGGGATGGATGGAGCCACGCTCTCTCATTGAGGGATGGATGGAGCCACGCTCTCTCATTGAGGGATGGATGAAGCCACGCTCTCTCATTGAGGGATGGATGGAGCCACGCTCTCTCATTGAGGGATGGATGAAGCCACACTCTCTCATTGAGGGATAGATGGAGCCACGCTCTCTCATTGAGGGATGGATGGAGCCACGCTCTCTCATTGAGGGATGGATGGAGCCACGCTCTCTCATTGAGGGATGGATGGAGCCACGCTCTCTCATTGAGGGATGGATGAAGCCACGCTCTCTCATTGAGGGATGGAGCCACACTCTCTCATTGAGGGATGGATGAAGCCACGCTCTCTCATTGAGGGATAGATGAAGCCACGCTCTCTCATTGAGGGATGGATGAAGCCACGCTCTCTCATTGAGGGATGGATGAAGCCACGCTCTCTCATTGAGGGATGGATGAAGCCACGCTCTCTCATTGAGGGATAGATGGAGCCACGCTCTCTCATTGAGGGATGGATGGAGCCACGCTCTCTCATTGAGGGATGGATGAAGCCACGCTCTCTCATTGAGGGATAGATGAAGCCACGCTCTCTCATTGAGGGATGGATGGAGCCACACTCTCTCATTGAGGGATAGATGAAGCCACACTCTCTCATTGAGGGATAGATGAAGCCACGCTCTCTCATTGAGGGATGGATGGAGCCACACTCTCTCATTGAGGGATAGATGAAGCCACGCTCTCTCATTGAGGAATAGATGAAGCCACGCTCTCTCATTGAGGGAAGGATGAAGCCACGCTCTCTCATTGAGAAACAGATGAAGCCACGCTCTCTCATTGAGGGATGGATGGAGCCACACTCTCTCATTGAGGGATAGATGAAGCCACACTCTCTCATTGAGGGATGGATGAAGCCACGCTCTCTCATTGAGGGATGGATGGAGCCACACTCTCTCATTGAGGGATAGATGAAGCCACACTCTCTCATTGAGGGATAGATGAAGCCACGCTCTCTCATTGAGGGATGGATGGAGCCACACTCTCTCATTGAGGGATAGATGAAGCCACGCTCTCTCATTGAGGAATAGATGAAGCCACGCTCTCTCATTGAGGGATGGATGAAGCCACGCTCTCTCATTGAGAAACAGATGAAGCCACGCTCTCTCATTGAGGGATGGATGGAGCCACACTCTCTCATTGAGGGATAGATGAAGCCACACTCTCTCATTGAGGGATGGATGAAGCCACGCTCTCTCATTGAGGGATAGATGAAGCCACGCTCTCTCATTGAGGGATAGATGAAGCCACACTCTCATTGAGGGATGGATGGAGCCACACTCTCTCATTGAGGGATAGATGAAGCCACGCTCTCT
Organism: Gastrophryne carolinensis; assembly: GCA_027917425.1. Taxonomy (NCBI): domain Eukaryota; kingdom Metazoa; phylum Chordata; class Amphibia; order Anura; family Microhylidae; genus Gastrophryne; species Gastrophryne carolinensis. The sequence continues at coordinate 195,079,322 of CM051242.1, forward strand.
CATTGAGGGATGGATGAAGCCACGCTCTCTCATTGAGGGATAGATGAAGCCACGCTCTCTCATTGAGGGATAGATGGAGCCACGCTCTCTCATTGAGGGATAGATGGAGCCACACTCTCTCATTGAGGGATGGATGGAGCCACACTCTCTCATTGAGGGATGGATGGAGCCACACTCTCTCATTGAGGGATAGATGAAGCCACGCTCTCTCATTGAGGGATAGATGAAGCCACGCTCTCTCATTGAGGGATAGATGAAGCCACGCCCCCTCATTGAGGGATGGATGAAGCCACGCCCCCTCATTGAGGGATGGATGAAGCCACGCCCCCTCATTGAGGAATGGATGAAGCCACACTCTCTCATTGAGGGATAGATGAAGCCACGCTCTCTCATTGATGGATAGATGAAGCCACACTCTCTCATTGAGGGATAGATGAAGCCACACTCTGTCATTGAGGGATGGATGAAGCCACGCTCTCTCATTGAGGGATAGATGAAGCCACGCTCTCTCATTGAGGGATGGATGAAGCCACGCCCCCTCATTGAGGGATGGATGAAGCCACGCCCCCTCATTGAGGAATGGATGAAGCCACACTCTCTCATTGAGGGATAGATGAAGCCACGCTCTCTCATTGAGGGATGGATGAAGCCACGCCGCCTCATTGAGGGATGGATGAAGCCAAGCCCCCTCATTGAGGGATGGATGAAGCCACGCCCCCTCATTGAGGGATGGATGAAGCCACGCCCCCTCATTGAGGAATGGATGAAGCCACGCCCCCTCATTGAGGAATGGATGAAGCCACACTCTCTCATTGAGGGATAGATGAAGCCACGCCCTCTCATTGAGGGATGGATGAAGCCACACCCTCTCATTGAGGGATGGATGAAGCCACGCCCCCTCATTGAGGGATGGATGAAGCCACGCCCCCTCATTGAGGGATGGATGAAGCCACGCCCCCTCATTGAGGGATGGATGAAGCCACGCCCCCTCATTGAGGAATGGATGAAGCCACGCCCCCTCATTGAGGAATGGATGAAGCCACACTCTCTCATTGAGGGATAGATGAAGCCACGCTCTCTCATTGAGGGATGGATGGAGCCACGCTCTCTCATTGAGGGATAGATGAAGCCACACTCTCTCAATGAGGGATGGATGAAGCCACGCTCTCTCATTGAGGGATAGATGAAGCCACGCTCTCTCATTGAGGGATGGATGAAGCCGCGCTCTCTCATTGAGGGATAGATGAAGCCACACTCTCTCATTGAGGGATGGATGAAGCCACGCTCTCTCATTGAAGGATGGATGAAGCCACGCTCTCTCATTGAGGGATGGATGAAGCCACGCTCTCTCATTGAGGGATGGATGAAGCCACGCTCTCTCATTGAGGGATGGATGAAGCCACGCTCTCTCATTGAGGGATGGATGAAGCCACACCCTCTCTGATTGATAGATGAAGCCACGCCCCCTCATTGAGGGATAGATGAAGCCACGCTCTCTCATTGAGGGATAGATGAAGCCACGCCCCCTCATTGAGGGATAGATGAAGCCACGCCCTCTCATTGAGGGATGGATGGAGCCACACTCTCTCATTGAGGGATAGATGAAGCCACGCTCTCTCATTGAGGGATAGATGAAGCCACGCTCTCTCATTGAGGGATAGATGAAGCCACGCTCTCTCATTGAGGGATGGATGAAGCCACGCTCTCTCATTGAGGGATGGATGAAGCCACGCTCTCTCATTGAGGGATGGATGAAGCCACGCTCTCTCATTGAGGGATAGATGAAGCCACGCTCTCTCATTGAGGGATAGATGAAGCCACGCTCTCTCATTGAGGGATAGATGAAGCCACGCTCTCTCATTGAGGGATAGATGAAGCCACGCTCTCTCATTGAGGGATAGATGAAGCCACGCTCTCTCATTGAGGGATGGATGAAGCCACGCTCTCTCATTGAGGGATGGATGAAGCCACGCTCTCTCATTGAGGGATAGATGAAGCCACACTCTCTCATTGAGGGATGGATGAAGCCGCCCCCTCATTGAGGGATAGATGAAGCCACGCCCTCTCATTGAGGGATAGATGAAGCCACGCCCTCTCATTGAGGGATAGATGAAGCCACGCCCTCTCATTGAGGGATAGATGAAGCCACGCCCTCTCATTGAGGGATAGATGAAGCCACGCCCTCTCATTGAGGGATAGATGAAGCCACGCTCTCTCATTGAGGGATAGATGAAGCCACGCTCTCTCATTGAGGGATAGATGAAGCCACGCTCTCTCATTGAGGGATAGATGAAGCCACGCTCTCTCATTGAGGGATAGATGAAGCCACGCTCTCTCATTGAGGGATAGATGAAGCCACGCTCTCTCATTGAGGGATAGATGAAGCCACGCTCTCTCATTGAGGGATAGATTAAGCCACGCTCTCTCATTGAGGGATAGATTAAGCCACGCTCTCTCATTGAGGGATAGATGAAGCCACGCTCTCTCATTGAGGGATAGATGAAGCCACGCTCTCTCATTGAGGGATGGATGGAGCCATGCTCTCTCATTGAGCGATAGATGAAGCCACACTCTCTCATTGAGGGATGGATGGAGCCACACTCTCTCATTGAGGGATAGATGAAGCCACACTCTCTCATTGAGGGATAGATGAAGCCACACTCTCTCATTGAGGGATAGATGAAGCCACGCTCTCTCATTGAGGGATAGATGAAGCCACGCTCTCTCATTGAGGGATAGATGAAGCCACGCTCTCTCATTGAGGGATAGATGAAGCCACGCTCTCTCATTGAGGGATGGATGAAGCCACGCTCTCTCATTGAGGGATGGATGAAGCCACACTCTCTCATTGAGGGATAGATGAAGCCACACTCTCTCATTGAGGGATAGATGAAGCCACACTCTCTCATTGAGGGATGGATGAAGCCACACCCTCTCTGATTGATAGATGAAGCCACGTCCTCTCATTGAGGGATAGATGAAGCCACGCTCTCTCATTGAGGGATAGATGAAGCCACACTCTCTCATTGAGGGATGGATGAAGCCACACCCTCTCTGATTGATAGATGAAGCCACGTCCCCTCATTGAGGGATAGATGAAGCCACGCTCTCTCATTGAGGGATAGATGAAGCCACACTCTCTCATTGAGGGATAGATGAAGCCACGCTCTCTCATTGAGGGATAGATGAAGCCACGCTCTCTCATTGAGGGATGGATGAAGCCACACTCTCTCATTGAGGGATAGATGAAGCCACACTCTCTCATTGAGGGATAGATGAAGCCACACTCTCTCATTGAGGGATGGATGAAGCCACACCCTCTCATTGAGGGATGGATGAAGCCACACCCTCTCTGATTGATAGATGAAGCCACGTCCCCTCATTGAGGGATAGATGAAGCCACGCTCTCTCATTGAGGGATAGATGAAGCCACACTCTCTCATTGAGGGATAGATGAAGCCACGCTCTCTCATTGAGGGATAGATGAAGCCACGCTCTCTCATTGAGGGATAGATGAAGCCACGCTCTCTCATTGAGGGATAGATGAAGCCACGCTCTCTCATTGAGGGATGGATGAAGCCACGCTCTCTCATTGAGGGATAGATGAAGCCACGCTCTCTCATTGAGGGATAGATGAAGCCACGCTCTCTCATTGAGGGATAGATGAAGCCACGCTCTCTCATTGAGGGATAGATGAAGCCACACTCTCTCATTGAGGGATAGATGAAGCCACGCTCTCTCATTGAGGGATAGATGAAGCCACGCTCTCTCATTGAGGGATGGATGAAGCCACACTCTCTCATTGAGGGATAGATGAAGCCACACTCTCTCATTGAGGGATAGATGAAGCCACACTCTCTCATTGAGGGATGGATGAAGCCACACCCTCTCATTGAGGGATGGATGAAGCCACACCCTCTCTGATTGATAGATGAAGCCACGTCCCCTCATTGAGGGATAGATGAAGCCACGCTCTCTCATTGAGGGATAGATGAAGCCACACTCTCTCATTGAGGGATAGATGAAGCCACGCTCTCTCATTGAGGGATAGATGAAGCCACGCTCTCTCATTGAGGGATAGATGAAGCCACGCTCTCTCATTGAGGGATAGATGAAGCCACGCTCTCTCATTGAGGGATGGATGAAGCCACGCTCTCTCATTGAGGGATAGATGAAGCCACGCTCTCTCATTGAGGGATAGATGAAGCCACGCTCTCTCATTGAGGGATAGATGAAGCCACGCTCTCTCATTGAGGGATGGATGAAGCCACGCTCTCTCATTGAGGGATGGATGAAGCCACACTCTCTCATTGAGGGATAGATGAAGCCACGCCCTCTCATTGAGGGATAGATGAAGCCACGCTCTCTCATTGAGGGATAGATGAAGCCACGCTCTCTCATTGAGGGATAGATGAAGCCACGCTCTCTCATTGAGGGATAGATGAAGCCACGCTCTCTCATTGAGGGATAGATGAAGCCACGCTCTCTCATTGAGGGATAGATGAAGCCACGCTCTCTCATTGAGGGATAGATGAAGCCACGCTCTCTCATTGAGGGATAGATTAAGCCACGCTCTCTCATTGAGGGATAGATGAAGCCACGCTCTCTCATTGAGGGATAGATGAAGCCACGCTCTCTCATTGAGGGATGGATGGAGCCATGCTCTCTCATTGAGCGATAGATGAAGCCACACTCTCTCATTGAGGGATGGATGGAGCCACACTCTCTCATTGAGGGATAGATGAAGCCACACTCTCTCATTGAGGGATAGATGAAGCCACACTCTCTCATTGAGGGATAGATGAAGCCACGCTCTCTCATTGAGGGATAGATGAAGCCACGCTCTCTCATTGAGGGATGGATGAAGCCACGCTCTCTCATTGAGGGATGGATGAAGCCACACTCTCTCATTGAGGGATAGATGAAGCCACACTCTCTCATTGAGGGATAGATGAAGCCACACTCTCTCATTGAGGGATGGATGAAGCCACACCCTCTCTGATTGATAGATGAAGCCACGTCCTCTCATTGAGGGATAGATGAAGCCACGCTCTCTCATTGAGGGATAGATGAAGCCACACTCTCTCATTGAGGGATGGATGAAGCCACACCCTCTCTGATTGATAGATGAAGCCACGTCCCCTCATTGAGGGATAGATGAAGCCACGCTCTCTCATTGAGGGATAGATGAAGCCACACTCTCTCATTGAGGGATAGATGAAGCCACGCTCTCTCATTGAGGGATAGATGAAGCCACGCTCTCTCATTGAGGGATGGATGAAGCCACACTCTCTCATTGAGGGATAGATGAAGCCACACTCTCTCATTGAGGGATAGATGAAGCCACACTCTCTCATTGAGGGATGGATGAAGCCACACCCTCTCATTGAGGGATGGATGAAGCCACACCCTCTCTGATTGATAGATGAAGCCACGTCCCCTCATTGAGGGATAGATGAAGCCACGCTCTCTCATTGAGGGATAGATGAAGCCACACTCTCTCATTGAGGGATAGATGAAGCCACGCTCTCTCATTGAGGGATAGATGAAGCCACGCTCTCTCATTGAGGGATAGATGAAGCCACGCTCTCTCATTGAGGGATAGATGAAGCCACGCTCTCTCATTGAGGGATGGATGAAGCCACGCTCTCTCATTGAGGGATAGATGAAGCCACGCTCTCTCATTGAGGGATAGATGAAGCCACGCTCTCTCATTGAGGGATAGATGAAGCCACGCTCTCTCATTGAGGGATGGATGAAGCCACGCTCTCTCATTGAGGGATGGATGAAGCCACACTCTCTCATTGAGGGATAGATGAAGCCACACTCTCTCATTGAGGGATGGATGAAGCCACACCCTCTCTGATTGATAGATGAAGCCACGCCCCCTCATTGAGGGATAGATGAAGCCACGCTCTCTCATTGAGGGATAGATGAAGCCACGCTCTCTCATTGAGGGATAGATGAAGCCACGCTCTCTCATTGAGGGATAGATGAAGCCACGCCCCCTCATTGAGGGATAGATGAAGCCACGCTCTCTCATTGAGGGATGGATGAAGCCACACCCCCTCATTGAGGGATGGATGAAGCCACGCCCCCTCATTGAGGGATGGATAGGAGATACATTGTAACAGTTACAACAATAGAAACACTTTGAATAGGCAAATGAATCATTTATTGCTGCAGATCTGCATGTTACACCTCAAAGAGGGACAAATGAGAATGAGGGAAAGGGGGACATGGACTTAAAAGAGGGACAATCCCTTCAAATCAGGGACAGTTGGGAGGTATGCAGGTTGTCTCCTTTATTTGAACCTGGGACCGATACAGGACGCTCCCGCGGCGCATGCACGGAGGTGAGTGCAGAGATGGCGCCCGCGGCGGCTGCAGCCAATAAACAGACTTATTAAATGTTTTTTTACAAACAGAGAAACACAATAATCATTTTCTGGGACATGGAAGCGAGCGTGTGATGCGCCGGGAATTGGCAGCGGATTGGACGCCCCACCCGGGCGCAGCCCTGCGAGGAGACATGTGCAGACGCCGCCCAACATCAGCGGATTCCAATTATCCTCATCAAACCCAACAAGTTTATAAAGCTTATTGGAGCATCAAACGCCGACGGCAACAGCACACTGTGTAAACTGACTCAAGAGAGAAGAGCTTACACTCTATTAGGGTATAAGGGAGGATACAGGAGGAGAAGAGCTTACACTCTATTAGGGTATAAGGGAGGATACAGGAGGAGAAGAGCTTACACTCTATTAGGGTATAAGGGAGGATACAGGAGGAGAAGAGCTTACACTCTATTAGGGTATAAGAGAGGATACAGGAGGAGAAGAGCTTACACTCTATTAGGGTATAAGGAAGGATACAGAAGGAGAAGAGCTTACACTCTATTAGGGTATAAGGGAGGATACAGGAGGAGACGAGCTTACAATCTATTAGGTTATAAGGGAGGATACAGAAGGAGAAGAGCTTACACTCTATTAGGGTATAAGGGAGGATACAGGAGGAGAAGAGCTTACACTCTATTAGGGTATAAGGGAGGATACAGGAGGACAAGAGCTTACACTCTATTAGGGTATAAGGGAGGATACAGGAGGAGAAGAGCATTAGGGTATAAGGGAGGATACAGGAGGAGAAGAGCTTACACTCTATTAGGGTATAAGGGAGGACACGGGAGGAGAAGAGCTTACACTCTATTAGGGTATAAGGAAGGATACAGAAGGAGAAGAGCTTACACTCTATTAGGGTATAAGGGAGGATACAGGAGGAGAAGAGCTTACACTCTATTAGGGTATAAGGGAGGATACAGAGGGAGAAGAGCTTACACTCTATTAGGGTATAAGGGAGGATACAGAAGGAGAAGAGCTTACACTCTATTAGGGTATAAGGGAGGATACAGAAGGAGAAGAGCTTACACTCTATTATGGTATAAGGGAGGATACAGGAGGAGAAGAGCTTACACTCTATTAGGGTATAAGGGAGGATACAGGAGGAGAAGAGCTTACACTCTATTAGGGTATAAGGGAGGATACAGAAGAAGAGCTTACACTCTATTAGGGTATAAGGGAGGATACAGGAGGAGAAGAGCTTACACTCTATTAGGGTATAAGGGAGGATACAGGAGGAGAAGAGCTTACACTCTATTAGGGTATAAGGGAGGATACAGAAGGAGAAGAGCTTACACTCTATTAGGGTATAAGGGAGGATACAGGAGGAGAAGAGCTTACACTCTATTAGGGTATAAGGGAGGATACAGAAGGAGAAGAGCTTACACTCTATTAGGGTATAAGGGAGGATACAGGAGGAGAAGAGCTTACACTCTATTAGGGTATAAGGGAGGATACAGAAGGAGAAGAGCTTACACTCTATTAGGGTATAAGGGAGGATACAGGAGGAGAAGAGCTTACACTCTATTAGGGTATAAGGGAGGATACAGGAGGAGAAGAGCTTACACTCTATTAGGGTATAAGGGAGGATACAGGGGGAGAAGAGCTTACACTCTATTAGGGTATAAGGGAGGATACAGGAGGAGAAGAGCTTACACTCTATTAGGGTATAAGGGAGGATACAGGAGGAGAAGAGCTTACACTCTATTAGGGTATAAGGGAGGATACAGGAGGAGAAGAGCTTACACTCTATTAGGGTATAAGGGAGGATACAGGAGGAGAAGAGCTTACACTCTATTAGGGTATAAGGGAGGACACAGGAGGAGAAGAGCTTACACTCTATTAGGGTATAAGAGAGGATACAGGAGGAGAAGAGCTTACACTCTATTAGGGTATAAGGAAGGATACAGGAGGAGAAGAGCTTACACTCTATTAGGGTATAAGGGAGGATACAGGAGGAGAAGAGCTTACACTCTATTAGGGTATAAGGAAGGATACAGGAGGAGAAGAGCTTACACTCTATTAGGGTATAAGGGAGGATACAGGAGGAGAAGAGCTTACACTCTATTAGGGTATAAGGGAGGATACAGGAGGAGAAGAGCTTACACTCTATTAGGGTATAAGGGAGGACACAGGAGGAGAAGAGCTTACACTCTATTAGGGTATAAGAGAGGATACAGGAGGAGAAGAGCTTACACTCTATTAGGGTATAAGGAAGGATACAGGAGGAGAAGAGCTTACACTCTATTAGGGTATAAGGGAGGATACAGGAGGAGAAGAGCTTACACTCTATTAGGGTATAAGGGAGGATACAGGGGGAGAAGAGCTTACACTCTATTAGGGTATAAGGAAGGATACAGGAGGAGAAGAGCTTACACTCTATTAGGGTATAAGGAAGGATACAGGAGGAGAAGAGCTTACACTCTATTAGGGTATAAGGGAGGATACAGGAGGAGAAGAGCTTACACTCTATTAGGGTATAAGGGAGGATACAGAAGGAGAAGAGCTTACACTCTATTAGGGTATAAGGGAGGATACAGGAGGAGAAGAGCTTACACTCTATTAGGGTATAAGGGAGGATACAGAAGGAGAAGAGCTTACACTCTATTAGGGTATAAGAGAGGATACAGGAGGAGAAGAGCTTACACTCTATTATGGTATAAGGGAGGATACAGGAGGAGAAGAGCTTACACTCTATTAGGGTATAAGGGAGGATACAGGGGGAGAAGAGCTTACACTCTATTAGGGTATAAGGGAGGATACAGGAGAAGAGCTTACACTCTATTAGGGTATAAGGGAGGATACAGAAGGAGAAGAGCTTACACTCTATTAGGGTATAAGGAAGGATACAGGAGGAGAAGAGCCTACACTCTATTAGGGTATAAGGGAGGATACAGGAGGAGAAGAGCTTACACTCTATTAGGGTATAAGGGAGGATACAGGAGGAGAAGAGCTTACACTCTATTAGGGTATAAGGGAGGATACAGAAGGAGAAGAGCTTACACTCTATTAGGGTATAAGAGAGGATACAGGAGGAGAAGAGCTTACACTCTATTAGGGTATAAGGGAGGATACAGAAGGAGAAGAGCTTACACTCTATTACGATATAAGGGAGGATACAGGAGGAGAAGAGCTTACACTCTATTAGGGTATAAGGGAGGATACAGGAGGAGAAGAGCTTACACTCTATTAGGGTATAAGGGAGGATACAGGAGGAGAAGAGCTTACACTCTATTAGGGTATATGGGAGGATACAGGAGGAGAAGAGCTTACACTCTATTAGGGTATAAGGGAGGATACAGAAGGAGAAGAGCTTACACTCTATTACGATATAAGGGAGGATACAGGAGGAGAAGAGCTTACACTCTATTAGGGTATAAGGGAGGATACAGGAGGAGAAGAGCTTACACTCTATTAGGGTATAAGGGAGGATACAGGAGGAGAAGAGCTTACACTCTATTAGGGTATAAGGGAGGATACAGGAGAAGAGCTTACACTCTATTAGGGTATAAGGGAGGATACAGGAGGATTAGAGCTTACACTCTATTAGGGTATAAGGGAGGATACAGGAGGAGAAGAGCTTACACTCTATTAGGGTATAAGGGAGGATACAGGAGGAGAAGAGCTTACACTCTATTAGGGTATAAGGGAGGATACAGGAGAAGAGCTTACACTCTATTAGGGTATAAGGGAGGATACAGGAGGAGAAGAGCTTACACTCTATTAGGGTATAAGGGAGGATACAGGAGGAGAAGAGCTTACACTCTATTAGGGTATAAGGGAGGATACAGGAGAAGAGCTTACACTCTATTAGGGTATAAGGGAGGATACAGGAGGAGAAGAGCTTACACTCTATTAGGGTATAAGGGAGGATACAGGAGGAGAAGAGCTTACACTCTATTAGGGTATAAGGGAGGATACAGGAGGAGAAGAGCTTACACTCTATTACGATATAAGGGAGGATACAGGAGGATTAGAGCTTACACTCTATTAGGGTATAAGGGAGGATACAGGAGAAGAGCTTACACTCTATTAGGGTATAAGGGAGGATACAGGAGGAGAAGAGCTTACACTCTATTACGATATAAGGGAGGATACAGGAGGATTAGAGCTTACACTCTATTAGGGTATAAGGGAGGATACAGGAGAAGAGCTTACACTCTATTAGGGTATAAGGGAGGATACAGGAGGAGAAGAGCTTACACTCTATTAGATACATATTGGCAGATGTCAGGTAGGTGTTCCTGGGATTGGCTCATTAGGATGATGGATGATGGGTGTCAGGGTGTCGGGTCACCTCCCTCCTGGTGACACCCGGTAGACAATGGTGGGAGGAGGCGGCGGTGTCCTGGTGGTGGCAGAACACAGTGTCCCGGGTTTGGACGATCAATAAATCGGATACATGGGAAATGTTCTCACTCTTGGGACACACGGTCCATCATTCCTGGTGACACCCACGGATCTTCTGTGAGCAATTCTCATAGGCCGGCTCTGTCTGCCCCCTCCTGGCACTCCACTATGAGGGACGGACCTGAATGGCTGCTGGTGGGTGCGTGCAAAACAAAGTCACTATTGGAAAAGGCTGTTGCTATGGGTTACCGCATCCTCCTAATTGGTCCACATGCAGCACAGCACCCGCATCCCCTTGCTCAGAGGGGTAATAAACCAAGAAGCTAAGTGGAAAGGCTGTTGCTATGGGTTACCGCATCCCCCTAATTGGTCCACACGCAGCACAGCACCCACATCACCTTGCTCAGAGGGGTAATAAACCAAGAAGCTAAGTGGAAAGGCTGTTGCTATGGGTTACCGCATCCCCCTAATTGGTCCACATGCAGCACAGCACCCGCATCCCCTTGCTCAGAGGGCTAATAAACCAAGTCACTAAGAGGAAAGGCTGTTGCTATGGGTTACCGCATCCTCCATCCAAGATAATGACTTCCTGGGGCTTCGTCCCATCACCACTTCCTCTTTTACTTGTACGGCAGCCGATCATGTGACCACCAGCAGCCATTCAGGTTTGATGTGCAAGCCCGATTGGTCATGTGACATGGAGGAGGAAGCAGTGAGCACTGGCTGACATGAATTAAGTTCCTCTTTAAAAGTCCTGCAAAGAGCTGAGAGGACATGAAGAGGAAGTAAAGCGCAGTCACCCCTTCCTCATACAATTTTACAGCAGCCGATCATGTGACCGCCAGCAGCCAGTCAGGTTTGATGTGCAAGCCCGATTGGTCATGTGACATGGAGGAGGAAGCAGTGAGCACTGGCTGACATGAATTAAGTTCCTCTTTAAAAGTCCTGCAAAGAGCTGAGAGGACATGAAGAGGAAGTAAAGCGCAGTCACCACTTCCTCATACAATTTTACAGCAGCCGATCATGTGACCGCCAGCAGCCAGTCAGGTTTGATGTGCAAGCCTGATTGGTCATGTGACATGGAGGAGGAAGCAGTGAGCACTGGCTGACATGAATTAAGTTTCTTTTTAAAAGTCCTGTAAAGAGCTGAGAGGCCATGAAGAGGAATTAAAGTCCAATAATGACTTCCTCATTCACTCGTACGGCAGCCGATCATGTGACTGCCAGCAGCTATTAAGGTTTGATGTGCAAGCCTGATTGGTCATGTGACATGTAGGAGGAAGCAGTGAGCACTGGCTAACATGAATTAAGTTCCTCTTGAAGGTTCCTATATAGGAAGTAAAGTCCAATAACCACTTCCTCATTCATTAGCACGGCAGCCGATCATGTGACCACCAGCAGCCATTCAGGTTTGATGTACAAGTCCCATTGTTCACGTGATTGGCTGCCATGAAATGTAGGTGGAAGCAGTGAGCACTGGCTGACACAAATTAAGTTCCTCTTTAAAAGTCCTGTGAAGAGCCAAGAGGCCATGAAGAGGAAGTAAAGTCTTGTCACCACTTCCTTATCACTCGTACGGCAGCTGATCATGTGACCGCCACCAACCATTCATATTTGATGTGAGAACCCGATTGGTCATGTGATTGGCTGCCATGAAATATAGGAGGAAGCAGCTGACACAAATTAAGTTCCTCTTAAGGGTCCGGTAAAGAGCTGAGAGGCCGTAAAGAGGAAGTAAAGCCCAGTCACCACTTCCTTTTTTACTCGTACGGCAGCCGACCATGTGACCGCCAGCAGCCATTCAGGTTTGATGTGCAAGCCAGATTGATCAGGTAGGAGGAAGCAGTAAGCCCCGGCTGACCAGAATTAAGTTCCTCTTTAAGGGTCCTGTAAAGAGCCGAGAGGCCGTAAAGAGGAAGTAGTCCAATAACCACTTCCTCACTCGTACGGCAGCCGATCATGTGACCACCAGCAACCATTCAGGTTTGATGTCTGGGCCCGATTGGTCATGTGATTGGCTGCCATAGAATGTAAGAGGAAGCAGTGAGCACTGGCTGACATGAATTAAGTTCCTCTTTAAGGATCCAGTAAAGAGCCAAGAGGCCTTGAAGAGGAAGTAAAGTCCAATAACCTCATTCACTCACATGGCAGCCGATCATGTGACCCTCCAGCAGCCATTCAGGTTTGATGCGCAAACACGATTGGTCATGTGACATGTAGGAAGAAGCTGTGAGCACTGGCTGACACGAATAAAGTTACTGGACTTTAAATTAAAAGTCCAGTAAAGAACCGAGAGGCCATGAAGAGGAAGTAAAGTCCAATAACTACTTCTTCATCGCTTCACTTGTACGGCAGTCGGTCATGTGACCACCACCAGCCATTCAGGTTTGATGAGCAAGCCCCATTGGTCACGTGGTTGGCTGCCATAGAATGTAGGAGGAAGCAGTAAGTCCTGGCTGACCAGAATTAAGTTCCTCCTTAAGGGTCTTGTAAAGAGCTGAGAGGCCATGAAGAGGAAGTAAAGTCCAATAACTACTTCATCACTTCACTTGTACGGCAGTCGATCATGTGACCAACACCAGCCATTCAGGTTTGATGTGCGAACCTGATTGGTCATGTGATTGGCTGCCATGAAATGTAGGAGAAAGCACATGACACAAATTAAGTTCCCCTTTTAAAGTCCTGTAAAGAGCTGAGAGGCCTTGAAGAGGAAGTAAAGTCCCGTCACCACTTTCTCTTTTACTCGTACGGCAGCCGATCATGTGACCACCAGCAGCCATTCAGGTTTGATGTGCAAGCCCGACTGGTCATGTGATTGGCTGCCATGAAATGTAGGAGGAAGCAGCTGACACAAATTTAGTTCCTCTTTAAAAGTCCTGTAAAGAGCTGAAAGGCCATAAAGAGGAAGCAAAGTCTCATCACCACTCCCTCATTTACTAGTACGGCAGCTGATCATGTGACCACCAGCCGCCATTCATATTTGATGTGTGAGCCCAATTGGTCACATGATTGGCTGCCATATGCGGAAGCAGTGAGCAAACTTTAGTTCCGCTTTAAAGCGAGCAGGAAATAAAAGGGCATCCCGAATTCTTTCGGGTCTGATTGAATTAGGAGTGGCGCGCCCCTTCTGTTGGCTGAAGAGCTTGCACTCTAATCTGCAGAACCCGTAAAGTAGGTCGGGAGCTGCAGCCGGGAACAGGTAGATCCTGGCGCCGCTGCAAACTCGGGGCAGGAACGCTTGTGCCCACCGGCACCCGCCACAATTATCTTAATTAAAAACATATGGCTGCCAACAGCAGGAGGGGGCGGAGCCTGTGCGGGCATCCCGAAAATTATCTATCACCACCAGACAGAATGAGGTTAGACTAAGGAGCGACTCCACTCACATACCCAACGCTGTTGCCGCGGGTGACTGCGTGCTGGTGCGCATGCAGGTCGGGCATCCCGTCCATGCAAGATCCCTGCGTCCAATTACCCCACTGAGCTGCTGTTGCTATAGGTTACCGCATCCTCCTAATTGGTCCACATGCAGAGCAGCCACTAAGAGGAAGGGCTGTTGCTATGGGTTACCGCATCCTCCTAATTGGTCCACAAGCAGCAGTCACTAAGAGGAAGGGCTGTTGCTATGGGTTACCGCATCCTCCCAATTGGTCCACAAGCAGCACAGTCACTAAGAGGAAGGGCTGTTGCTATGGGTTACCGCATCCTCCCAATTGGTCCACATGCAGCGCAGCCACTAAGAGGAAAGGCTGTTGCTATGGGTTACCGCATCCTCCTAATTGGTCCACATGCAGAGCAGCCACTAAGAGGAAAGGCTGTTGCTATAGGTTACCGCATCCTCCTAATTGGTCCACATGCAGAACAGCCACTAAGTGGACAGGCTGTTGCTATGGGTTACAGCATCCTCCCAATTGGTCCACATGCAGCGCAGCCACTAAGAGGAAAGGCTGTTGCTATGGGTTACCGCATCCTCCTAATTGGTCCACATGCAGAGCAGCCACTAAGAGGAAAGGCTGTTGCTATAGGTTACCGCATCCTCCTAATTGGTCCACATGCAGAACAGCCACTAAGTGGACAGGCTGTTGCTATGGGTTACAGCATCCTCCTAATTGGTCCACATGCAGCGCAGCCACTAAGAGGAAAGGCTGTTGCTATGGGTTACCGCATCCTCCTAATTGGTCCACATGCAGAACAGCCACTAAGAGGAAGTGCTGTTGCTATGGGTTACCGCATCCTCCTAATTGGCCCACATGCAGAACAGCCACTAAGAGGAAGTGCTGTTGCTATGGGTTACCGCATCCTCCTAATTGGTCCACATGCAGAACAGCCACTAAGAGGAAGTGCTGTTGCTATGGGTTACCGCATCCTCCTAATTGGTCCACATGCAGAACAGCCACTAAGTGGACAGGCTGTAGCTATGGGTTACCGCATCCTCCTCTTTCTAATTGGGCCACGTGCAGCACAGCACCAGCATCCCCTTTGCTCAGAGGGGTAATAAACCAAGTCGCTAAGCTGAAAGGCTGTTGCTGTGGGTTACCGCATTCTCCGAATTGGTGCACATGCAGCACAGCCACTAAGTGGACAGGCTGTTGCTATGGGTTACAGCATCCTCCTAATTGGTCCACATGCAGCACAGCCACTAAGAGGAAAGGCTGTTGCTATGGGTTACCGCATCCTCCTAATTGGTCCACATGCAGAACAGCCACTAAGTGGACAGGCTGTTGCTATGGGTTACAGCATCCTCCTAATTGGTCCACATGCAGCACAGCCACTAAGAGGAAAGGCTGTTGCTATGGGTTACAGCATCCTCCTAATTGGTCCACATGCAGCACAGCCACTAAGAGGAAAGGCTGTTGCTATGGGTTACAGCATCCTCCTAATTGGTCCACATGCAGCACAGCCACTAAGAGGAAAGGCTGTTGCTATGGGTTACAGCATCCTCCTAATTGGTCCACATGCAGCACAGCCACTAAGAGGAAAGGCTGTTGCTATGGGTTACCACATCCTCCCAATTGGTCCACATGGAAGCACAGCCACTAAGTGGACAGGCTGTTGCTATGGGTTACCGCATCCTCCTAATTGGTCCACATGCAGAACAGCCACTAACAGGAAAGGCTGTTGCTATGGGTTACCGCATCCCCCTAATTGATCCCCATGCAGCACAGCACCAGCATCCCCCTGCTCAGAGGGGTAATAAACTTCCCTCCAATAAGCCGCCAGGACGCAGTTTGAGAAAGGAAAGCTTTATTTATGGTAAGCGAGTGACAGTGGGGGAGGGGTGGGCGTCGGCCGCCCGCTGAGACCCGATTGGCTGCCGCTCGATGGCGGGATTGTCGTGAAGAAAATGATTGGCTCTTCCTCAGCCATTGGGGGCGGGGTCACAGCGGACGACACACCTGCCCGTCGGGGCCCCCTGCTGCTTATGCATTGCATCATGCAGGTAAGCGGGGGCGGGGCAGCCATTTGGGGGGGGGGGGGGGGGAGAATGGGGGCAATAAAACACGCTGCAGCGGGGGGCGGGGCCATCGTCGATGCTTGGCTGCGCACGCCCCCGAAAGCACAACACAGAGGAAGAGGAACACGCTACTGCAACACGCAGGTCGGGGGGAGGGGCAACACACGCTAAAAGCTGAGCCCGGATTGGCTGGCTGAGCTCAGGGGATGGAGTTCAGCAGGTCTTTCAGGAAGGCGTCCGGGTCACTGATCTCTGATAGAAGACCTGAAAGACAAAAGCCAGGAGAAGGATGATAGGAGGGGCGGGGCCAGTACTCCCTGACGGGTCAGTGGGGCCCGCCCCCAGCCCCGATGCATCACAAGGGCCCGCCCCCAGCCCCGATGCATCACAAGGTTCCCATTGTCCCCAGCCCCGATGCGTCACAAGGTTCCCATTGTCCCCAGCCCTGATGCGTCACAAGGTTCCCATTGTCCCCAGCCCCGATGCGTCACAAGGGCCCGCCCCCAGCCCCGATGCATCACAAGGGCCCGCCCCCAGCCCCGATGCATCACAAGGGCCCGCCCCCAGCCCCGATGCATCACAAGGGCCCGCCCCCAGCCCCGATGCGTCACAAGGGCCCGCCCCCAGCCCCGATGCGTCACAAGGGCCCGCCCCCAGCCCCGATGCGTCACAAGGGCCCGCCCCCAGCCCCGATGCGTCACAAGGGCCCGCCCCCAGCCCCGATGCGTCACAAGGGCCCGCCCCCAGCCCCGATGCATCACAAGGGCCCGCCCCCAGCCCCGATGCGTCACAAGGGCCCGCCCCCAGCCCCGATGCGTCACAAGGTTCCCATTGTCCCCAGCCCTGAAGGGTCACAAGGTTCCCATTGTCCCCAGCCCTGAAGGGTCACAAGGTTCCCATTGTCCCCAGCCCTGAAGGGTCACAAGGTTCCCATTGTCCCCAGCCCTGAAGGGTCACAAGGTTCCCATTGTCCCCAGCCCCGATGGGTCACAAGGTTCCCATTGTCCCCAGCCCCGATGGGTCACAAGGTTCCCATTGTCCCCAGCCCCGATGGGTCACAAGGTTCCCATTGTCCCCAGCCCCGATGGGTCACAAGGTTCCCATTGTCCCCAGCCCCGATGGGTCACAAGGTTCCCATTGTCCCCAGCCCCGATGGGTCACAAGGTTCCCATTGTCCCCAGCCCCGATGGGTCACAAGGTTCCCATTGTCCCCAGCCCCGATGGGTCACAAGGTTCCCATTGTCCCCAGCCCCGATGGGTCACAAGGTTCCCATTGTCCCCAGCCCCGATGGGTCACAAGGTTCCCATTGTCCCCAGCCCTGAAGGGTCACAAGGTTCCCATTGTCCCCAGCCCTGAAGGGTCACAAGGTTCCCACATTGTCCCCAGCCCTGAAGGGTCACAAGGTTCCCACATTGTCCCCAGCCCTGAAGGGTCACAAGGTTCCCATTGTCCCCAGCCCTGAAGGGTCACAAGGTTCCCACATTGTCCCCAGCCCTGAAGGGTCACAAGGTTCCCATTGTCCCCAGCCCTGAAGGGTCACAAGGTTCCCACATTGTCCCCAGCCCTGAAGGGTCACAAGGTTCCCATTGTCCCCAGCCCTGAAGGGTCACAAGGTTCCCATTATCCCCAGCCCCGATGGGTCACAAGGTTCCCATTGTCCCCAGCCTCGATGGGTCACAAGGTTCCCACATTGTCCCCAGCCCTGAAGGGTCACAAGGTTCCCATTGTCCCCAGCCCCGATGGGTCACAAGGTTCCCATTGTCCCCAGCCCCGATGGGTCACAAGGTTCCCATTGTCCCCAGCCCTGAAGGGTCACAAGGTTCCCATTGTCCCCAGCCCTGAAGGGTCACAAGGTTCCCATTGTCCCCAGCCCTGAAGGGTCACAAGGTTCCCATTGTCCCCAGCCCTGAAGGGTCACAAGGTTCCCATTGTCCCCAGCCCTGAAGGGTCACAAGGTTCCCACATTGTCCCCAGCCCTGAAGGGTCACAAGGTTCCCATTGTCCCCAGCCCTGAAGGGTCACAAGGTTCCCACATTGTCCCCAGCCCTGAAGGGTCACAAGGTTCCCATTGTCCCCAGCCCTGAAGGGTCACAAGGTTCCCATTGTCCCCAGCCCTGAAGGGTCACAAGGTTCCCATTGTCCCCAGCCCTGAAGGGTCACAAGGTTCCCACATTGTCCCCAGCCCTGAAGGGTCACAAGGTTCCCATTATCCCCAGCCCCGATGGGTCACAAGGTTCCCATTGTCCCCAGCCTCGATGGGTCACAAGGTTCCCACATTGTCCCCAGCCCTGAAGGGTCACAAGGTTCCCATTGTCCCCAGCCCTGAAGGGTCACAAGGTTCCCATTGTCCCCAGCCCTGAAGGGTCACAAGGTTCCCACATTGTCCCCAGCCCTGAAGGGTCACAAGGTTCCCATTGTCCCCAGCCCTGAAGGGTCACAAGGTTCCCATTGTCCCCAGCCCTGAAGGGTCACAAGGTTCCCATTGTCCCCAGCCCTGAAGGGTCACATGACCCGAGAGAAACTCACCGGCCACATCGACGAACTCTGAGAAGGACTCGATGGGCATGAAGTCGTCCTGGAAGGTCTTTAGGGCCCGATCGGCCGCCTCGTAGATGGGCATGTCATTCAGCCGGATGTAATCCGCCAGCGAATAGGACCAGCCCCCCTCTGTGTTACTGCTGGGCACCTTCTGCGGGGGCCAGAAAACACCACACGTCACACCACGGGGGGGGGGCAGGGGAGGGGGCAAAAACAGGAGGAGGGGGAATAAACAGGAAAGAGGGGACAAAAACAGGAAAGAGGGGACAAAAACAGGAAAGAGGGGACAAAAACAGGAAAGAGGGGACAAAAACAGGAAAGAGGGGACAGGAAAGAGGGGACAAAAACAGGAGGAGGGGGAATAAACAGGAAAGAGGGGACAAAAACAGGAGGAGGGGGAATAAACAGGAAAGAGGGGACAAAAACAGGAGGAGGGTGAATAAACAGGAAAGAGGGGACAAAAACAGGAGGAGGGGGCAAAAACAGGAAAGAGGGGGCAAAAACAGGAAAGAGGGGGCAAAAACAGGAAAGGAGGGGACAAAAACAGGAAAGGAGGGGACAAAAACAGGAGGAGGGGGAATAAACAGGAAAGAGGAGACAAAAACAGGAAAGAGGGGACAAAAACAGGAAAGAGGGGACAAAAACAGGAAAGAGGGGACAAAAACAGGAGGAGGGGGAATAAACAGGAAAGAGGGGACAAAAACAGGAGGAGGGGGAATAAACAGGAAAGAGGGGACAAAAACAGGAAAGAGGGGACAAAAACAGGAAAGAGGGGACAAAAACAGGAAAGAGGGGACAAAAACAGGAAAGAGGGGACAAAAACAGGAAAGAGGGGACAGGAAAGGGGGCAAAAACAGGAGGAGGGGGCAAAAACAGGAGGAGGGGGCAAAAACAGGAAAGAGGGGACAAAAACAGGAAGGAGGGGACAAACAGGAAAGAGGGGACAGGAAAGGGGGCAAAAACAGGAAAGAGGGGGCAAAAACAGGAAAGAGGGGGCAAAAACAGGAAAGAGGGGACAAAAACAGGAAAGGAGGGGACAAAAACAGGAAAGGAGGGGACAAAAACAGGAGGAGGGGGAATAAACAGGAAAGAGGAGACAAAAACAGGAAAGAGGGGACAAAAACAGGAAAGAGGGGACAAAAACAGGAAAGAGGGGACAAAAACAGGAAAGAGGGGACAAAAACAGGAGGAGGGGGAATAAACAGGAAAGAGGGGACAAAAACAGGAGGAGGGGGAATAAACAGGAAAGAGGGGACAAAAACAGGAAAGAGGGGACAAAAACAGGAAAGAGGGGACAAAAACAGGAAAGAGGGGACAAAAACAGGAAAGAGGGGACAAAAACAGGAAAGAGGGGACAAAAACAGGAAAGAGGGGACAAAAACAGGAGGAGGGGGAATAAACAGGAAAGAGGGGACAAAAACAGGAGGAGGGGGAATAAACAGGAAAGAGGGGACAAAAACAGGAAAGAGGGGACAAAAACAGGAAAGAGGGGACAAAAACAGGAAAGAGGGGACAAAAACAGGAAAGAGGGGACAGGAAAGGGGGCAAAAACACTGACCTGGCTGCTCCTCTACGCCGAGTTCTTCCGGGATTTTCACTATCCCCAATCGGGATGCCCCACTAGGTGAAACCCCCCAGATCGCCCATTAAAACTCCCCCCCCCCCCCCGGGTCCTATGGCACACGTGCGGGCTCTCGTCCAATCAGGCTATTAAAACCGAGCCCGGCAATAGGCCACCCCCTGCTTCCATTCAGATGTGGGCACGCAGCATGTGAGCCGGGGGGCAAGGGTGACCCGGGGGGGGGCAAGGGTGAGCCGGGGGGGGGGGTTTCACACATTGGGGCGTCACGATTTGTGATGTACCAAGGGGGAGGGGCCAGCAGAGTCTTACATTTAGCTGCATTGGGTTTTGTTCCACTTTAAAGAGGGCCGTACAGCGATCATGAATATGCACAGCTCTGATTGGAGGCGCCCCCCCCCCCCCCCCGTGAGAACAGGTAAGTATTACACAGCGGGGACTCCCATATCAGGGTTGGACTTACCTTGAACATGTTGTAGATGAGATCCACCAGGGCCCAGAAGAGGAGGCTGCAGCGATACGCACAGTAATCCCGGATCCCTTTATCTGTCAGCCTGACAACAAGGAGAAAGATTTATACACCGCCTCACATTTACCCCACTCACCTACCTCTAATGCCCACCCTCACCTCCAGCCCAGACTATGACATCACTGCACCCTATGTGGAGACAGCTGGGTCACATGGGGTGTGACATCACAGCACCCTATGTGGAGACAGCTAGTCGCATGGGGTGTGACATCACAGCACCCTATGTGGAGACAGCTGGGTCACATGGGGTGTGACATCACAGCATCCTATGTGGAGACAGCTGGGTCACATGGGGTGTGACATCACAGCATCCTATGTGGAGACAGCTGGGTCACATGGGGTGTGACATCACAGCATCCTATGTGGAGACAGCTGGGTCACATGGGGTGTGACATCACAGCATCCTATGTGGAGACAGCTGGGTCACATGGGGTGTGACATCACAGCATCCTATGTGGAGACAGCTGGGTCACATGGGGTGTGACATCACAGCATCCTATGTGGAGACAGCTGGGTCACATGGGGTGTGACATCACAGCATCCTATGTGGAGACAGCTGGGTCACACGGGGTGTGACATCACAGCATCCTATGTGGAGACAGCTGGGTCACATGGGGTGTGACATCACAGCATCCTATGTGGAGACAGCTGGGTCACATGGGGTGGGACATCACAGCATCCTGTGTGGAGACAACTGGGTCACATGGGGTGTGACATCACAGCATCCTATGTGGAGACAGCTGGGTCACATGGGGTGTGACATCACAGCATCCTATGTGGAGACAGCTGGGTCACATGGGGTGTGACATCACAGCATCCTATGTGGAGACAGCTGGGTCACATGGGGTGTGACATCACAGCATCCTATGTGGAGACAGCTAGTTGCATGGGGTGTGACATCACAGCATCCTATGTGGAGACAGCTGGGTCACATGGGGTGTGACATCACAGCATCCTATGTGGAGACAGCTGGGTCACATGGGGTGGGACATCACAGCATCCTGTGTGGAGACAGCTGGGTCACATGGGGTGTGACATCACAGCATCCTATGTGGAGACAGCTAGTCGCATGGGGTGTGACATCACAGCACCCTGTGTGGAGACAGCTGGGTCACATGGGGTGTGACATCACAGCATCCTATGTGGAGACAGCTGGGTCACATGGGGTGTGACATCACAGCATCCTATGTGGAGACAGCTAGTTGCATGGGGTGTGACATCACAGCATCCTATGTGGAGACAGCTGGGTCACATGGGGTGTGACATCACAGCATCCTATGTGGAGACAGCTGGGTCACATGGGGTGGGACATCACAGCATCCTGTGTGGAGACAGCTGGGTCACATGGGGTGTGACATCACAGCATCCTATGTGGAGACAGCTAGTCGCATGGGGTGTGACATCACAGCACCCTGTGTGGAGACAGCTGGGTCACATGGGGTGTGACATCACAGCATCCTATGTGGAGACAGCTGGGTCACATGGGGTGTGACATCACAGCATCCTATGTGGAGACAGCTGGGTCACATGGGGTGTGACATCACAGCATCCTATGTGGAGACAGCTGGGTCACATGGGGTGTGACATCACAGCATCCTATGTGGAGACAGCTAGTTGCATGGGGTGTGACATCACAGCATCCTATGTGGAGACAGCTGGGTCACATGGGGTGTGACATCACAGCATCCTATGTGGAGACAGCTGGGTCACATGGGGTGTGACATCACAGCATCCTATGTGGAGACAGCTGGGTCACATGGGGTGTGACATCACAGCATCCTATGTGGAGACAGCTGGGTCACATGGGGTGTGACATCACAGCATCCTATGTGGAGACAGCTGGGTCACATGGGGTGTGACATCACAGCATCCTATGTGGAGACAGCTGGGTCACACGGGGTGTGACATCACAGCATCCTATGTGGAGACAGCTGGGTCACATGGGGTGTGACATCACAGCATCCTATGTGGAGACAGCTGGGTCACATGGGGTGGGACATCACAGCATCCTGTGTGGAGACAACTGGGTCACATGGGGTGTGACATCACAGCATCCTATGTGGAGACAGCTGGGTCACATGGGGTGTGACATCACAGCATCCTATGTGGAGACAGCTGGGTCACATGGGGTGTGACATCACAGCATCCTATGTGGAGACAGCTGGGTCACATGGGGTGTGACATCACAGCATCCTATGTGGAGACAGCTAGTTGCATGGGGTGTGACATCACAGCATCCTATGTGGAGACAGCTGGGTCACATGGGGTGTGACATCACAGCATCCTATGTGGAGACAGCTGGGTCACATGGGGTGGGACATCACAGCATCCTGTGTGGAGACAGCTGGGTCACATGGGGTGTGACATCACAGCATCCTATGTGGAGACAGCTAGTCGCATGGGGTGTGACATCACAGCACCCTGTGTGGAGACAGCTGGGTCACATGGGGTGTGACATCACAGCATCCTATGTGGAGACAGCTGGGTCACATGGGGTGTGACATCACAGCATCCTATGTGGAGACAGCTGGGTCACATGGGGTGTGACATCACAGCATCCTATGTGGAGACAGCTGGGTCACATGGGGTGTGACATCACAGCATCCTATGTGGAGACAGCTGGGTCACATGGGGTGGGACATCACAGCATCCTGTGTGGAGACAGCTGGGTCACATGGGGTGGGACATCACAGCATCCTGTGTGGAGACAGCTGGGTCACATGGGGTGTGACATCACAGCATCCTATGTGGAGACAGCTAGTCGCATGGGGTGTGACATCACAGCATCCTATGTGGAGACAGCTGGGTCACATGGGGTGTGACATCACAGCATCCTATGTGGAGACAGCTGGGTCACATGGGGTGTGACATCACAGCATCCTATGTGGAGACAGCTGGGTCACATGGGGTGTGACATCACAGCATCCTATGTGGAGACAGCTGGGTCACATGGGGTGTGACATCACAGCATCCTATGTGGAGACAGCTGGGTCACATGGGGTGTGACATCACAGCATCCTATGTGGAGACAGCTGGGTCACATGGGGTGTGACATCACAGCATCCTATGTGGAGACAGCTGGGTCACATGGGGTGGGACATCACAGCATCCTGTGTGGAGACAGCTGGGTCACATGGGGTGGGACATCACAGCATCCTGTGTGGAGACAGCTGGGTCACATGGGGTGTGACATCACAGCATCCTATGTGGAGACAGCTAGTTGCATGGGGTGTGACATCACAGCATCCTATGTGGAGACAGCTGGGTCACATGGGGTGTGACATCACAGCACCCTATGTGGAGACAGCTAGTTGCATGGGGTGGGACATCACTGCACCCTATGTGGAGACAGCTGGGTCACATGGGGTGTGACATCACAGCATCCTATGTGGAGACAGCTAGTTGCATGGGGTGGGACATCACAGCATCCTATGTGGAGACAGCTGGGTCACATGGGGTGTGACATCACAGCATCCTATGTGGAGACAGCTGGGTCACATGGGGTGGGACATCACTGCACCCTATGTGGAGACAGCTGGGTCACATGGGGTGTGACATCACAGCATCCTATGTGGAGACAGCTAGTTGCATGGGGTGGGACATCACAGCACCCTATGTGGAGACAGCTGGGTCACATGGGGTGTGACATCACAGCCTGTACTGTGACATCACAGTATCAAATGTGGAGACAGCTGGGTCACATGGGGTGTGACATCACAGCACCCTATAGGGAGACAGCTGGGTCACATGGGGTGTGACATCACAGCCTGGACTATGACATCACAGCACCCTATGTGGAGATAGTCGGTCACATGGGGTGACAACACAGCCTGGACTATGACATTGCAGCTCCCCATGTGGCAGTATCTAGATGCATTGGGTGTGACATCACAGCCTGAAATGTGACATCACTGCACCCTATATGGAGATAGCAGGGTCACATGGGGTGTTGCATCACATCACAGCCTGGACTGTAACATCGCAGCACCCTATGTGGCGATAGCTAGTTGCATGGGGTGTGACATCACAGCCTTGACGATGACATAACCACACCATATGTGGAAACAGCTGGGTCACATGGGGTGTGACGTCACAGCAACCTATGTGGAGACAGCTGGGTCACATGGGGTGTGACATCACAGCCTATACTGTAACATTACAGCACCCTATGTGGAGACAGCTGGGTCACATGGGGTGTGACATCACAGCCTATACTGTAACATTACAGCACCCTATGTGGAGACAGCTGGGTCACATGGGGTGTGACACCAAAGCCTGGACTATGACATCACTGCAACCTATGTGGAGATAGCCGGTCACATGGGGCATGACGTCACAGCCTGGACTAAGCCAGAGGATGATGTGTGAACCCTCCAGGACAAGGGCAAAGGTTCGGTCATTACGATTGGTCGATGGCGTTTTGTGGGACAGGGGAGACCTTTAAAAATCACGTGTGGATAAAAGAAGCAGCAGCAAAGCGGCGAGACGCGTTGAGCATGGTTTTATTTCTCTCCAGACGATGAGTAATAGTCACCCTATTACATCACACCCCCGACAGGGTGCAGACAGGCAGTACCCGGGACTCGCCTACCCCAGGAATGTCCACCAGGGCACAGAACAGGGGAGCGGAGGAGCCGCATGTTTCTCTAATGATTTATGCTGCTGCCTGTACAATGCAGCCCTGGGGGAGGGGGCGGGGCCAGAGGCAGCCAGTCAGGTCACCGCCATGCAGCCCTGTGGGAAGGGGCGGGGCTAGAGACACCCAGTCAGGTCACCACCATGCAGCCCTGTGGGAAGGGGTGGAGCCAGAGGCGACCAGTCAGGATCCCATGTGACCCAGTTATCTCCAGTGCAGTGGATTTCCTATTTACCCCTTGGGCTACTCGGCACTGGAAGTCCCAGGATAGGGCCGATCAGTTTGCCCCGGACGCCCCCTTTAACCCCGGTGTTGGTCACTTACCTGGTGCCCCCGGTGGGCATGGCGGCCCGCGCGTGACCCACCACCAGGAGGCGGCGCAGCACCTCGATGCGGATGCTCTTCCACCTGTCGGTGGGCAGGAGGTGCAGGGCCAGGGCCGTGAAGTAATAGGGGCCATCCACCTCGAAGGCGCTTTCCACCCACTTGTCCCTCGGCTGCTCCAGGAAGCTCTGCACGTTCTTCTCCTCCCTGGAGATGGCGCGCGTCCTGCGGGGAACAACACAGAGGTGACGGGGGCGCGCAGCCAGCCCTGGAATCTAACAGTTTGCATTTAACCCGTTGCAGGGCCGGAATCTAAGGGGTTGCAGGGCCGGCCCCGGGAACCCGACACTTTAGAGGGCCGGCCCCGGGAACCCGACACTTTAGAGGGCCGGCCCCGGGAACCCGACACTTTAGAGGGCCGGCCCCGGGAACCCGACACTTTAGAGGGCCGGCCCCGGGAACCCGACACTTTAGAGGGCCGGCCCCGGGAACCCGACACTTTAGAGGGCCGGCCCCGGGAACCCGACACTTTAGAGGGCCGGCCCCGGGAACCCGACACTTTAGAGGGCCGGCCCCGGGAACCCGACACTTTAGAGGGCCGGCCCCGGGAACCCGACACTTTAGAGGGCCGGCCCCGGGAACCCGACACTTTAGAGGGCCGGCCCCGGGAACCCGACACTTTAGAGGGCCGGCCCCGGGAACCCGACAGCTCGCGGGGCCGGAACCCGACAGCTCGCGGGGCCGGAACCCGACAGCTCGCGGGGCCGGAACCCGACCCTGGAATTCGGGATGCCCCATAGCCTCAGCTTTCTGCGATCATACAATGCACAGCGCCCCCGGTGGCGGTGAACACGATTACATACGTGTTGAGCACATAGAGCACTGTGTGGATGATGTAGGGGATGAGGTGCACGTTGCTCTCCCTCCCGCCGCCGCCGGTGTCCGCGCTGAACGACAGCTCGTTGGCGAATCTCAGGAAGAGCAGCTTGAGGTCGTGGATGTTGAGCTGGTAGGTGGGCTCTCGCTGGCCGGTGCACTCCTGCAGGTAGGTGTTATGCCTGGGGGGGGGGGGGGAGAAGTGGGAACGTCAGCGCGCACGCGGGAATACGCAGATATATACGGGAGGACACGGGGGGGAGGTACCTACCTGGCCAGGCACGTGGCAAACGCCGACTCGGGGACGTGGGGGCCCCAGACCGGGAGAAGCCCGTTGCACTTGGTGTTGGCGTTCTGCAGGGCGGCGCTCTCCCATTCCTCCCGGCCCCGGGCTAACCTGCAAAAACAGAGGGAAGGTGAGACTCCACACTATACAGCTTGAAGCCTATTGGTTACCCGAGGTCATGTGACACTTATCAAGCCTAACCTGCAAATAGAAGGCGAGACTCCACACTATACAGCTTGACCTGAGATAACCTCTCTATGAAACTGTGTGAAGCCTATTGGTTAACCGAAGTCATGTGACACTTACCAAACAGAAGGTGAGACTCCACACTATACAGCTTGACCTGATATAACCCCTCTATGAAACTTTGTATGAAGTCTATTGGTTAACCGAGGTCATGTGACAGGTGATGAAACTTTGTATGAAGCCTATTGGTGATGAAACTTTGTATGAAGCCTATTGGTTAACCGAGGTCATGTGACAGGTGATGAAACTTTGTATGAAGCCTATTGGTGATGATACTTTGTATGAAGCCTATTGGTTAACCGAGGTCATGTGACACTTATCAAGCCTAACCTGCAAACAGAAGGTGATGAAACTTTGTATGAAGCCTATTGGTTAACCAAGGTCATGTGACACTTATCAAACTTAACCTGCAAACAGAAGGCGAGACTACACAGCTTAACCTGAAATAACTCCTCTCTGAAACTTTGTATGAAGCCTATTGGTTAACTGAGGTCATGTGACACTTACCAAGCCTAACCTGCAAACAGAAGGTGATGAAACTTTGTATGAAGCCTATTGGTTAACCAAGGTCATGTGACACTTATCAAACTTAACCTGCAAACAGAAGACAAGACTACACAGCTTAACCTGAAATAACTCCTCTCTGAAACTTTGTATGAAGCCTATTGGTTAACCGAGGTCAAGTGACACTAATCAATCCTAAGGCGACGGTCCCTGCTCTGACTGGCAACTGGTCGGGGGTTATGGCGACTCAGGTGTCCAGGGCCGGCCCATTGAAAGTTACCTGACGGCGGCCAGGTGGCAGTCATAGTGCACGATGTTGAAGTGGGAGACGGTGCTGTAGCCCTGCTGCTTGCGCGGCTTGTTCTCCGCCTCCTCCAGGGAGACGCGCTTGGTGAAGGTGTAGATGCCGAGCACTTTGGTTGGCTGGAATAAATGAAAAAAAAAAAAAGATGAAGGACACAATGAGGAAACATGGGAGGGGTCCATAAATGGTCATAGGGAGCTCTGCGGAGGCCTACACCCATTGGACAGGTCCTACTTAGATCAGGGGTTCTCAAAAGGGTGGGGTGTGAGATTCTATCAGGTGACACGTGGGCTCCTATAGGGTGGCAGGGGAGCTCCTATGAAACGGTACGTGGGATCCAAGTGATGCGCAAGCTCCAATTAGGTGGTACGTGAGCTATCCGGGGTACAGGAGATCCTAAATGAGTGGAGGCATAGGCACGTGGGCTCCTATCAGGCGGCACCTGAGCTCCAAAGAGGCGGCACCTGAGCTCCAAAGAGGCGGCACCTGAGCTCCAAAGAGGCGGCACCTGAGCTCCAAAGAGGCGGCACCTGAGCTCCAAAGAGGCGGCACCTGAGCTCCAAAGAGGCGGCACCTGAGCTCCAAAGAGGCGGCACCTGAGCTCCAAAGAGGCGGCACCTGAGCTCCAAAGAGGCGGCACCTGAGCTCCTATCAGGTCTCATGTAAGCTCCGATGAGGCACATGTGCGACTGAAAAGGAGGTCCCATGCCACCCCTTCATAGTAGCCCATGTGCTCCTATGAGGCGACACGTGGGCTCCTATGGGGAGGCACGTGGGCTCCTATGAGGTGGTACCTGAGCTCCTATGGGGAGGCACGCGGGCTCCTATGAGGTGGTACCTGAGCTCCTATGGGGAGGCACGCGGGCTCCTATGAGGTGGTACCTGAGCTCCTATGGGGAGGCACGCGGACTCCTATGAGGTGGTACTTGAGCTCCTATGAGGAGGCACGCGGGCTCCTATTAGGTGGTACCTGAGCTCCTATGGCGAGGCACGCGGGCTCCTATGAGGTGGTACCTGAGCTCCTATGGGGAGGCACGCGGGCTCCTATGAGGTGGTACCTGAGCTCCTATGGGGAGGCACGCGGGCTCCTATGAGGTGGTACCTGAGCTCCTATGGGGAGGCACGCGGGCTCCTATGAGGTGGTACCTGAGCTCCTATGGGGAGGCACGCGGGCTCCTATGAGGTGGTACCTGAGCTCCTATGGGGAGGCACGCGGGCTCCTATGAGGTGGTACCTGAGCTCCTATGGGGAGGCACGCGGGCTCCTATGAGGTGGTACCTGAGCTACTATGGGGAGGAACGTGGGCTCCTATGAGGTGGTACCTGAGCTACTATGGGGAGGCACGCGGGCTCCTATGAGGTGGTACCTGAGCTACTATGGGGAGGCACGCGGGCTCCTATGAGGTGGTACCTGAGCTACTATGGGGAGGCACGCGGGCTCCTATGAGGTGGTACCTGAGCTACTATGGGGAGGAACGTGGGCTCCTATGAGGTGGTACTTGAGCTACTATGGGGAGGAACGTGGGCTCCTATGAGGTGGTACCTGAGCTCCTATGGGGAGGCACGTGGGCTCCTATGAGGTGGTACCTGAGCTACTATGGGGAGGCACGCGGGCTCCTATGAGGTGGTACCTGAGCTACTATGGGGAGGCACGCGGGCTCCTATGAGGTGGTACCTGAGCTACTATGGGGAGGAACGTGGGCTCCTATGAGGTGGTACCTGAGCTACTATGGGGAGGCACGCGGGCTCCTATGAGGTGGTACCTGAGCTACTATGGGGAGGCACGTGGGCTCCTATGAGGTGGTACCTGAGCTACTATGGGGAGGAACGTGGGCTCCTATGAGGTGGTACCTGAGCTACTATGGGGAGGCACGTGGGCTCCTATGAGGTGGTACCTGAGCTACTATGGGGAGGAACGTGGGCTCCTATGAGGTGGTACCTGAGCTACTATGGGGAGGCACGCGGGCTCCTATGAGGTGGTACCTGAGCTACTATGGGGAGGCACGTGGGCTCCTATGAGGTGGTACCTGAGCTACTATGGGGAGGCACGCGGGCTCCTATGAGGTGGTACCTGAGCTACTATGGGGAGGCACGTGGGCTCCTATGAGGTGGTACCTGAGCTACTATGGGGAGGAACGTGGGCTCCTATGAGGTGGTACCTGAGCTACTATGGGGAGGCACGCGGGCTCCTATGAGGTGGTACCTGAGCTACTATGGGGAGGCACGTGGGCTCCTATGAGGTGGTACCTGAGCTACTATGGGGAGGAACGCGGGCTCCTATGAGGTGGTACCTGAGCTACTATGGGGAGGCACGTGGGCTCCTATGAGGTGGTACCTGAGCTACTATGGGGAGGCACGCGGGCTCCTATGAGGTGGTACCTGAGCTACTATGGGGAGGCACGTGGGCTCCTATGAGGTGGTACCAGAGCTACTATGGGGAGGAACGCGGGCTCCTATGAGATGGTGCCCGAGAGCCTATGAGGCGGTATGTGACTTCCTATTCGGGGGCACCCGAGCTCCCACACGAGGGAGGCACCCGAGCTCCCACACGAGGGGGGCACCCGAGCTCCCAGCAATCCCGGGGATTCTGGGTAAGCAATCCCGGGGATTCTGGGTAAGCAATCCCAGGGATTTTGGAGTGTGCCAGCCCGGGGGAAGGGGGCTTTGAAACACATTGTGCCACGCCACGTACCTGGAACTTGTAGCCCTCCCGGCAGATGCAGCAGGTCAGTCCCGGCTCCTCGATCAGCTCCTCCATTTGCTTCAGCAGAGACGTCTTTGTGACCACTTGACCCTTCTCGTTGGTCTGCAAGGACACACACAGCACCTATTAGGTCACACATGGATGGCATCTAATATACGAGCTGCCTGTAGGTGGCGCATTCACTCACCGTCATCCCCAGCGTCCCCAGAGCCTTCTGCCTCATGGCCATGGCCATGCGTTTCTTCTCGGCTCGCGTTTCTTTCCTCGCCGCGTCTATCTTCTTGTTGACGTCGGGGTGCTCCCGCAGGGCCTCCAGCAGGTTTTCGGCCAGGGTGCCGATGCCTTCGTCGCTGGATACCTGTTCCAGCTTGTGGAGGTTTGTGATGGAGTCTGTGCCGATGAGAGCCTGCCAAGCAATAAGGAGAATGAGGGGCACAGGACAAGGATGCAAAAGGGGGCGGGGTGTTTAATCATGTCCGGTTTAGGTGGGAGGAGCTACTCGGCTGGGCCACCCTGGAGGATGTTTTGGCAAAACTATGGTGTAGTGAAGGCCTCTATGACACCCGACTACAAAGACCACCAGTCAAGCCCCGATTGGTGGTCTATACCAGACTACACAGACACCTCTTAAAGAGGTTGAATGGCGAGCTGGCTGCATAATACTAGTGTGCTCATTCTTGCTGAGCTGACAAACAGGGGCGGAGCTAAAGACCACCAGTCGAGCCCTATGATTGGTGGTCTATGGCAAAGTGATTCAAGGAGGGTGTGCTCTTAAGTGGAAAGTTTTGAACATGGGACTTTTCTGCACTTAGCCTAAAGAGTCCCTTAAACTGAACACGGCTTTCAAAAAGTTTTGCATGCCACTATCATGCAAATTTCGATAAACCGGTGTGGACCTATAGACCACCAGTCGAGCCCTATGATTGGTGGTCTATGGCAAAGCGATTCAAGGAGGGTCTGCTCTTAACTAGACAGAGTCCCTTTAACTGGACAGAGTTCTCAAAACGTTTTGCACGCCACTGTACATGGGGCGGTCGATAAACGGGGGTGGAGCTATAGACCACCAGTCAAGCCCTATGATTGGTGGTCTATAGCAAAGTGATTCAAGGAGGATGTGCACCTAACAGTTTTTAAAAAGCTTTGTACGTGGGACTTTTTACACTTCACAAAGACATGATGAAACTCCGTGACTCATAAAACAGAGCAGTCCAATTATGCGGTTAGTAAGACGGCTTGGAGGCTGTGAAATCGCGCTGGCAGAGGTGGGGCACTCTCTCACCTGGGTGGGCGGGTGCTGGGTGGCTAATCCGCGGAGCAGTCTCAGAATGAAGGGCAGGGCCGGGCGAGCCAGGAACTTCTTCCAGATGTCCGCGTCCAGGCTGAAAAGGAGGGGCAACAAAAAAATAGCTTGTAAACAAGGCCGTGGGGGAGCGCGTAGTGCCCGTACAACGCACGCGCTCGCACATGTGAGAGACGGGAGATCCCGCAGCCACCCACCCTCCCTCCCCTGGAGCGCAGCCTAATTGAACGCCCGACAATAAAAACAACGCTCCCGCAGACGCCACTGATGGCGGCTTACTAATCCTCATAGAACATTGTGCCCCGGCCCCGAAGCTGTGATGTCATCTTTCACTACATGGTTTGGGAAACCTAAAGCGGTTCTTCACTCTGAATAAGAGTCTATCTATATGATTCTCACACACTGTACATACAGATTGCTCACATTAATCCGGACCCTCATCCTGAATAAGAGCCTATCTTGTATGTTTCCCCCCTGTACATACAGATTGCTCACATTTATCCGGATCCTCATCCTGAATAAGAGCCTATCTTGTATGTTTCCCACACCCTGTACATACAGATTGCTCACATTAAAATTCATCCGATCTGCATCTACTGCATGTTATGAGCCTTTAAACATCCAAGATTTTGGGACTTATGGAACATCAGGCAGCCTGCAAACAGGAAGTGCCTTCTGTGCTGCTCTGCATTCTGGGATTGCCGACCTTTTCCTGACCCCAGCTCTGCTCTGTCTGAGAAAAGCACAGCTATAACCCTGCCCCATGCACTTTATCCCGCTCTCCTCTCCTCAGTATGTGTGATGCTTCTGAGTAATCTGAGTAATAGTCTGAATAATAAGTGACTAAAAACTTACAATATATTAATTTTAGATGCTAGGGAATCATTTTTTAAAGGTTTGGGCTTTTCAATAAATCGCGCTGAAGGTCCGGTTTAATGGCCGAATGCCCACTTTTAATCGGCTCCCTTTGGCCCAGCCGAGGGCATGCCTCAAGGTGCCTCCCCTAAGCCGCAGCGTGCCCACGCTGCCCATTCAAAAAGGGTGCGTGCACGGCTAAAGGTCAGTGGGGATAGAAACATGGCGAGACCACCTAGTTTCACTTTCATCACTAGTAGAAGTTTCTGAATAGTCCTTTGTGCTGTGGTGTATAAGTGTGAGCTGTAATAACTGATGGATCACTCTGGGAAACTGCACCTTGTGTGTGCGCGCGCGCTCTGGGAAACTGCACCTCGTGTTTGTGTGTGTGCGCACTCTGGGAAACTGCACCTCGTGTGTGTGTGTGCGCGCACTCTGGGAAACTGCACCTCGTGTGTGTGCGCGCACTCTGGGAAACTGCACCTCGTGTGTGTGTGTGCGCGCACTCTGGGAAACTGCACCTCGTGTGTGTGTGTGCGCGCACTCTGGGAAACTGCACCTCGTGTGTGTGTGTGCGCGCACTCTGGGAAACTGCACCTCGTGTGTGTGTGTGCGCGCACTCTGGGAAACTGCACCTCGTGTGTGTGTGTGTGCGCGCACTCTGGGAAACTGCACCTCGTGTGTGTGTGTGTGCGCGCACTCTGGGAAACTGCACCTCGTGTGTGTGTGTGTGCGCGCACTCTGGGAAACTGCACCTCGTGTGTGTGTGTGCGCGCACTCTGGGAAACTGCACCTCGTGTGTGTGTGTGTGCGCGCACTCTGGGAAACTGCACCTCGTGTGTGTGTGTGTGCGCGCACTCTGGGAAACTGCACCTCGTGTGTGTGTGTGTGCGCGCACTCTGGGAAACTGCACCTCGTGTGTGTGTGCGCGCACTCTGGGAAACTGCACCTCGTGTGTGTGTGCGCGCACTCTGGGAAACTGCACCTCGTGTGTGTGTGTGTGCGCGCACTCTGGGAAACTGCACCTCGTGTGTGTGTGCGCGCACTCTGGGAAACTGCACCTCGTGTGTGTGTGTGTGCGCGCACTCTGGGAAACTGCACCTCGTGTGTGTGTGTGCGCGCACTCTGGGAAACTGCACCTCGTGTGTGTGTGCGCGCGCACTCTGGGAAACTGCACCTCGTGTGTGTGTGCGCGCGCACTCTGGGAAACTGCACCTCGTGTGTGTGTGTGTGCGCGCGCACTCTGGGAAACTGCACCTCGTGTGTGTGTGTGTGCGCGCGCACTCTGGGAAACTGCACCTCGTGTGTGTGTGTGTGCGCGCGCACTCTGGGAAACTGCACCTCGTGTGTGTGTGTGTGCGCGCGCACTCTGGGAAACTGCACCTCGTGTGTGTGTGTGCGCGCGCGCACTCTGGGAAACTGCACCTCGTGTGTGTGTGTGCGCGCGCGCACTCTGGGAAACTGCACCTCGTGTGTGTGCGCGCGCGCGCACTCTGGGAAACTGCACCTCGTGTGTGTGCGCGCGCGCGCACTCTGGGAAACTGCACCTCGTGTGTGTGCGCGCGCGCGCACTCTGGGAAACTGCACCTCGTGTGTGTGCGCGCGCACTCTGGGAAACTGCACCTCGTGTGTGTGTGCGCGCGCACTCTGGGAAACTGCACCTCGTGTGTGTGCGCGCGCGCACTCTGGGAAACTGCACCTCGTGTGTGTGCGCGCGCACTCTGGGAAACTGCACCTCGTGTGTGTGCGCGCGCACTCTGGGAAACTGCACCTCGTGTGTGTGCGCGCGCACTCTGGGAAACTGCACCTCGTGTGTGCGCGCGCACTCTGGGAAACTGCACCTCGTGTGTGTGCGCGCTCACTCTGGGAAACTGCACCTCGTGTGTGTGCGCGCGCACTCTGGGAAACTGCACCTCGTGTGTGTGCGCGCGCACTCTGGGAAACTGCACCTCGTGTGTGTGCGCGCGCACTCTGGGAAACTGCACCTCGTGTGTGTGTGCGCGCGCACTCTGGGAAACTGCACCTCGTGTGTGTGCGCGCGCACTCTGGGAAACTGCACCTCGTGTGTGTGCGCGCGCACTCTGGGAAACTGCACCTCGTGTGTGCGCGCGCACTCTGGGAAACTGCACCTCGTGTGTGTGTGCGCGCGCACTCTGGGAAACTGCACCTCGTGTGTGTGTGCGCGCGCACTCTGGGAAACTGCACCTCGTGTGTGTGTGTGCGCGCACTCTGGGAAACTGCACCTCGTGTGTGTGTGCGCGCGCACTCTGGGAAACTGCACCTCGTGTGTGTGTGCGCGCGCACTCTGGGAAACTGCACCTCGTGTGTGTGCGCGCGCACTCTGGGAAACTGCACCTCGTGTGTGTGCGCGCGCACTCTGGGAAACTGCACCTCGTGTGTGTGCGCGCGCACTCTGGGAAACTGCACCTCGTGTGTGTGTGCGCGCGCACTCTGGGAAACTGCACCTCGTGTGTGTGTGCGCGCGCACTCTGGGAAACTGCACCTCGTGTGTGTGTGCGCGCGCACTCTGGGAAACTGCACCTCGTGTGTGTGTGCGCGCGCACTCTGGGAAACTGCACCTCGTGTGTGTGTGCGCGCGCACTCTGGGAAACTGCACCTTGCGTGTGCGCGCGCACTCTGGGAAACTGCACCTTGCGTGTGCGCGCGCACTCTGGGAAACTGCACCTTGCGTGTGCGCGCGCACTCTGGGAAACTGCACCTTGCGTGTGCGCGCGCACTCTGGGAAACTGCACCTTGCGTGTGCGCGCACTCTGGGAAACTGCACCTTGCGTGTGCGCGCACTCTGGGAAACTGCACCTTGCGTGTGCGCGCACTCTGGGAAACTGCACCTTGCGTGTGCGCGCACTCTGGGAAACTGCACCTTGCGTGTGCGCGCACTCTGGGAAACTGCACCTTGCGTGTGCGGGCACTCTGGGAAACTGCACCTTGCGTGTGCGGGCACTCTGGGAAACTGCACCTTGCGTGTGCGGGCACTCTGGGAAACTGCACCTTGCGTGTGCGGGCACTCTGGGAAACTGCACCTTGCGTGTGCGGGCACTCTGGGAAACTGCACCTTGCGTGTGCGGGCACTCTGGGAAACTGCACCTTGCGTGTGCGGGCACTCTGGGAAACTGCACCTTGCGTGTGCGGGCACTCTGGGAAACTGCACCTTGCGTGTGCGGGCACTCTGGGAAACTGCACCTTGCGTGTGCGGGCACTCTGGGAAACTGCACCTTGCGTGTGCGGGCACTCTGGGAAACTGCACCTTGCGTGTGCGGGCACTCTGGGAAACTGCACCTTGCGTGTGCGGGCACTCTGGGAAACTGCACCTTGCGTGTGCGGGCACTCTGGGAAACTGCACCTTGCGTGTGCGGGCACTCTGGGAAACTGCACCTTGCGTGTGCGGGCACTCTGGGAAACTGCACCTTGCGTGTGCGGGCACTCTGGGAAACTGCACCTTGCGTGTGCGGGCACTCTGGGAAACTGCACCTTGCGTGTGCGGGCACTCTGGGAAACTGCACCTTCTGTGTGTACGTCCCCGGGCCCATCCTCCCCGTTCTCCTAGCCGTGGTGTGCCCACGTGTGATGCTTCTGAGTAATCTGAGTAATAGTCTGAATAATAAGTGACTAAAAACTTACAATATATTAATTTTAGATGCTAGGGAGTCATTTTTTAAAGGTTTGGGCTTTTCAATAAATCGCGCTGAAGGTCCGGTTTAATGGCCGAATGCCCACTTTTAATCGGCTCCCTTTGGCCCAGCCGAGGGCATGCCTCAAGGTGCCTCCCCTAAGCCGCGGCGTGCCCACGCTGCCCATTCAAAAAGGGTGCGTGCACGGCTAAAGGTCAGTGGGGATAGAAACATGGCGAGACCACCTAGTTTCACTTTCATCACTAGTAGAAGTTTCTGAATAGTCCTTTGTGCTGTGGTGTATAAGTGTGAGCTGTAATAACTGATGGATCACTCTGGGAAACTGCACCTTGTGTGTGCGCGCGCGCTCTGGGAAACTGCACCTTGTGTGTGCGCGCGCGCTCTGGGAAACTGCACCTTGTGTGTGTGCGCGCGCGCTCTGGGAAACTGCACCTTGTGTGTGTGTGTGTGTGTGCACTCTGGGAAACTGCACCTTGTGTGTGTGTGTGTGCGCACTCTGGGAAACTGCACCTTGTGTGTGTGTGTGTGCGCACTCTGGGAAACTGCACCTTGTGTGTGTGTGTGCGGGCACTCTGGGAAACTGCACCTTGCGTGTGCGGGCACTCTGGGAAACTGCACCTTGCGTGTGCGGGCACTCTGGGAAACTGCACCTTGCGTGTGCGGGCACTCTGGGAAACTGCACCTTGCGTGTGCGGGCACTCTGGGAAACTGCACCTTGCGTGTGCGGGCACTCTGGGAAACTGCACCTTGCGTGTGCGGGCACTCTGGGAAACTGCACCTTGCGTGTGCGGGCACTCTGGGAAACTGCACCTTGCGTGTGCGGGCACTCTGGGAAACTGCACCTTGCGTGTGCGGGCACTCTGGGAAACTGCACCTTGCGTGTGCGGGCACTCTGGGAAACTGCACCTTGCGTGTGCGGGCACTCTGGGAAACTGCACCTTGCGTGTGCGGGCACTCTGGGAAACTGCACCTTGCGTGTGCGGGCACTCTGGGAAACTGCACCTTGCGTGTGTGTGCACTCTGGGAAACTGCACCTTGTGTGTGTGTGTGTGCACTCTGGGAAACTGCACCTTGTGTGTGTGTGTGTGCGCACTCTGGGAAACTGCACCTTGTGTGTGTGTGTGCGCACTCTGGGAAACTGCACCTTGTGTGTGTGTGTGCGCACTCTGGGAAACTGCACCTTGTGTGTGTGTGTGTGCGCACTCTGGGAAACTGCACCTTGTGTGTGTGTGTGTGTGCGCACTCTGGGAAACTGCACCTTGTGTGTGTGTGTGTGTGCGCACTCTGGGAAACTGCACCTTGTGTGTGTGTGTGTGCGCACTCTGGGAAACTGCACCTTGTGTGTGTGTGTGTGCGCACTCTGGGAACTGCACCTTGCGTGTGCGCGCACTCTGGGAAACTGCACCTTGCGTGTGCGCGCACTCTGGGAAACTGCACCTTGCGTGTGCGCGCACTCTGGGAAACTGCACCTTGCGTGTGCGCGCACTCTGGGAAACTGCACCTTGCGTGTGCGCGCACTCTGGGAAACTGCACCTTGCGTGTGCGCGCACTCTGGGAAACTGCACCTTGCGTGTGCGCGCACTCTGGGAAACTGCACCTTGCGTGTGCGGGCACTCTGGGAAACTGCACCTTGCGTGTGCG
Source organism: Gastrophryne carolinensis (assembly GCA_027917425.1). Taxonomy (NCBI): domain Eukaryota; kingdom Metazoa; phylum Chordata; class Amphibia; order Anura; family Microhylidae; genus Gastrophryne; species Gastrophryne carolinensis. Next base: position 195,117,494 of record CM051242.1, read on the forward strand.
GGCACTCTGGGAAACTGCACCTTGCGTGTGCGGGCACTCTGGGAAACTGCACCTTGCGTGTGCGGGCACTCTGGGAAACTGCACCTTGCGTGTGCGGGCACTCTGGGAAACTGCACCTTGCGTGTGCGGGCACTCTGGGAAACTGCACCTTGCGTGTGCGGGCACTCTGGGAAACTGCACCTTCTGTGTGTACGTCCCCGGGCCCATCCTCCCCGTTCTCCTAGCCGTGGTGTGCCCACGTGTGATGCTTCTGAGTAATCTGAGTAATAGTCTGAATAATAAGTGACTAAAAACTTACAATATATTAATTTTAGATGCTAGGGAGTCATTTTTTAAAGGTTTGGGCTTTTCAATAAATCGCGCTGAAGGTCCGGTTTAATGGCCGAATGCCCACTTTTAATCGGCTCCCTTTGGCCCAGCCGAGGGCATGCCTCAAGGTGCCTCCCCTAAGCCGCGGCGTGCCCACGCTGCCCATTCAAAAAGGGTGCGTGCACGGCTAAAGGTCAGTGGGGATAGAAACATGGCGAGACCACCTAGTTTCACTTTCATCACTAGTAGAAGTTTCTGAATAGTCCTTTGTGCTGTGGTGTATAAGTGTGAGCTGTAATAACTGATGGATCACTCTGGGAAACTGCACCTTGTGTGTGCGCGCGCGCTCTGGGAAACTGCACCTTGTGTGTGCGCGCGCGCTCTGGGAAACTGCACCTTGTGTGTTTGTGTGTGCACTCTGGGAAACTGCACCTTGTGTGTGTGTGTGTGCGCACTCTGGGAAACTGCACCTTGTGTGTGTGTGTGTGCGCGCACTCTGGGAAACTGCACCTTGTGTGTGTGTGCGCGCGCACTCTGGGAAACTGCACCTTGCGTGTGCGCGCACTCTGGGAAACTGCACCTTGCGTGTGCGCGCACTCTGGGAAACTGCACCTTGCGTGTGCGCGCACTCTGGGAAACTGCACCTTGCGTGTGCGCGCACTCTGGGAAACTGCACCTTGCGTGTGCGCGCACTCTGGGAAACTGCACCTTGCGTGTGCGCGCACTCTGGGAAACTGCACCTTGCGTGTGCGCGCACTCTGGGAAACTGCACCTTGCGTGTGCGCGCACTCTGGGAAACTGCACCTTGCGTGTGCGCGCACTCTGGGAAACTGCACCTTGCGTGTGCGCGCACTCTGGGAAACTGCACCTTGCGTGTGCGGGCACTCTGGGAAACTGCACCTTGCGTGTGCGGGCACTCTGGGAAACTGCACCTTGCGTGTGCGGGCACTCTGGGAAACTGCACCTTGCGTGTGCGGGCACTCTGGGAAACTGCACCTTGCGTGTGCGGGCACTCTGGGAAACTGCACCTTGCGTGTGCGGGCACTCTGGGAAACTGCACCTTGCGTGTGCGGGCACTCTGGGAAACTGCACTTTGCGTGTGCGGGCACTCTGGGAAACTGCACCTTGCGTGTGTGGGCACTCTGGGAAACTGCACCTTGCGTGTGCGGGCACTCTGGGAAACTGCACCTTCTGTGTGTACGTCCCCGGGCCCATCCTCCCCGTTCTCCTAGCCGTGGTGTGCCCACGCCGCCCATTCAGTAAGGGTCAGCGGGGATGCGGCAAAGGCTATGGGAGGTGAGTTTATTGAGGCTTCCTGGGGGGGGATTTACACAGTGGGGCATTACGATTCGGGATGGCCCAGAGAGTGGGTAACTCAAAACAGCCCTGGAGTCTTAGACTTCCAGGGCCTGTGATGTTCCTCTTTGACCCTCAAGCTGGGTGTCTCCCTGACCCCTCAAGCTGGGTGTCTCCCTGACCCCTCAAGCTGGGTGTCTCCCTGACCCCTCAAGCTGGGTGTCTCCCTGACCCCTCAAGCTGGGTGTCTCCCTGACCCCTCAAGCTGGGTGTCTCCCTGACCCCTCAAGCTGGGTGTCTCCCTGACCCCTCAAGCTGGGTGTCTCCCTGACCCCTCAAGCTGGGTGTCTCCCTGACCCCTCAAGCTGGGTGTCTCCCTGACCCCTCAAGCTGGGTGTCTCCCTGACCCCTCAAGCTGGGTGTCTCCCTGACCCCTCAAGCTGGGTGTCTCCCTGACCCCACAAGCTGGGTGTCTTCCTGACCCCTCAAGCTGAGAGCTTTGCAGGACCCTCGTGGAGATCTCGGACCCTCAAGATGGGCGCCTCGCAGACCCTCAGAGATCACACGGACTCTCAAGCTGGGCGCCTCGCAGACCCTAGTGGTCTCGCACACTATAAACTCACTTCTTGGCGCTGGGGATGTGGCGCTTCATGTAGTCCAGGGCATTCTGGGTGATGCCCCTCTGCAGGATGAGGTCTTTTAGCTGATGCCCGTTGCTGTTGTTCTTGATGCCGGCCGCGATCTTACAGAAACAGTCCAGGAAAACCTTGTCATCCGCACAGTGCTCGTCATCGTACCTGGGGGTGGGGGGAGAGAGTAGCCAGGAGACACCAGAGGGAAGCATTTTAGGGAGAGGTGGGAGAGGAAATCGGGGACGCCCCGGGGGGGTGGGGATAGAGGGACACCCCGGGGGGGTGGGGATAGAGGGACACCCCGGGGGGGTGGGGATAGAGGGACACCCCGGGGGGGTGGGGATAGAGGGACACCCCGGGGGGGTGGGGATAGAGGGACACCCCGGGGGGGTGGGGATAGAGGGACACCCCGGGGGGGTGGGGATAGAGGGACACCCCGGGGGGGTGGGGATAGAGGGAATCGGGGACGCCCCGGGGGGGTGGGGATAGAGGGAATCGGGGACGCCCCGGGGGGGTGGGGATAGAGGGAATCGGGGACGCCCCGGGGGGGTGGGGATAGAGGAAATCGGGGACGCCCCGGGGGGGTGGGGATAGAGGGAATCGGGGACGCCCCGGGGGGGTGGGGATAGAGGGAATCGGGGACGCCCCAGGGGGGTGACCTGAGGGGGGGAGGAAATGGGGGTGACCTGAGGGGGGGTTAGGGATGCCCTGAGGGGAGGGGGGGATCGGGATGTCCCAGGGAGAGGAGAGGGCATCAGGATGCCCTGGTAGGGGAGGGCTTTTAGGCTCCAGACACTCACTTCTCAAACGTGCAGTAGGGTTTGAATCGGTCAACGAGGATCTGCATCTTCTCCAGCTCCCCGAAGGACAGGTAGGGGATGATCCTGAGGAGCCCCTGCAGCACGCTGGGGTTGGAGCGCACGAACGTGCTGTTGATCTGGTCCAGCAGCATCACCAGTTGGTCCTTGTCTCCGGTCAGTAACAAGTTGCCCTGACAAACACCCGAAAAAAAAAAAAGGTCACGTGATATACCCAGGACCCCGCGACCCCACCCCGAGACTCAGGTACAGGTAGTTCCAGCAGCCACCCAATTAGCCCCAAAGTGCAGCACCCTCTCCACCACAATCGAATTCAATATATCTTATATCTCAAATTCATCTTTATTAAATTCCCCATTTAAAATTTACATACATACGGACATATAACTAAAAGTCCCCAAAGCAATTCATTATGAAGGGTATCCCACACTGACCCATAACCCCATCGTATTTCTCCAGCAAAGCGTGCTAAGCAATTCATTTGTAGAAAAAATCCCAAAAAATGATTCAATATAAAATACCAAAAATATAAATCTTCCTCAACCTTGAAAAAGTAGTCGCGGGTGGGAATACGGAACGCATGGGGACCCATGTCTTTGCTCTTCTATATGGTGGACATTCCGGGGGCTCAATATTACTAGGTGATGTGTTCTTTGTATATATCTAATATCTAACTGTGACCACTTTGCACTTTACTCCTCTTGCCATATTTTCCTATATATTATATTGCATACAGATTGCACATACTATATATAGCACATTTATTATTATGATTATTATTATTGTTTATTTATATAGCGCCATCATCTTCCGTAGCGCTTTACAAAGTAGTAGTTACAGACAGGGTAGAAACATACAGTACATATATCAATTTATGCACTGTTTGCACTTTATAATTGAATTTGGCACTTTATAGTTGATTGAGGAAGATTTATATTTTTGGTATTTTATATTGAATCAGTTTTTTGGGGATTTTTTTCTAAGAGGAGAAATACGATGGGGTTATGGGTCAGTGTGGAATGCCCTTCATAATGAATTGCTTTGGGTATTTTTTTATTCTAAGTATGTCACACACCCCGCTTCAAGATAATCATTACATGTGGGGGTAGTATGGTCTGAAGAGGGCGATCTGCAGAGATGATTGGAGGAAAGAAAGCCCCTCCCAGTCCATAAATACCTGGGACCTCCCACTCATTACCCAGTTTTCCATCTCTGCAGACGGTGAGCAAGTCAGAAGATGATGTCTCCTCCTTGCACAGGGGGATTTCAGGTAGCCGGGTTTATTCCCGGCCCGCTTCTCTCTCTATTTCCACCCGGTTATGTTTTTTATAAGTCCCAATACACATGCCTCCCAGTCTAGGCTGTATCCCGGGTGAGGGTAGAATGGCACTTTTAGTGCTCTGGAGCCATGCTCCACCGCGAGACCCTGTACCAGAGGGTAGGCGGTTATCCAGGCTGGTGACCCCGGTTTGGGATGCCCTGTCCCTTGGCCCCCCTTTCCTGATGCCCTTCTCCTGTGGTGGTGGGGATAAAATGTCGGGGGCCACCTTTTTTACCTCAGAGTTAGGATTTATTTATTGTGCATTGCTGCTACTGGCGCCAGAGCTGAGGAGAACTTTTCTCCTCAGAAGTTGTAGTTGGGGGTGGCGCCGGCTGTTGGCGCTGGCTTGTCCCCCTGGCTTTACTGTTTTTTGTTGCGGTGACTACCGCAATGACCGCGGCACGGTTATTTGCGCTGGCGGTTCCCTTAATCTTGTGAGGGGAGATCTCCCCTCACGCGCTGGCCACAGTGGGCGGGGCCGGGCGATTGCGCGTCGCCGCAGCCCGCACCCATTACATCCCTGGGGTCTTTGTGGTTATCGGCGCCGCGGCTGCTGTTGTTGCCATGGCGCCGGTATATGTGTGCGCTATAGTGTTTTTCTGAGGTAATTTACCTCACACATTTTGCCATTAGGGGCATGGTCGGGCTGTTGAGCGGGATGCCACGGCCCGCCCCTGTTAGGCAGACCCAATGCGGAGCCCGCTTTCCGCTCTGTAAGGGGGCGGAGCTACGCATATCGCGCGCTCTGCCCTGGCCACGACCACAGGATCCTCTGCCTCTGTGAGCTGCGTGTGTGGTGGACGCCATTTACCTCACACAAGAAGGCACAGTGAGTGGCCCTATGGGCCCCCTATATTTATATATATATATATATATATATATATATATATATATATATATATATATAATTACTTATATGTAACCCTTTATATCCGGCAGTCTTTCAGGTAGAACGCCTTAGGTTTTAAGGGGTCTTCTTCCGGTCCTTGGGTCCCTGGGTTAAATTCCATGTTAAAATCATCCCACTTGGGACAATTATAAGGGCATCCCGGGTTGCTTACTAGCGTAATTCCCTCGGTCATTGCGACTACATATAAGTTCACCGTATGAAGGCATCCTCAGATACAGGGCTCCCCTCGGGGCAATCCCGGAAGGGCATGGGCTGTGGGGTATCCCTAACAGGGGATGACGTATTTCTATGTATACCATGTGCACAGCAGACTATTACACGGCAGTCAAACCCCAGGCGTCTGGGTCAGCACCGCCGGCGTCATCCCCTTCCCACCCCGTCTTGGCCCGTGTCCCGTGTGACGTTGTCACGGGTGGGCAGTCGCAATCTGATGTGTGTGCTAGATTGACTAATATTGAAAAATGTATTTCTTCTGCGGTTGCCAAGAAGGCTCCAGCTAAGAGAAAGCATTTGTCACCGGTCCCACCGACATTTGAATATGACGATGAGGATCGCCTGGATTGGTCAGATTACACCCCTCTGGAGGAAGGGGAGCTATTTGACGAATCGGATTATTCGGACAACCGGCAATTTGTTGGCGCGGACTCTGAGAAGGGGTCAGGGAGTTCTTTGGATACTCCTAACGTCCTTGCTCAGATGTTTGAGGTTCTGGCTATTTCTCCTCCGGAGGTTGCTCCTCATCAACAAGGGGAGTTTTATGAGGAATCCAAGCCGCGCTTGGAATTCCCTAATCAAAGGCATTTTGATAAGATTATTTCTAAGGAATGGGAGAGGCTGGCTCGGTCCCCCAGGCATTCCTCAGAGTTGGGATAAAAGATGTCCTTTCCCTTCAGACACGGTTAAGCGCTGGACGTCCCCCCCTGAGGTGGATGCACCAATTCAGGGGTTATCCAATTCAGCTGTTTTTGAATAACCCCGATTGCTCTTCTCTTAAAGATGGAGGGGATAAACGAATTGACCAGATGGCTTGTCATGGTTTCGCCAGTATTGGGGCAGCCATACGGCCTTTTTTGCGCTCCGTCTCTGCTGGTGGTGGCTACCAGGTCGGTGGTCAGAGACTTGTTGTCATCTTCCGGTTTGCACCCGGACAGTGACGAATTTCTGGGACTTAAACGTTGTGAGTTATTCTTGTCTTTCATGTTAGCCGCCTTGGGGAGCTTCTGCTCTGATGGTGACTATAAGGCGTTCAGTTTGGTTGCGCCAGTGGGCGGCCGACTTTGGGTCAAAAAAAAAAAAAAAAAAAGTCGCTGACGTCTCTCCCATTCGTGGGGCTACGGCTTTTTGGAGAAAAATTGGATTCTGTAGCTAAGGGGGGTAAGTTACCTCAACGCAAGAAGCAACGACGTCCCTTTCGCGGCTTCTTTCAATCATTCCTTTCGCGGATCCAGAGCAGGAAGAGGTTTCGCCTTCCCTTCCACTAGAGGACGTGCCCGCTTAGGATACAACTGGGGTTCAAAACCCAAAACCTGCGAACAAGCCTGCTCAGCAATGAGGGGGCGCCCTCACCCGTGCGGGTGGGGGGGACGGCTGCGACTCTTCTCTCTGATCTGGATTCGGGAGGTTTCGGACAAATGGATCCGGGAAGTCGTCTCTTCCGGCTACAAGTTGGAGTTCGAGGCCCGTCCTCCTCCGCTTTTCTTCAGGTCTAGGGTGCCCCCGGACGCACCTGGCGCACAGGGGCTTCGGGAGGCGTTTTCAAGTCTTCTGGAGATAGAGGTCATCTCGCCAGTGCCCCTATCAGATCAGGGTCGGGGATTTTACTCAAATCTGTTCACGATCCCCAAAAAGGATGGCTCGATCCGGCCCATCCTGGATCTGAAGATCCTCAACAGGTTTATCAGGCTGCGAAAATTTCGCATGGAATCGCTTCGTTCAGCTATCTGCGCTCTCCGTCAGGGGGACTTCATGACGTCCATAGACATCAAGGACGCTTTCTTCCATGTTCCGATTTTTCCCGCGCACCAGAGATTCCTCAGGTTTGTGGTGGAAGATCGGCACTTTCAGTTTGTAGCTCTTCCTTTTGGTCTCACCACAGCTCCAAGGGTTTTTCACCAAGGTGCTCGCTGGGGTGATGGCTCTTCTTAGAGCGCAGGGAATTCGCATAGTGCCATATCTGGACGATCTCCTCATCATGGCATCATCATTCAGCCAAGCGGAATTGGACACCAGGACGGTAATATCCACTCTGGAGAGGTTCTGCTGGGTGATCAACTACCCCAAGTCCTCCTTTTACCCGTCCAGGATAGTATCCTTTCTGGGAATGTATCTGGATACAGATCAGGCCAGAGTGTTCCTTCTTCAATCCAAGGTTCTTTTGATTCAGGAATTGATTCGGTCGCTCATGTCCATTCCTCGTCTGACCATTCGACTAGGAATGAGACTGGTGGGGTTGATGGTGGCCTCCTTCGAGGCAGTCCCCTTTGCCCAGTTTCACACGAGGACACTACAACTCCATCTATTGTCTGTCTGGAATAGATCTCAATCTGTTGAAGGGCAGGTCTTTTCAGACTCCTCGTTGGGAGGTGGTCACCACGGATGCCAGCCTCTCAGGATGGGGGGGCTTCTGGAAGGATCTGCAATTTCAGGGGTTGTGGGGACCCCTGGAAGCCCACGAGCCTATCAACATTCTGGAATTGAGAGCCATCAGAATGGTTCTTTTTCGTTTGACTCATCTCCTGCAGGGCTTGCCGGTCCAGGTTCGGTCAGACAATCGGACGGCGGTTGCCTACATCAATCACCAGGGAGGGACTCGCAGCAGGAGTGCCCTCAGGGAAGGGTCGTTGATTCTGGACTGGGCGGAGAGCCACGTCCCGTGCATCTTGGCAGTTCACATTCCGGGAGTAGAGAACTCGGAGGCGGACTCTCTGAGTAGGTGGTCAGCCCGCAAGGGGGAGTGGCCTCTCAGTCCCAAGGTGTTTCGTTCGATTTGTCTCAGGTGGGGTTCACCGGTGGTGGACCTCCTTGCCTCCCGTCACAATCACAAACTTCCGGCATCTGTGTCTCTGGCGAAGGTTCCGCTAGCCTTCGCGACGGACGCCATGAACTGGAGGGATCTGGGGTTTCTGTATCGGTTCCCTCCGTTTCCCATGGTAGCCAGAGTAGTGCGCAAGCTGGCTCTGGAAGGAGCGTCAGCAATTTTGGTGGCTCCAAGGTGGCCAAGACAGGTTTGGTTCGCAGACGTGGTAAGGTTAGCAGAAGATCAGTTCGTTCTGCCCCTGCTGCCGGATCTGCACACACAGGGTCATCTATGTTGCCCCAATTTACCAACGCTGGCTTTGACGGCGTGGCTACGGAAACCTCCATCTTGAAGGAGGAAGGTCTTTCTGATGCGGTTATTCAGACTCTTATTAGCGCTAGGAAGAGGTTTTCTTCTTCCGTTTACTATAGGACTTGGAGGTCTTATATTGATTGGTGTGAGACTAGGGCTTTCCCTTGCAGGGAATTCTCTATTTCTAGAATCCTGGAGTTCCTGCTACATCCGCTACATCTTTTCCAAAGATCTTTTGCGCTTCATCCGCTGGTTAAGACCTTTTTCCAGGGGGTTACGCACGTGCGGCCCCCTAGGAAGGCTCTGATTCCGGTTTGGGATTTGAATTTGGTTCTTTCTGCTCTTCAGGGTCCTCCCTTTGAGCCCTTGCATGATATTGCCTTGTCTTCCCTTACTCAGAAGGTGGCCTTTTTGGTAGCTATCACTTTCGGCGTGTTTCTGAGTTGGCGGCTCTGTCCATTCAGGTCCCGTATTTTGAAAGACATCAGGACAAGGTGGTTTTCCGTTTTAACCCGGATTTCCTTCCAGGGTGGTTTCCTGCCTTTTCACTTAAATCAAGACATTGTTTTGCCCTCTCTGTGTCCTAATCCCAGTAACGAAAAGGAGAGGGTCCTGCATTCCCTGGATGTGGTTTGAGTTGTGAAGTACTATTTGGTGGTAACGTCTGCCTTTCGTAAGACTGATGCCTTCTTTGTGGTACCCTCTGGGCCCAAGAAAAGTTTGGCGCCCGCTAAGTCTTCCATCAGTAAGTGGATTCGTCAGGCCATTGTCGGGGCCTTTTCTGCTAAGGGGATAAATCCTCCCCTTCGTGTTACAGCTCATTCTACTCGTGCGGTTGGGGCTCCCTGGGCTTTTCAGCACCAGGCCTCTGTTGAGCAAGTTTGCAAGACCGCTACCTGGTCTTCTGTTCACAATTTTTCAAAGTTTTTACAAGGTTGATGTTTGGGCCTCAGCGGATGCTGTTTTTGACCGCAAAGTTCTGCAGGCTGCAGTAGTTTAAGTTGTGCTTTATGCCTTGTTTTGGATCCCCACCCTTTATGGACACTGCTTTTGGATGTCCCACATGTAATGATTATCTTGAAGCGGGGTGTGTGACATACTTAGAATAATACCATTTTGTGAATACTCACCTTGTAAAATGGGTATTATAAGTATGTCACACACCCCGCTTCAACCCGCACTTTGGATTCTGCATCCTTCATATGGTGAACTTTGCGTTGTTATGACTAATATTTGGCTCTTCCTGGTCCCTTGCCTTACTGCTTTCTTTATACTGGGTAATGAGTGGGAGGTCCCAGGTATTTATGGACTGGGAGGGGCTTTCTTTCCTCCAATCATCTCTGCAGATCGCCCTCTTCAGACCATACTACCCCCACATGTAATGATTATCTTGAAGCGGGGTGTGTGACATACTTATAATACCCATTTTACAAGGTGAGTATTCACAAAATGGTATTTTTTTATTGTTTTTATTGGGTTTTTCAACAACTACAATGTACATAATACAAAATTGTTACATAGTTATTATTTTGGTATATCACAGAAAAATAAAGCTTTTACGATATCATATGAAACCATGGCTTTGTTTTCCTTTTCCTTACAAACAGTGAATTAGCGTTTATCATCATAGGTTACTCATGTAGTAGTTGCGTGCGTTCTTATCTACCCCATGGATTCACTTTGTCAAGGTGAGGCCTGCGACACCCCAGCGACGTTGCTCCCAGTAAGATCCACTGGGTTATCTCCTACCATCGCTCTTGTCAGATACCATGCGGTGTCTCTAAATGTTTGATATAATTTCTGCTTGACTTCTATATGTAAGGTCAATAAAGCTTTTTGAAACGTTTTGATATAAAAATAGGGCGTCTTTTTTTCCTTCTTGTCCAATCAAATTTAAAAACCTGTTGTCATTTTTCCATGAAGTGTCAGAAGGGGGGGGGGGGGGGGTGTTGGCACCAATCCAATTCTGGAGAATGACTTTTTTCGCAACCGCTGATACTATCAGTATTAAACCGGACCTTCACCATGATTTAATGAAAAGCCCAAACTCTTAAAAAACGATTCCCCAGCATCTAAAATTAATATATTTTACGTTTTTAGTCACTAACTTATTCTTTCCCCCACTGGGCTGCAACTCTGTTCAGGAATTTAGGATACGGGCGCCGTCATCTTGACTCAGAAGCATCACACTTACTGAGGAGAGGAGAGTGGGTTAAGGTAGGGGGGCGGGTTATAGCTGTGCTTTGCTCGGACAGAGCAGAGCTGGGGTCAGGTATAGGTCAGCAGTCCCAGAATGCAGAGCAGCACAGTCAGGAGGCACTTCCTGTTTGCAGGCTGCCTGCAAAAGATGGCGGCTTATGGATGTTTAAAGGCTCATAACATGCAGTAGATGCAGGTAGGATGATTTTTAATGTGGACAATCTGTATGTACAGGGTGTGGGAAACATATAAGATAGACTCTTATTCAGAGTGAGGGTCCGCTTTAACCTCTTAGTACCGCCATCCACTCTCAGGTTGGTTGAGTCTATTGAGCCAAATATCGCCCATTTTGGTGTTAAAGGTAAGTAATTTACCAATTTCGTGGTCATGTATATATATATATTGCTCTCCTAAACTGGTTGATGACCGGGCATTCCCACAGACAGTGGTATAGATTTGCCCCCTCTTCGACACACTTTTTACATTTGTCTGTACCGATCGGGCGGGTGACACATAGTTGTAATGATATAGTCTAAGGAGCATTTCCCTATATGTAGAGGCCTGTAAGGTTGCCCAAGAATATTTGTACATTCTTAGCAGATCATCAATTTCTAGCTCCGGGAAGTGAGTGCACCATTTGATCATCCCTGTATCGAGTTCCTCATATTGTAAGAAACTATAGTGTAGCGCTATAGCTCTACGATTCGGTGGGGTAGTGTTTAATTATGTTTGTATGTAAATTTTAAATGGGGAATTTAATAAAGATGAATTCATGAGATATGATATATATTGAATTTGATTGATTTATTGTGGTGGAGAGGGTGCTGCATATTTGGGGCGAATCAGGAGGCTGCTGGAACCACCATTAAGGGAAAATTGTAGCTATTACTAAAATCAGCCCTTGGATGCACGCACAGCCACACACAAGATAATATTAATTGCTGAATTAGTGGTGCGAAATACATATTTTTTGTGTAATACTCATCTATTGGGTACACGGGAGAGCAAGGTGGACCGAGTAAAGCTCTCCAGCAGGTGAAGGCCGATCCCTCGCCCCCGCTCGGCCTGAAGACTCGCCCAAGTCTATCTTCAAAGCTGAAGAACCAGGAGAATGTCCGACTACAACCCTCATTATGTATGGAGCCAGCATTGCTTTTTGTCTGCGGCAGCGGAGTGATGCTTTAATTTACTCGACTGCAGGCCACAGTTCCTATTACCATGACGGGGGCAGGAACACAATATTCCAGGGCTGGGCGGCACACCCGGGGCGGGGGAGACGATCGGCACAGAACGTTTCCTATAGGGCTTTAGTTACAGGCTGTTCACTGTCTGAGGATGAACACGTCGCTTCTCTGCCACCTAGTGGTAAAGTATGTGAGTGTGAGCAGCTGCAAGGGATTTCTTTTTAGGGTGGTGTCCCTATAGAGCCTGACACTTTATTTTCTAGGGTGCCCCGATAGAGCCTGGGATATTTTTTCTAGGGTGCCCCGATAGAGCCTGGGATATTTTTTCTAGGGTGCCCCGATAGAGCCTGGGATATTTTTTCTAGGGTGCCCCGATAGAGCCTGGCACTTTTTTTCATAGGGTGCCCCGATAGAGCCTGGCACTTTTTTTCTAGGGTGCCCCGATAGAGCCTGCCACTTTTTTTCATAGGGTGCCCCGATAGAGCCTGGCACTTTTTTTCTAGGGTGCCCCGATAGAGCCTGGCACTTTTTTTCTAGGGTGCCCCGATAGAGCCTGGCACTTTTTTTCTAGTGCGCCCCGATAGAGCCTGGCACTTTTTTTCTAGGGTGCCCCGATAGAGCCTGGCACTTTTTTTCTAGTGCGCCCCGATAGAGCCTGCCACTTTTTTTCTAGTGCGCCCCGATAGAGCCTGGGATATTTTTTCTAGGGTGCCCCGATAGAGCCTGGCACTTTTTTTCTAGTGCGCCCCGATAGAGCCTGGCACTTTTTTCTAGGGTGCCCCGATAGAGCCTGGCACTTTTATTCTAGGGTGCCCCGATAGAGCCTGCCACTTTTTTTCTAGGGTGCCCCGATAGAGCCTGGCACTTTTATTCTAGGGTGCCCCGATAGAGCCTGCCACTTTTTTTCTAGGGTGCCCCGATAGAGCCTGGCACTTTTTTTCTAGGGTGCCCCGATAGAGCCTGCCACTTTTTTTCTAGGGTGCCCCGATAGAGCCTGGCACTTTTATTCTAGGGTGCCCCGATAGAGCCTGCCACTTTTTTTCTAGGGTGCCCCGATAGAGCCTGCCACTTTTTTTCTAGGGTGCCCCGATAGAGCCTGGCACTTTTTTTCTAGGGTGCCCCGATAGAGCCTGGGATATTTTTTCTAGGGTGCCCCGATAGAGCCTGGGATATTTTTTCTAGGGTGCCCCGATAGAGCCTGCCACTTTTTTTTCTAGGGTGCCCCGATAGAGCCTGGGATATTTTTTCTAGGGTGCCCCGATAGAGCCTGCCACTTTTTTTCTAGGGTGCCCCGATAGAGCCTGGCACTTTTTTTCTAGTGCGCCCCGATAGAGCCTGGCACTTTTTTTCTAGGGTGCCCCGATAGAGCCTGGGATATTTTTTCTAGGGTGCCCCGATAGAGCCTGGGATATTTTTTCTAGGGTGCCCCGATAGAGCCTGGCACTTTTTTTCTAGGGTGCCCCGATAGAGCCTGGCACTTTTTTTTCTAGGGTGCCCCGATAGAGCCTGGCACTTTTTTTCTAGGGTGCTCCGATAGAGCCTGCCACTTTTTTTCTAGGGTGCCCCGATAGAGCCTGGCACTTTTTTTCTAGGGTGCTCCGATAGAGCCTGGCACTTTTTTTCTAGGGTGCCCCGATAGAGCCTGGCACTTTTTTTCTAGGGTGCCCCGATAGAGCCTGGCACTTTTTTTCTAGGGTGCCCCGAAAGAGCCTGGCACTTTTTTCTAGGGTGCCCCGATAGAGCCTGGGATATTTTTTCTAGGGTGCCCCGATAGAGCCTGGCACTTTTTTCTAGGGTGCCCCGATAGAGCCTGGGATATTTTGTCTAGGGTGCCCCGATAGAGCCTGGCACTTTTTTCTAGGGTGCCCCGATAGAGCCTGGGATATTTTTTCTAGGGTGCCCCGATAGAGCCTGCCGCTTTTTTCTAGGGTGCCCCGATAGAGCCTGCCACTTTTTTTCTAGGGTGCCCCGATAGAGCCTGGGATATTTTTTTCTAGGGTGCTCCGATAGAGCCTGGCACTTTTTTTCTAGGGTGCCCCGATAGAGCCTGGCACTTTTTTTCTAGGGTGCCCCGATAGAGCCTGGCACTTTTTTTCTAGGGTGCCCCGAAAGAGCCTGGCACTTTTTTCTAGGGTGCCCCGATAGAGCCTGGGATATTTTTTCTAGGGTGCCCCGATAGAGCCTGGCACTTTTTTCTAGGGTGCCCCGATAGAGCCTGGGATATTTTGTCTAGGGTGCCCCGATAGAGCCTGGCACTTTTTTCTAGGGTGCCCCGATAGAGCCTGGGATATTTTTTCTAGGGTGCCCCGATAGAGCCTGCCGCTTTTTTCTAGGGTGCCCCGATAGAGCCTGCCACTTTTTTTCTAGGGTGCCCCGATAGAGCCTGGGATATTTTTTTCTAGGGTGCCCCGATAGAGCCTGGGATATTTTTTTCTAGTGCGCCCCGATAGAGCCTGGCCCTTTTTTTCTAGGGTGCCCCGATAGAGCCTGGGATATCTTTTCTAGGGTGCCCCAATAGAGCCTGGGATATTTTTTCTAGGGTGCCCCGATAGAGCCTGCCACTTTTTTCTAGTGCGCCCCGATAGAGCCTGCCACTTTTTTTCTAAGGTGCCCCGATAGAGCCTGGGATATTTTTTTCTAGGGTGCCCCGATAGAGCCTGGGATATTTTTTCTAGGGTGCCCCGATAGAGCCTGGGATATTTTTTCTAGGGTGCCCCGATAGAGCCTGCCACTTTTTTTCTAGGGTGCCCCGATAGAGCCTGGCACTTTTTTTCTAGGGTGCCCCGATAGAGCCTGGCACTTTTTTTCTAGGGTGCCCCAATAGAGCCTGGCACTTTTTTTCTAGGGTGCCCCAATAGAGCCTGGCACTTTTTTCTAGGGTGCCCCGATAGAGCCTGGCACTTTTTTCTAGGGTGCCCCAATAGAGCCTGCCACTTTTTTTCTAGGGTGCCCTGATAGAGCCTGCCACTTTTTTTCTAGGGTGCCCCGATAGAGCCTGCCACTTTTTTTCTAGGGTGCCCCGATAGAGCCTGCCACTTTTTTTCTAGGGTGCCCCGATAGAGCCTGCCACTTTTTTTCTAGGGTGCCCCGATAGAGCCTGCCACTTTTTTTCATAGGGTGCCCCGATAGAGCCTGCCACTTTTTTTCATAGGGTGCCCCGATAGAGCCTGCCACTTTTTTTCATAGGGTGCCCCGATAGAGCCTGCCACTTTATTTTTTTTTTTTTTTTTTTAGGTCTTAGTTGCCCAGTCTTAGGGGAGGCCCTTCAGAACCAGGCACAGAAGCCTGTCACTTTTTTAGGGTGCCCTATAAAGCCTGGCCCCTTTTCTTTTAGGGTGGCCTAATGAAGCCTGGAAAACATACAACCACCCACTGCTCGCTCCTCACCTTGTCCTCGCTCAGGGGCTCGGCATTGGCCTCGTCCAGGATGATCTCCATTATGCTGAGCACTTGTTCGGCCACCGCGGCCCCTCCGCTGTCCTTACTCTCTTGCTCCGCCAGCAGGGCCTGGGGGGGGGGGGGGGTAGAGAAGAGCGTCAGCTGGCACTAGTTACCCATCAGTCACCATGCTTACCCTACACCCGGAGCTGTGCTTACCAGGTTCAGCGTGCCCAGCATGACGTTCAGCGTGTTCATCTCGGGCTTCACCAGCTGCTGCCGGTTCACTTTCACCTTCACACAGTAACTGAAGAGCTTCAGGAGGACCTGGAAAAGGAGAAATAATCGGTCAGGCTACGGGGTTCCCCCATAGACCGCAGCACTTAGGATCCAGATTTAAACCAGCCCCAGTAGCGTTGGGCTTGGCCTATATGTTAAACCGCTTTAAGAGCACAATAGACAAACTATATACCTGTAGTAACCGAATCATATACAGGTCTGTAGGGCAGTTAGTCCGAAGGAGCAGGTACAATGTCAGGTTACCTTATCGCAGTTAGCTGCTATGCAGTGGTGCGGGGTGACCACAGGGTGGCGCCAGAAAGTTGGGGTTTCATAAAGCAGGGTATCCTAATTCGGGTTGCTCCCGCGGAACGCAACGAAACGCGGATAGTACTTTTGTTCCGCTTTAACAGACTCAGATGCTGCACATCCAATGGGTCCATACACTGCTGTGACATATGGTTCCTAACCAGAGTTCTCCAGAGCCCAGTCCCTGAGTAGGGCGTAACTTGGAGGGGATGCGACTGCACCGGGCGCCAGAAGGTCTGAGGGGGCCCACTCGTCATTGCTCCTTCACCTTATCATATTTGTACTCACTTGCCATCATTTAGATAAAGGAAGCAGCATTTGTCTCTTCTGTTTTAGTCATTAGTTTAGCTGCATCCAATTGAGTCAATTAAAAAATTGATGGAGGCCCCATTTAACGTTCGCACCAGGGGCCTCATTTAATGTTCGCACCAGGGGCTCCATGTAGTTAGGCCACCAGGCATGCCTTATGACTTCCAGAATATGAACAGGTGTTCAATTTTTGGTTAAGGTGAACTGCGACCTAGAAATTCCCCAGTACTGAGCTGGAACCGGAATGTCTGAGATTTCTTTGAAGTTCCCTGACCGGGTTTCCCTCCTGGCTCCCTTTGGTCTAGGCTAGGTGTGGCTGGTACCAATAAGGCCTTTTTGAAGTGGCGACCCCTTGTGGAGGCCCTGACTAGAGATTTGCGTTTACCAATCTGGTAATTCTGCAAGATAGGCGACGCTCCCTCGCAGCTGGGTTAGTAAGTAAAGTCGCTCATTATGTGGTGGATCAATATGGGCGATGAGGTGAAAGCCCCTCCCTACCTCCCAAAGAAATAAAATCTAAGTTCACATTTCAAAGACAAGATGGTGTCGTAGGAGAACGCCCTAAGACCCAGACATGACATGATTAGTTACCTACTGTGCCTGTGTAGCTGGGCTAGCAAGTGAAGTCGCTCGTTATGTGGGATAGATCAGTATAATGGGACGATCAGCCCAGAGGTGAAAGCCCCTGCCCACTTCCCAAAGAATAAGAAATAAAATCTAAGTTCACGTTCCAAAGACAAGATGGCGTCATAGGATAACACCACACCCTGAGAAGACCTGGACATGACGTGATTATTTACCTACTGTACCTGTGTGGCTGAGTTAGTAAATAAAGTTGCGCGTTATGTGATGGATCAATATAATGGGGCTATGAGGTAAAAGCCCCTCCCTACCTCCCAAAGAATAAGAAATAAAATCTAAGTTCACATTTCAAAGACAAGATGGCGTCGTAGGAGAACAACACGCCCTGAGAAGACCCGGACATGACAAAATTAGTTACCTACTGTGCCTGTGTGGCTGGGTTAGCAAGTGAAGTCGCTCGTTATGTGGAGTGGATCAGTATAATGGGACAATCAGCCCAGAGGTGAAAGCCCCTGCCCACTTCCCAAAGAATAACAAATAAAATCTAAGTTCACGTTCCAAAGACAAGATGGCGTCATAGGATAACACCACACCCTGAGAAGACCCGGACATGACGTGATTATTTACCTACTGTACCTGTGTGGAATGCGCTGACCAGATAAGGATGGACCAACCCATACGCTCGATTAGTGACATTGCCTTTTATAGTATTACTGTTATATGCTGTACGATGAATTATGATGTTCACACGCCCCTAGCGCTGCTTTGATCAGTGATTGGACTCACCGTCAGCAGGTGGCGGCCCTGCTTGAGGTCTTGATGCTGGCGAGTCGGTTGAGCATACACTCCAGACCCCCGCACTGGGCCATCACCCCGGCGCGAGGAGTGTCCTTATTCATGGGGGCTGCGGACATCTTTTCGTGGCCCCGGTGTGATGGATCGGTATAATGGGTGACGAGCCCAGAGGTGAAAGCACCTCCTCCCCACTTACCAAAGAATAAGAAATAAAATCTAAGTTCACATTCCAAAGACAAGATGGCGTCGTAGAACACCCGGACATGACGTGATTAGTTACCTACTACTCCTGGGTGGAATGCGCTGACCAGATAAGGATCTGGTCCAACCTGTACGCTCGATTAGTGACATTACTGTATTATGCTGTACCATGAATGAGGATGTTTGCCCGCCTATAGCGCCGATCGGACTCACCGTCAGCAGGTGGCGGCCCTGCTTGAAGTCCTTGATGCCGGCGAGTCGGTTGAGCATACACTCCAGACCCCCGCACTGGGCCATCACCCCGGCCATCTTGTACACTTCCTCCTCATCCTCCTCCTCATCTGCAGAAAAGGAACGCAAACTCTTTAAATCACAGGCCTTTGCGCCCCCGCCTGGAGGACGAGGAAACATTTCCGGTATAGCCAGTGACAGTAGAGATAGAACTTTCCCGTGTGTGCTACCTACCTGTGGTGGAGTCCAGGGATTCGATGAACTCCTCGGTGGCGTCGCCCAGGAGGCCTCTCATGCGGTAAATGATTCTCATGGGTTCTCCCTGGCGAGGGACAGAGCGGGTTAGTATTGAACGAATGGATGAGGCTGCACAGGAAAGGTTTCAGTCATTTAAAGGGACTGTCCGGGCAAAACCAATAAACTATACATAGCCCCACCCATAGTCGCGCGCAGCTTTTATACTTACCTCTGCCGGAGTTCCAGACTGCCGGAGTTCCAGACTGCCGCATCCCCGCTCCTGGTTGTTTTTCTGCCTAGTTTCCTCCTGGCATCAGTCAGGATGATGGGCCACGCCTCCTGGCATCAGTCAGGATGATGGGCCACGCCTGCTCCATTCATTTCAAAAAGGGGCACGGGGGAGGGGTCATGTACTGGCACGCCCCCCTCATTGCCAATGCTGGTAAGTTTTATAGTAGCGGCGTCATGCGATTCAGCCGCACGGGACTGCAGGCGAGTATGTGTCTGTTTTTGTCCGAACGGGGACGCCAAACTGGACCAGCACCCGTTTTTTTTTCCTGCAGATACCAACACCCGTTTAGGAAGAACAGGTGCTGGTCCCGTTTAAACCCCCTGTCCTGACAAAAACAAGCTCGGGGGGAGGAGCATCCAGAATGCTGGAGCCCCAGAGAGTGCTCAATGTGCTTACTTTCACCTCAAGCCTTCGCTGGGACGTGGGGCATGGTCGCGTCTTTGGTGCCGGCCACTGGCCAATTGCAGAGCCTTTCCCAGCGAAGGCTTGAGGTGAAGGTAAGCATGGAGAATCGAGCGCCGCAATGGGCCGCCCAGCGAGAATCGAGCGCCGCAATGGGCCGCCCAGCGAGAATCGAGCGTCGCAATGGGCCGCCCAGCGAGAATCGAGCGTCGCAATGGGCCGCCCAGCGAGAATCGAGCGTCGCAATGGGCCGCCCAGCGAGAATCGAGCGTCGCAATGGGCCGCCCAGCGAGAATCGAGCGCCGCAATGGCCTGACCAGCGAGAATCGAGCGCCGCAATGGGCCGCCCAGCGAGAATCGAGCGCCGCAATGGGCCGCCCAGCGAGAATCGAGCGCCGCAGTGGCCTGACCAGCGAGAATCGAGCGCCGCAATGGGCCGCCCAGCGAGAATCGAGCGCCGCAATGGGCCGCCCAGCGAGAATCGAGCGCCACAATGGGCCGCCCAGTGAGAATAGAGCACTCGCTGAGAATAGAGTGTCACAATTGGCCGCCCCGCCGTCAAAACTTCGGCGTCTGAAACCACACCTCCCACATGAGCGCTGCGTGCCCAATCATGGTGCTCGATTCTCGCCGGGGCCCAATCGCGGCGCTTCATTCTCGCCACTGGACAGAGGTAGAGATGAGGATTACGGGTGTTCAGGGGGTTATGTGTGTGTGTGGGTGGGGGGGGGCCTGCAGAGTTCTTGCTTCAGTTACCAGCGGCAACCAACACTTTCGTGGGAGAGTGTTGGTCCGCTTTAATGAACGTTACAGAACGCTGAATGGTGGAGCGCCCATACCTGTCGTGGGATCCCTGATGAGATAAGAATAATAGGCTAATAATAGGCTAATAATAGGCTAATAATAATAGGCGGGGACGAGGGATAAATGCCAATAGAGGGTAAATCTTGAGTTTTGTTCCTCTTTAAAAAAAAAAAAAAAGTAAGTAGGGGATTAACCTACCTCGTTGGTGGGGCACCAGACCTTCTTATACACCTCGGCCACGGGCAGGTCCAGGCTGATGATCTTGTTATTCACCAGCAGCTAAAAAGCGAGAACAAAAGCAGAGGTCAGACCATCACAGAAAGCTGCAGGCCAGCTGTGAGACGTTTACCTTTCAATAGCTGACTCTTGGCCAAATCACAGCAGATTACAATTGAAACAATTGAGATACATTGGATGCTCCTTTGCTATGATGTAACACAATGTAAAACTCACCAGGGGAGATTCATCGTGTGTTATAGTCACAGCAGTTTTCTATACTCCCAGCGCAATTTACAGCACCGGGATCTGTGGCCTGTGTACGTCACAGGCCTAAGGAGGAAGCAGATTACAATTGAGATACATCAGCTGCTCCTTTGCTATGATGTAACACAATGTAACTCTCACCAGGGAGACTCTGTGTCTGTTATAGTCACAGCAATTTTTTATACTCCCAGCGTGGTTTACAGCACCGGGATCTGCGGCCTGTGTACGTCGCAAGCCTGAGGAGGAAGCAGATTACAATTGAAACAATTGAGATACATCAGCGACTCCTTTGCTATAACGTTACACAATGTAACTTTCACCAGGGAGACTCATTGAATCTGTTATAGTCACAGCAGTTTTCTATACTCCCAGTGCAGTTTACAGCACCGGGATCTGCGGCCTGCGTACGTCACAGGCCTGAGGAGGAAGCGGATTACAATTGAAACAATTGAGATACACCAGCTGCTCCTTTGCTGTGACTATAACAGACACGATGAATCTCCTGATGAGTTACATTGTGCTACATTATAGCAGTTTTCTATACTCCCAGCGCGGTTTACAGCACCGGGATCTGCGGCCTGCGTACATCACAGGCCTGAGGAGGAAGCGGATTACAATTGAAACAATTGAGATACATCAGCTGCTCCTTTGCTATAACGTAACACAATGTAACTCTCACCAGGAGAACCATCGTATCTGTTATAATCACAGCAGTTTTCTATACACCCAGCGCAAGTTACAGCACCCGGATCTGCGGCCTGCGTACGTCACAGAGGGAATCATGGGTGCAGTAGGGGGGTGGGGCGTGGCGCTCACCTCCATGCCGCTGTCATCCTCCAGCAAGGCCACGAGGTCGCAGTCCTGGCAGATCTTGTTCTTGATGTCCCTCATCAGGGGCCCGATGCCCGGCTCGTTGCTGCTGTACGGGTTTCCCGGCATACGGCCCTGTAGGAAGTCTTCCTGCTGGGGATCTTTTTCCAGGGTGACGAAGAACTCCGTCACCTCATTTTCTTCCTGATGTGGGGGGAAAAGAAAAAGTCACAGACATTAGAGACGGGAGGCGGAGATCATTTCTGATTGGTCGTATGGAGGCGGTTGCCGGGGGTTACCGGATAGATGATGCTGCACAGCCTCTCGAATATAAAGACGGGGGTCCTGTAGTCGTCCAGATTGTAACGTTTGGCTGTCTCAATACATACGGCCATGAAGGCCTTGGTTTCCGACTCGGTGCCTGGGGAAATCAGATAAGCTCAATTACTTAAAGCGGTCCTTCACTCTGAATAAGAGTCTATCTTATATGTTTCCCACACCCTGTACATACAGATTGCTCACATTAAAAATCATCCTACCTGCATCTACTGCATGTTATGAGCCTTTAAACATCCAAGATGGCGGCTTATGGAAGCCGCCATCTTATCAGGCAGCCTGCAAACAGGAAGTGCCTCCTGACTGTGCTGCTCTGCATTCTGGGAATGCTGACCTTTTCCTGACCCCAGCTCTGCTCTGTCTGAGCAAAGCAAAGCTATAACCCGCCCCCCTGTACCTTATCCCACTCTCCTCTCCTCAGTAAGTGTGATGCTTCTGAGTCAAGATGGCGGCGCCCGTATCCTAAATTCCTGAACAGAGTTGCAGCCCAGTGGGGGAAAGAATAATAAGTTAGTGACTAAAAACGTAAAATATATTAATTTTTGATGCTGGGGAATTGTTTTTTAAGAGTTTGGGCTTTTCATTAAATCATGGTGAAGGTCCGGTTTAACTGCTGGACTTGCTGAGCTATCCTACAACCATGTGACACTATCTGCTGCTGGACTTACTGAGCTTTCCTGCAACCATGTGACACTATCTGCTGCTGGACTTGCTGAGCTATCCTACAACCATATCCCACCATCTTGCAGAGCTTTCCCTCAACCATGTTACACTATCTGCTGCTGGACTTGCTGAGCTTTCCTGCAACCATGTGACACCATCTGCTGCTGGACTTGCTGAGTTATCCTACAACCATATCCCACTATCTTGCAGAGCTTTCCCTCAACCATGTTACACTATTACAGCTGGACTTGCTGAGCTTTCCCACAACGATGTGACACTATCTGCTGTTGGACTTCCTGAGCTATTCTACAACCATATCACACTATGTGCTGCGGAACTTGCTGAGCTTTCCAACAACCATGTGACACTATCTGCTACTGGCGTTGCTGAGCTTTCTCATAACCATGTGACACTATCTGCTGCTGGACTTGCTGAGCTTTCCTGCAACCATGTGACACTATCTGCAACAGAACTTGCTAACTTTCCCACAACCATGTGACACTGTAGGCTGACGGACATGCTCCGTTTTCTCTTCGAATCCCGACCCAGCCTATCCCCAGGGGAACCCTGGGAAAGCACCTGTGGTCATGTCCTCCAGCATTTCCAGCAGCATGTCCTGCGTTTCGTCGATCAGCTTGGTCCTCTGCACCACCAGCTTGCGGAGGCACAGGTAGCCGTTCAGCACGGTGCCCACCAGGCGGCTCTTGAAGTGGCGCTTTATGGATTCTACCTCCACAAACGAGGAGAGGAGGCCTGGAAAATGGAAGGAGAGACTGTTAAAAAGGGGCAGAAGAACCATCCCTGCATCTCCAGCGGGAACGCGTTTCGCCGTGCGGATTTGGCCTCATTGAAGGGCGAAATGCTTAGCCTAATGGCGGCCATGTTAGAAAGACTCCATTTCATAATCTATACTTTGATATTAAACGTAGTTATATAGATACACGTGATATGTTACGTTCTGGGCATAAATCCAACAGTGTCAGTGTCTAGGAACGTCCTGCTCTTGGTAATTTATCTAGATGTTGGTCACGGGAATTCCTTGAACTCCTTTATCAGTAGACATATAGGAAACTTGCTCAGACAGGAACCACAAGACTTACTGCCAGCCTTCTGTGTGAAAGTTTTAGTTATGTCACAAAGGTGGGGACTAAGGGTGAATGATACAGAGGTTGAGTCAGAGAGGCCAGACAGGCTTATCGGGGTCCGAGTTACCCCAACACTCATCAGGCATTGCTTTAGTGTCAGACAGGTAGAGAAGGTGGCAGGTCCTACTCCTATAAGTCTACCCCTTTATCAGTAAACTTATAGGAAGATGAGGGCAGAAGAACCATTACTGGGCATAAAGCCAACAGTGTCAGTATCTAGGAACGTCCTGCTCTCAGTAATTTATCTAGATGTAGATCACAGGATTTCCTTGAACTCCTTTATCAGTAGACTTATAGGAAACTTGCTCAGGCAGGATCCACGAGATTTATTTCCAGCCTTCTGTGTGACAGTTTTAGTTATGTCACAAAGGTGGGGACTAAGGGTGAACAATACAGAGGTTGAGTCAGAGGCTCCAGATAGATTTATAGGGCTCCGAGTTACCCCAACACTCATCAGGCATTGCTTTAGCGTCAGACAAGTAGAGGTGACAGGTGTGGAGGGCAGAAGAACCATCACTGCATCTCCAGCGTGAACGCGTTTCGCCGGGCAGATTTGTCCTCATTGAAGGGTGAAATGCTAAGCATAATGGTGGCCATGTTAGAAAGACTCCAATTTATGTTCTATACTTTGATATTAAACGTAGTTATATAGATACACATGTGATATGTTACGTTCTGGGCATAAATCCAACAGTGTCAGTGTCTAGGAACGTCCTGCTCTTGGTAATTTACCTAGATGTTGGTCACGGGAATTCCTTGAACTCCTTTATCAGTAGGCTTATAGGAAACTTGCTCACGCAGGAACCACAAGACTTACTGCCAGCCTTCTGTGTGAAAGTTTCAGTTATGTCACAAAGGTGGGGACTAAGGGTGAACGACACAGAGGTTGAGTCAGAGAGGCCAGATAGACTTATAGGGGTCCGAGATACCCCAACACTCATCAGGCATTGCTTTAGCGTCAGACAAGTAGGGACGGTGGCAGGTGAGGAGGGCAAAAGAACCTGTCTAGGGACGAATTAACCCTAAATACAACCCCATTCATACCCAGGAAATCAAAGGACATCTCTTTGATGTGAAATGACATTTATCCTTAACAGTGGCTTATTACAACTCTGTCGTGGCCAGAGGGGCGAGCGGACTTACCTGTGAGGCTCTTCAGGGCGTAGCCTTGCTGCAGGTCCGTGCTGAGCGTCGCCTCCTCCAACGCCAGCAGTCTGGCAATTTCCTATAAGAGAGGGGCAATAGTAAAGGTATGGAGGTCCACCTTCATTAAGCATTGCGTTGCTATGACATCACAGTTGCGACATTTATGACCCATTTATCAAGGTGACATCACAAGTATCTCTCGTGTGTGTAAATTAACAAGGAAATGAGGAGCTGTGACATCATAGTTATTACATAAGAGAAAGGAAGCGAAAGGGGAAGGCGGATACCTTTGTAATCAGGTTGCCCACATAGGGCAGGACGCCCCGCGCCGCCAGGTACACCTTCCAGTGGGCGGGTTTGATGAGCTTCTGATACAAGGCCAAATACTCGGCGGCGCATTCTCCGGCCACGCTCAGCTCGTCCAGGTAGCTACAAGACAGAAGAGCAAATGTCCTTAAAGAGGAGCAAAACCGCCTTTACAAAGCTTGGCTTCCTAGGAGCATCCCGATTCGCCAGAGTAGAAGAGAGTCATGGGGGTACCAAGCTTAGCCCAAACAACCCTAGCATCCCTTGCCACAGCTAAACCACCAGAGATGTGGCCAGAGGCTGGCACATGTGCTGTGGGATGGAGGCAAGGGAGGAGCATACAGGGGAAAAAGGTAAAACCCAGAATTTGCACCCACAATCCCATACTCACCTTGACCCAGCTATCCCACGGCACATGCGTGGGCTTCTCCTCCAATCATTCATCACATGAACATTAATTAATTGCCAGGAGCCTGCTGCTTCCTCTAGCCACGAGCACCTGCTAACAGTCATTCATATATGCCTGGTGTGCACCCGCACAAGGAGTGCTGAAGGAGGCCTGGGCCATGGAATCTCCTGGATCAAGAGGCATACAGGGCAAACCTGCGGTTTCCCACAGCGGGGGAACCCAAATCAGAGAGGGTGTTTACAGTCCTTGAGTGTTTTTGACTCTAGGGCCAAGTGCGGTGGCTTTCGCTCCACTTTAAGTGGACACACAACCCTCATTTGAAACAGGGATCCCCAAACCTATAAACTCCTACACTTCCTATGCAACCGCACTCCATCGGCTTACTTGGCAGAACCCGATCTTCTCTGGAGGACCGGAAGCTGGGTTCCCTACCAAGGGAGGGCCTGTCCGCCTGTCACAATGGGTCAGGGTTGCACTAAGCCGGTTCCTATTAGTAAATGCCTAGAACTGGACCCAGACTAGAGTGTTCCTAAAGGGCAGAATATCGCGTGCACGTGCAGGCTTCCGTAAGGAGGATCTATCCCACAGCAAACCAATGGTTTTCTTTACCTTCAGATGAAAGCTGGAGCACACTGACCTGGTGAGGAGATCCAGGACCTGCTGCCTGCGGCTCGGGAAGGTGGCCAGCGCCTCGACGATGGTGCAGGCGGCTTGACGGGCAGCTTGTGTGGCCGGGGTGAAGAGCACCTAAAGAGAAGGACAGAACGCTGTACTACGTGCAGGTATTTGTGTCATTACAGAGACAGGAAAACACAGGAAGCAAATGGGAGACAGGTAATGTGGAAAGCCGACGGTGACAAAGTACGGAAGGCAAAAGGAGACACAAAACGCGGAAAGCAAATGGAGAAAGAAGTACAAAAAGAAAATTGTTGACAGGAAACCCTGAAGGCAATGACGACAGGAAGTACGGAAGGCAATCGAAAAGCAAACGGAGACAGGAAATACGGAAAGCAAGCGGAGACGGGAAGTATGAAAGGAAAGACGACGGGAAGTAAGGAAAGCAAACGAAAAGCAAACGGAGACAGGAAGTACGGAAGGCAAACTAAAAGCAAACGGAGACAGGAAGTACGGAAAGCAAGCGGAGACGGGAAGTACGAAAGGAAAGACGACGGGAAGTAAGGAAAGCAAACGAAAAGCAAATGGAGAAAGGAAGTACGGAAGGCAAACGAAAAGCAAACGGAGACAGGAAGTACAGAAGGCAAACGAAAAGCAAACGGAGACAGGAAGTACGGAAAGCAAGCGGAGACGGGAAGTACGAAAGGAAAGACGGGAAGTAAGGAAAGCAAACGAAAAGCAAATGGAGAAAGGAAGTACGGAAGGCAAACGAAAAGCAAACGGAGACAGGAAGTACAGAAGGCAAACGAAAAGCAAACGGAGACAGGAAATACAGAAGGCAAACGAAAAGCAAACAAAAAGCAAACAGACAGGAAGTACAGAAGGCAAACGAAAAGCAAACAGACAGGAAGTACGGAAAGCAAACGGGGCCAGGAAGTACGGAAAGCAAACGGAAAGCAAACAGACAGAAAACACTGAAAGCCAACGGTGACCGGAAACATGGAAAGCAAATGGTGACAGGAAACCCTGAAAGCAAGGACAGGAAATACGGAAAGCAAACGGAAACCGTAAACAAGCAATGCAAACGGAGAGAAGAAACGCAGAATGCAAACGGAGAAAGGAAACACGGAAATCAAACGTAGACCGGAAACACGGAAAGCCGCCAGTGACAGGAAAAGCCACCAGTGACAGGTAACAGGAGAAAGGAAACCCTGAAAGCAACGACAGGAAACACTAACAGCGACAGGAAACACTGAAAGAAAACAGCGACAGGAAACACTGAAAGAAAACAGCGACAGGAAACACTGAAAGAAAACAGCGACAGGAAACACTGAAAGAAAACAGCGACAGGAAACACTGAAAGAAAACAGCGACAGGAAACACTGAAAGAAAACAGCGACAGGAAACGGCCAAAGGAAAGACTAAAAAAAAAAAAAAAAAAAAAAAAAAAAAAACTGTCACAGGAAACAGCCACAGGAAAGACGAAAAGAAAACAGTGACAGGAAAGACGAAAAGAAAACAGACAGGAAAGACGAAAAGAAAACAGTGACAGGAAAGACAAAAAGAAAACCGTGACAGGAAAGACAAAAATACCATTTTGTGAATACTCACCTTGTAAAATGGTTATTATGAGTATGTCACACACCCCGCTTCAAGAATCCTTAACATGTGGGTTATATCGTCCTGAAGAGGCGTTCCTGCAGAGATGATAGCAAAAGAAAGCCCCTCCCTGATCCATAAATACCTGGGACCTCCCACTCATTACCCAGTATACAGAAGCAGTAAGTAAGGGACCAGGAAGAGGCAAAAGTAAACAACAACCACGCAAAGTTCGCCCTAAAGAGGATCCTGAATACAAAAGGGCGGGTTGAAGCGGGGTGTGTGACATACTCATAATAACCATTTTACAAGGTGAGTATTCACAAAATGGTATTATTCTTAGTATGTCACACACCCCGCTTCAAGAATCCTTAACATGTGGGACATCCAACAGCAGTGTCCATAACAAGGGCGGGGATCCAAAACTAGGCAACAATATAAAACTTAAACCACAACAGCTTGCAGAACTTTGCGGCCAAAAACAGCATCCGCTGAAGCCCGAACATCAACTTTGTAAAACTTGGAAAAAGTGTGAACAGAAGACCAAGTAGCGGCCTTACAAACTTGCTCAACAGAGGCCTGGTGCTGGAAGGCCCAGGACGCCCCAACCGCACGAGTAGAATGAGCAGTAACACGAAAAGGGGGACTCTTCCCCTTGGCGGAATATGCCCCAAGGATGGCCTGACGAATCCATTTACTAATGGAAGACTTGGCAGGAGCCAAACCTTTCCTAGGCCCGCAGGGCACCACAAAGAAAGCATCAGTCTTACGAAAGGAAGACGTAACCTCCAGATAATGTTCCACAACACGAACTACATCCAGGGAATGCAAAGCCCTTTCCCTATCGTCACGGGGATTTGGGCATAGAGAAGGCAAAACAATGTCCTGATTCAGATGAAACTCCGAGACCACTTTAGGAAGAAAATCCTGCTTGAAACGAAAGACAACCTTGTCCTGATGTTTCTCAAAGTATGGAGCTGTAATGGATAAAGCTGCCAACTCAGAAACACGCCTAACCGAAGTGATCGCCACCAAAAAGGCCACCTTTTGAGTAAGAGAAGACAAATCTACCTCCTTCAAGGGCTCAAACGGAGGACCCTGGAGAGCAGACAGAACCAGGTTCAAATCCCAAACTGGAACAAAAGGCTTCCTAGGAGGCCGAACATGCGTAACCCCCTGGAAAAAAGTCTTGACCAAAGGATGAAGTGCAAATGACCTTTGGAAGAACACCGCCAGGGCAGAAACCTGCCCTTTCAATGTACTAAGCTGGAGCCCCAGATCTAGACCATGTTGAAGAAACTCCAAAATTCTAGGTATGGAGAACTCTCGACAAGAGAGAGACCTACCTTCACACCAATCAATATAGGCTCTCCAAGTCCTGTAGTAAATAGAAGAGGAGGAGCGCTTTCTGGCACAGATAAGAGTCTGAATCACCGCGTCAGAAAGACCTTCTTCCTTCAAGATGGCGGATTCAGCAGCCATGCCGTCAAAGCCAGCGATGGTAAATTGGGATAGCATAGCTGACCCTGGGTGAGCAGGTCCGGCAGCAGAGGCAGGGCAAACTGATCCTCTGCCAGCCTTACAAGATCTGCGAACCAAACTCATCTTGGCCACCTTGGGGCCACTAGAATTGCTGACGCACCTTCCAAGGCCAGTTTGCGCACCACTCTGGCTAGCATTGGGAACGGGGGAAACAGGTAAAGGAACCCCAGATCCCTCCAGGTCAGAGACATGGCATCCACTGCCAGAGCCAGAGGGTCCTGCGAGAGAGACACAAAAGCTGGGAGCTTGTGATTGTGATGAGAGGCAAAGAGGTCCACCGCTGGGACCCCCCACCTGAGACATATTGAACGAAACACCTTGGGACTGAGAGACCACTCCCCCTGACGAGAGGAGGCCCTGCTCAGCAAGTCCGCTTCCGTGTTCTCCACCCCCGGAATGTAGACTGCTGAGATACACGGAACGTGGGTCTCTGCCCAGTCCAAAATCAAGGACACTTCCCTGAGGGCACTCCTGCTGCGAGTCCCTCCTTGGTGATTGATATAGGCCACCGCCGTCCTGTTGTCCGACCGGACCTGCACCGGCAGGCCTCTCAACCACTGAGTCAAGTGAAACAGAACCAGTCTGATGGCTCTCAACTCCAGAATATTGATGGGTTTGTGAGCTTCCTGCGGGCCCCACAGACCCTGGAACTGGAGGTCCTTCCAAACACCCCCCCAACCTGACAGACTGGCATCCGTGGTGACTGTTTCCCAACACGGAGCCAGAAAAGACCTGCCCTTCGACAGATTGACAGACCGCAACCACCATCGCAGGGACTGACGAACTCGGGGGGTCATCAGGAAGGATTGATCCAACGATTGTGGAGACTTGTCCCAAACCCTCAACAGATGAAGCTGAAGCGTCCTTGTGTGAAACTGCGCAAAGGGAACTGCCTCGAACGAGGCCACCATGAGCCCCACCAACCTCATCCCCAGTCGAATGGTCGGATGAGGGGCCGACAAGAGAAGCCGAACTAACTCCTGTATCAGAAGAACCTTGGCCTGGGGCAGAAAAACCTTGGCCTGCGAGGTGTCCAGAGACATCCCCAGAAAGGTCAGAACTCTGGACGGAGACAGAGTCGACTTGGGGTAGTTGATCACCCAACCGAACCTCTCCAACGTGGACACCACCCATCCGGTGTCCGACTCCGCTTGACTGAATGAGGAGGCCATGATCATGAGATCGTCCAAATAGGGCACAACACGGATACCCTGAACTCTGAACAGAGCCATCACCCCTGCTAGCACCTTGGTGAAGACCCGAGGAGCCGAGGTGAGACCGAAAGGCAGAGCCACAAACTGAAAATGCCGATCCTCCACCACGAACCTGAGAAACCTCTGGTGCGCCGGAAAAATTGGCACATGCAAGTAAGCGTCCTGGATGTCTATGGACGTGAGAAAGTCTCCCTGGCGAAGGGAGTGGATAGCCGAGCGCAGCGTTTCCATCCGGAACTTCCGCGGCCTGATGAACCTGTTGAGAAACTTCAGATCCAAGATAGGTCGGACCGATCCGTCCTTCTTGGGCACCGTGAACAGATTGGAATAAAACCCCTCCCCCCGTTCCGAGGGGGGCACTGGGCAAATGACAGCCAATTTCAGAAGATTCTCTACTGCCAACAGGAGCCCCTGCGCTGCCAGAGGCTCCGAAGGCATCCGAGACCTGAGAAACCTGGAGGGGGGGCGGAGCTCGAACTCTAGCTTGTAGCCGGAAGACACCACTTCCCGTATCCACCTGTCCGAGACCTCCTGCTCCCAGAGTTGGGAGAAGTGCCGCAGCCGTCCCCCCACCCGCATGGGTGAGGGCGCCCCCTCATTGTTGGGCCGGCTTAGCCGCCGGTTTGGGCTTAGAGCCCCAGCTGTATCCAGAGCGGCCACGTCCCCTGCCCCTACCCCCAGAATCTCCTCTGGGAGAAGGGGAGGCAGAACCCCTGCCAGCTCTGGCCCCACGAAAGGAGGGGGCAAAAGCAGGCGCCCCCCGAAAGGGACGACGTTGCTTCTTGCGCTGAGGTAACTTACCACCCTTGGTAACAGAGTCCAACGTCTCACCAAAGAGCCGGAGACCGACAAAAGGTAAAGCCGTCAGCGACTTTTTGGACATAAAATCAGCCGCCCACTGGCGCAGCCACACCGACCGCCGGATAGACACCAGTAGAGCCGACGTCCTTCCGCACATCATCAAGGTATCATCTAAGGCTGTAAGCACAAAGGACAAAAACAACTCACACCGTTTTAGGCTAATGAATTCATTACTCCCCGGCCGAAGCCCGGAAGAAGTCAAAAGGTCCCTGACCACAGACCTGGCAGCCAAGACCATAAGTTCAGATGCACACACAGGCCGCATGGCTGACCCGACGCTAGTGAAACCATGGCAAGCCATCTGGTCAATGCGTTTATCCTCACCATCTTTGAGGGTGGAACAATCGGGCCTATTTAAAACCGAGGAATTGGACAACCCCAAAACCGGTGCATCGACCTCGGGGGGGGGGAGCCCAGCGCTTAACTACCTCCGAAGGGAAGGGATATTTTCTATCCCACCCTTGAGGGATACCAGGGAGCCGAGCCGGCCTGTCCCATTCCTTATCAATGATCTTGTCAAAATGCCGTTGTGTAGGGAACTCCAAGCGCGGCTTGGATTCCTCAAACAACTCGTCCTTCTGCTGTGACACTTCCTCAGGAGGAGAAATATTTAAGACCTCCAACATAAGGGCCAGAGCGTGCGGAGTATCCACAGATTTCCTCAGCTCAGCAGACTCAGCCTCAGCAGCAAAGGACAGCTCATCGTCCGAAGCATCTGACGCCTCATAAACCTCCCCTTCCTCTAGCGGGGAATAATCAGACCAATCTAGATTATCAACATCATCAAGGTCATCCTCCAACGGAACCAATGACAAATGCTTTCTCTTAGTCGGAGCCTTACGGGCGACCGAACCGGAAACCATTTTCTCAAGGTTAGCCAATCTGGCGCACATCTCAGATTGTAGATCCCTGCCCATGACTACATCACACGGGGTACGAGTCAAGGTGGGAGGAGGAGATGAGGCGACCGGCCGTACTGACCCCGACGTACGGGGTTCGGACTGCCGCGCAATAGTTTGCCGTGCACATGGAATACACAGTAAAACATCGTCCCCAGTAATGGACACACCGCACAAAATACATTTTTTGGGATGCCCCGAAGGGGTCCCAGTCCCAGTATCTGGGGATGCCTCCATTAGTTGATTTTTAGGTGGTCGCCAAGACCCAGGGAATTACGCTAGTAAGCAACCCGGGATGCCCCTTTAATGTCCCGAGTGGGAGGATTTAAGAACAAGATGGAACCCAGGGATTAGGACCGGGAGAAAACCCTCTAATGCTACCACAGATCCTCCTGACAACCTCCTCCTGAAAGACACAGAAGGTACTGATAAGGAGACGGATACAAAAGACATGCACACACGCAGACAGTAAAATAAAATGAGTAGGGGACCAATGGCCACTCACAAAACCTCAGGGCTCACTAAGGAGAAGAACCTGAAGAGATTCCTGTCAGGCCGAGAAGAGAGATGAGGAGACAGGGGGCGTGGCCAGCGCATCTGCTCCTCGGCTGTGCTAGGAGATAGATGGGGGCGGGCCGCATGACTCAGCAGTACCGGCCCCGCCCCCAAGAGGAGAGTCGTGAGGTAAAATTTACCTCAGAAAAAAAGGCGCCATTTACACCGTCCCGCGCCGCAGTAACTATGCGGCCGGGACGCTTGGAACCCCCACACATACACACAACCCAGGTCAGGAAAAATAAAGAGGAGGGCATATTCATACAAGGAGGAACGGACCCCGGGCTGCGCCGAAAGTCCGGCCCCGCCCCCCCCCCACTGCATACTATTGTAAAGCGTGAGGTAAATCACCTCACCATATCTAAGAGAAGAAAAAATGTCACAATTCACACAGAAAACCTCAGAAGCGCTGCAGCGCTGAAATGACATTTAAAGATACAGACCACATAAAACAGTGAGAACAGACAGCCTCTAGATTGAGAAAAAATAAAGAGGGGACCCAACAACCACTTATCCCCACCATGGAAAGGGATCCCGGGAGGGTCATTTCCAAAATTAAACTAAGGGACAGGGCATCCCAAGCCGGGATCACCAACCCAGCTTAACCGCCTACCCTCTTTAATAGGGTCTCACGGTGGAGCTATGCTCCTAAGCACCAAAGGTGCTCACAAAAACCTTCGCCCGGACCCGCAGCCACGGCTGGGAGGCATATATATATCTAGGGATAATTTGGTCCAAAACGGAAATTAAATAACTGGCCGGGAATCATCCCGGCTACCTTAAATCCCCCTGTGCAAGGAGGAGCCATCATCTTCTGACTTGCTCGCCGTCTTGCAGAGATGAAAAACTGGGTAATGAGTGGGAGGTCCCAGGTATTTATGGATCAGGGAGGGGCTTTCTTTTGCTATCATCTCTGCAGGAACGCCTCTTCAGGACGATATAACCCACATGTTAAGGATTCTTGAAGCGGGGTGTGTGACATACTAAGAATAAGAAAACCGTGACAGGAAACGGCCACAGGAAAGAGGAAAAGAAAACAGTGACAGGAAACGGCCACAGGAAAGACGAAAAGAAAACAGTGACAGGAAACGGCCACAGGAAAGACGAAAAGAAAACAGTGACAGGAAACACGGAAAGGAAACAGCGACAGGAAACTATGAGAACTACTCACCTGTCTCAGCCAGTTGTTGTGACCCAGTTTCAGATCCAAGGGGGTGGTTCTTTTGCCCTTCTTGCTTAGAAACTGTTTCCACTTCCAGGAGTATTTCTCCTGCAGGTACAGCTGCCTCAGCTCCGTCTTGCCCGGAGTTTTCCCGCTGTTGTCAATACCTTTCAAGAAGAAAAAACAGGACGAGGCCCTTGTGAGGCTACGTTCAAAATTCCGGGTTTTGTTCTGCTTTAGGGCACGGCACACAGTTTACCCACAGAGCTCCGAGAAAAGAGATAGGTGGCATCCAATATACCAGTGGCGCGTTCCCGTTACCATGGCAATGCCTGGGCTCTGTAACACGCCTCAGCCGCGACACTGCAGTGCATGGAAGGGGCTGTGACTGTCAGAGAGGCGGAGCTACTGTGGACAGCGAGCGTTAAAGTCATGGCCCAAGCTCGAGGTGCCCCATGTTCACAGGATTCTGAGCGGGAACTGCCACGAGGGAGAGCGGTTAAGCACCTGTTTTAGAGGTTGCCCAATCACTGACCAAGACTGGACTGGCCCTTTAAGATTAAAGCTCCCCTACACGATATTCAGCGGGCACCATGGGCCCCCCGGCGGCCATACCTCTGGCGGGCAGGCACTTCTTCCACGCCTCATAGGAAGCTTTGGGGTCCCTCTTGAGCCAGAGCTGGGCCTGGGCGTGGATCTCGTTGCTGTACGGTTTCACCGTGGTTAAAGATTCCACCGGCACCTCCTAAGGATTAATAGGGAATAAAAGCAAAGCGTGAGACACCGAGATAAACATCACCGGGGGAAATACACCAACAGGGCCATGAGCAGACCACTAGAGGCGCTGCGGGGGAAGGCACCAGGCCCGGACCGAGGCGCTGCAGGGGAAGGCACCAGGCCCAGACGGCCCGCCCTCACCTTATTTTTCTTGCTGGTCGGGGTGGGGGGTCTGATGAGCTTCTGCAGGATTCTAAGGCACATTAACGTGATGTTCTCCACCACAACCGGGGTCTTGATGTTGACGGCCATCAGGAACAAGCTGAGAGCTATAGACACACACACATTAAAGGTCAGTCTGCCCCTACTGGTCATAGGAGGATATTACCCCAAGTGTATAATCTCCAGCACACGTCTGCCCCTACTGGTGATAGGAGGATATTACCCCAGTGTATAATCTCCAGCACTCGTCTACCCCTACTGGTGATAGGAGGATATTACCCCAGTGTATAACCACCAGCACACGTCTGTCCCTACTGGTGATAGAAGGATATTACCCGAGTGTACGTAATGTGCTGGCGTGCACCTACCTTAGCCCGCTCCGCCTTTAAAGCCGAAGGGGGGGGGGGGGGTACTTACCACAGCGGAGGCGGAGCTCCCAGCAGCTGTCTTCCTTGGAGATGGAGTCGGTAAGGAGCAGCATCTCGTACTGCAGACCGCTGGCCTGAAACACACATTTAAAGGAACACGGCCGGTTAAAGCTTGGAATTGTGGGAGGAGATAAAGTTTCTAGGGTCTAAATGACTCCAAAGCTTGCCTCAGATTCAGGATGACCTGCTGTTTGAAACCCCCCAGACTGGGGTATCAACCTCAGGGCACGTACCCGCCGTTATTCCGCCAGTATTTCATCCATTCACAACTCCTTGCTGCGCATGCGCCACAGAAGTGTGGGTGTAGGTAAGGGAAACAGGCGATCCCGGGGATTTCACACACAAGGGCAATTGAAATCCCTGGGTTTGGGTCCACGTTCCCAGGCATCCAGATTTGGGATGCTCAGCCGTATAAAATCATCAGGATTGTCGGTTTCCTGTTGCACAGGCTCTCGTCCAATCACAACTCACCGATGTGTCCAGAAAAGAATTCTGATTAAAGTGGGACAAAACCCAGGATTTTGACTATCCTGGGTTTTGGTCCTTCCTAATAAGGGATGACCCCGCTGTGTGACAACCCGAGATTGCCTGAACGAACTCCTACGAGGTCGCATGTGCGGCCTCTCGTCCAATCAGCGTGCTCAGATACGCTCCCGCCCCTTTGTCTAAGCCTTCATCTAGGGCTGAACGTGTTGGCGGACATCCAGTCAGCGCACTCGGATCCACTCTTACCCCTTTGTCTAAGCCTTTATCTAGAACAAGTAGACCTGAGCGCGCTTCTGGCTGCATCCCCCGCTACCCTCTACAGGGAGCGTGCTGTGCCGGCCATTTACAAATGCCTGGCGCTGGCACGCGCCCTGCTAAAGGGATAGCGGGGATGCGGCCGCTGCTTGCACATGGGCTGCTGGACTGGGAGAGAAGGTCAGTTTTCGGGCGACCTGGGGGTTATTACAGAGCAGGGCATCCCAGTTTTGGATGCCCCAGGGGAGAGAATCTAGCAGCCCTGGAATCTTAGAGTTTCCAGTGCCATCAGGGCCTGTTTTTTTGTCCACTTTAAATGGGTCGCCGTCTCCATCAATGCACACAACGGAGGGGATGCCATCGGGGCCTGGGTTTTTGTCCACTTTAATTTATGGGTCGCGGCCTCCATCAATGCACAAAATGGAGGGGATGCCATCAGGGCCTGTTTTTTTTAGCCACTTTAAATTAATTTACGGGTCGCGGCCTCCATTAATGAACACAGCGGAGGGGATGCCGTAGGGGCCTGGGGTTTTGTCCACTTTAAATTAATTTATGGGTCACCGCCTCCATCAATGCACACAATGGAGGGGATGCCATCGGGGCCTGGGGTTTTGTCCACTTTAAATTAATTTATGGGTCGCCTCCTCCATCAATGCACACAATGGAGGGGATGCCGTCGGGGCCTGGGGTTTTGTCCACTTTAAATTAATTTATGGGTCGCCGCCTCCATCAATGCACACAGCGGAGGGGATGCCGTCGGGGCCTGGGGTTTTGTCCACTTTAAATTGACACATGCATCGTGGGATTGATTATATACAGTGGTTTCGCACAGCAGGGCATCCCAAATCTAAGACTCCAAGGCTGGCTGACTAGGGGATGCCCCATTGTGTGACTCTCAAACAACAGACTGCCAGGGAATCGATTCCTGGGCAGATCTCCGTAGGTTTTGGTGCACTTTAAGAATTTTGTAGCGTTTCGGCGGGGGCGTGCTTACCAGGTCCGGGTTGGCCCAATGGCCTTTGAGCGCGGTGGACACTTTGCCAATAATCAGATCGTTCATCTGCTGAGTGGCCTCCGGGTTGTCCCTAGAAAAGCAGAGCTCTCGATTAGTAATCGCCATGACGATTATTATTATGCCGCGTGCGTGTGATGTAAGCCCTCACCTGGTCAGGAGGCACATGACCTGCCGCACCTCGTCGCGCATGGCGGCGGGGCCGCGCCGCAGGTTGTAGTCGAACAGTTCCCGGATGAGCCCCTGGGAGACCAGGATGTGGCGGATGGTGCCGTTGGTGGCGAGGGCGCGCAGCAGGGTGATGCAGTGCTCGGTGACGGCCGAGGCGCAGCCGTAGCACTTCGTGGACGAGGTGTGGCCACAGCCCAGGACGGAGAGGGCGCGGTACTGGCTGGCCGTGAACGTGGGCTGCACAGAGGTGCGCGAAGAGCGCGTGGCCGCTTCCCTCTGCTGCAAGTCGTATTCCAGAAGCTCCTTCCGTGAGGCGAACACTTTCTATAAAGATAAAGCGAAGAGGAGGGGGCGCGTTAGGCTGACCTCTACTGGTGACAGGAGGAGATTACACCTTTATAAAGGACTTCCCTGAGTCGCACATATAGCTCACGGCTGACCTCTACTGGTGACAGGAATAGATTACACCATTATAAAGGACTTCCCTGAGTCGCACATATAGCTCACGGCTGACCTCTACTGGTGACGGGGAAGTCCTTTATAATGGTTTCATCTCCTCCTGAGTCGCACATATAGCTTCACGGCTGAGCTCTACTGGTGACTGGAGGAGATTACACCATTATAAAGGACTTCCCTGAGTCGCACATATAGCTCACGGCTGACCTCTACTGGTGACAGGAGGAGATTACACCATTATAAAAGGACTTCCCTGAGTCGCACATATAGCTCACGGCTGACCTCTACTGGTGACAGGAGGAGATTACACCATTATAAAGGACTTCCCTGAGTCGCACATATAGCTCACAGCTGACCTCTACTGGTGACAGGAGGAGATTACACCATTATAAAGGACTTCCCTGAGTCGCACATATAGCTCACAGCTGACCTCTACTGGTGACAGGAGGAGATTACACCATTATAAAGGACTTCCCTGAGTCGCACAAATAGCTCACGGCTGACCTCTACTGGTGACGGGGAAGTCCTTTATAATGGTTTCATCTCCTCCTGAGTCGCACATATAGCTCACGGCTGACCTCTACTGGTGACAGGAGGAGATTACACCATTATAAAGGACTTCCCTGAGTCGCACATATAGCTCACGGCTGACCTCCACTGGTGACAGGAGGAGAGTACACCTTTATAAAGGACTTCCCTGAGTCGCACATATAGCTCACAGCTGACCTCTACTGGTGACAGGAGATTACACCATTATAAAAATCTGATGTGAGATTTCTCTTTTTTCTGATCTTTACTCTTCTTTCCTGTCTTTTCTTGCCTATTGTAATCCTTTCTTTCCTATCTTTTCTTCCCTATTGCAATCCTTTCTTCTTTCCTAACTTTTCTTCCTTATAGTAATCCTCTCTTCTTTCCTATCTTTCCTTTTTCCTCTTTTCTTCCTTATTTTAATCCTTTCTTCTTTGCTATCATTTCCTCCTATTCTTTCTTCCATTTTCTATCCTGTCTTCAGTTTTTCTATAAACTCGCTTCCTTATTTTTTCAATCCTTTCTTCTTTTATTTCTATTTGGCCTTTTCCTTTCTTCCTTGCTTTTTAATATCTTCCTCCATTTCTTCATTATTTTCTTTCCTTCCATTCTTTACTTTGTTGGCTGCTTTCTATTCGCTTTTTCCTTTCCTTCTCTTCCTTTACCGCTGTTACTTTGCATATTTTCACCCCCCTGTAAATGCACATCTTTGCCTTGAGTGTTTTTCATTATCTCCCCCCCTCCATGGATTCTTTCCTGCACCCTTCATTTTTCTTTCTTACCTTTCTACGCTATCCTCCTTTCTTTTCACGTATTATTTCTAAACATGTTTCTTTTCTTTCCTTCAGTTTATGTTTCTATTATTCAATCCGTTCTGTATTTTAAAGCGGAACAAAACCCAGGAATGTGAATTTGCTGGGTTTTGTTACCTGCCCCGGGGGCATCCTGAGTCCGGATGCCACGCTGTGTGAAACCCTTCCAGATAGCTCTTCCAAAATCACCTCTTTCCTGTCCAACGATGCACTCCACGTGCACACAAACAGCCCAAAGGAGCGGGGAATATGCCTGCCCTGGTTTACATCGGCAGTTGAGTGCTGCGGCGCCCCAATGAGCCCACTATCACCCAGTGGCCCACTAAGGCCATTGTGGTGGATCAGCATAATGGGATGATGAGCCCAGAGGTGAAAGCCTCTCTCCACTTCATAAAGAACAAGAAATAAAGTCTAAGTTCACCTTCCAAAGACAAGATGGTGTCGTAGGAGAACACCACACTCTGAGAAGACCCGGACATGACATAATTAGTTACCTACATTGCATTTTATAGTATTACTGTATTATGTTAATAGCCGATAAGCTTGATTACGTAGGTTCCTGTTTTGTATAAATAAAGCTTTCCCGCAGGGAGGAGCCAGAAACGCTATCCCGAGGTCTATGCTGTTAATCACCACTGCCTGTATTAACTTCATATTTCGTAACTACTAATTAATATATAATATAAATAATACGATTTCCGGGACAGCACTCAGCGCCCACATCTTCATCATCCTGGGGGGGGGGGGAGGGACTGAGGCCATCGGCATGGGGGGGGAGGGCACCCTGCAACCCATCGGCCTGGGGGGGAGGGCACCCTGCAACCCATCGGCCTGGGGGGGAGGGCACCCTGCAACCCATCGGCCTGGGGGGGAGGGCACCCTGCAACCCATCGGCCTGGGGGGGAGGGCACCCTGCAACCCATCGGCCTGGGGGGGAGGGCACCCTGCAACCCATCGGCCTGGGGGGGAGGGCACCCTGCAAACCATTGGCCTGGGGGGGAGGGCACCCTGCAACCCATCGGCCTGGGGGGGAGGGCACCCTGCAAACCATCGGCCTGGGGGGGGAGGGCACCCTGCAAACCATCGGCCTGGGGGGGGGCACCCTGCAAACCATCGGCCTGCGGGGTGGGGCACCCTGCAAACCATCGGCCTGGGGTGGGGCACCCTGCAAACCATCGGCCTGGGGTGGGGCACCCTGCAAACCATCGGCCTGGGGTGGGGTACCCTGCAAACCATCGGCCTGGGGTGGGGAACCCTGCAAACCATCGGCCTGGGGTGGGGCACCCTGCAAACCATCAGCCTGGGGTGGGGAACCCTGCGGACAATCTCCCAGGGGCCAGCCCTGCCACATATCCAGAGGACCCACATGCTGGTCACATGGGGCAACAAGCAAACAGAGGCCTAACATGGTAAGGAGAAGGGAATTACAAGTCACAGCCCCAAAGACGACTAGAGGACACGGGGCGTGCCAGCTTTATTTGGATAGGTCTCGTCAACACCAGAGGGAGGAGGAGCTTCCTGTCCCATCACAGAAAGTCCCTGAAAAGTGATCCCTCTTTTTGGTTTCTTCCATGTAATATACGTCATCAGTAATTCTTATAGAAAACCTTCTTGTGACTCCGCCTCCTCCTCCCCCGTACAGGTATTTAATAAGAGCGTCGCCGGGTTTTACCTGAATGATTTTGGAAAGTCCCTGTTACTCTTTTAGTTACGAAATGATTGATCTGTCTCTGGGGAAAGCGATCCCTCTTTTTGAGTCTTCCATATATATATATATATATATATATATAATATACATTTTTAGTAATTCTTATAGAAAACCTCCTTGTGACTCCGCCTCCTCTGTACAGCTACCTAATAAGAGCGTCGCCGGGTCAACGCAAGAGAGGGAGGTGGAGCTTCCTGTTCCACCACAGAAAGTCCCTTGAAAAGTCCTTGTTACTATTTTTGTTATGAAATGATTGATCTGTCTCTGGGGGGAGTGATCCCTCTTTTTGGGTTCTTCCATGTAATATACATGTTCATCAGTAATTCTTATAGGAAACCTCCTTGTGACTCCGCCTCCCCCTCCCCTGTACAGGAATTTAATAAAAGCGTCGCCGGGTCTTACCTGTATGATTTTGGAAAGTCCCTGAAAAGTCCTTGTTACTATTTTAGTTACGAAATGATTGATCAGTCTCCGGGGGAAATGATCCCTCTTTTTGGGTTCTTTCACGTAATATACATTAGTAATTCTTATAGAAAACCTCCTTGTGACTCCGCCTCCTTTGTACAGCTATGTAATAAGAACTCCACCGAGTCTTACCTGTATGATTTTGGAAAGTCCCTGAAAAGTCCAGTTACTCTTTTCAGTACGAAATGATTGATCAGTCTCCGAGGGAAATGATCCCTCTTTTTGAGTTCTTTCATGTAATATACATTGTTATTAGTAATTCTTATAGAAAACCTCCTTGTGACTCCGCCTCCTTTGTACAGCTATGTAATAAGAACTCCACCGGGTCTTACCTGAATGATTTTGGAAAGCTCATCAAAGGAATTCTTGCAGTCGCCGCAGTACTCCTGCGCCAGCTGCAGGATGTAGCGATTGACGCTGGCGGACGTGGAGCTGATCCCTCCGGCGTTGGCGGAATCGTCCTACGGGGAAAGAAGCTTGATGAGCAGAAGTTCCACAGAAAGGCAGTGCGTGGGCGAGCTCGGCCAATCACGGGGGGGACCTACCTGGGGCTTCTCGGGAGCGGCCTCGTTCACCTTGCACAGGAGGTTCTCCAGCTGCGGCCGGTGGCCCATCAGCTGGTGGTAGACGCGGTCGGCTTTGTCCAGCAACGTGTTGATGTTGGTCACGGCCTAAAAGGGACGTGAGAAGAAGGTTTCAATTTAGACAAAGACTTTCCGCATCTGTTTCCTAAAGTGGACTAAAACCTATGTGATGGGCCCTGGAATCTATAACATCCAGGGCCACTTTATTTTCTCCCCACTCGATTCTGCATGAACCCCCCCCCCCCCCCCCAGGTCGCCCGCTATACTCACCTTCTCTCCAACGGCGCATACACAAGAAGCATCCCCGCTATCCCTTTAGCACAGCAAGCGCGATGCCCCCTTTCTGAAGCTGTGGGCGCACGGCGGAGCGCGCGGGGGCAGCGGCGGGACCTCTGGGATGTCTGTTTCATACATGGCGGTATTCATTTTTGACTTTTGTAATGCTTGATCCGATTGTCTGATCTCTTTTTGCAAGCTCTTGCTTCATATTGCCTTCACATTTGAAAGTTAATTATTGCGTATATTGCACATATTTGTTTACATTCATGATGTTCATATACTGGCACTAAGCACTTTATATTTTTATAAATATTTATATTTTATTTTATATATTTATTTGTTTATATATCTATTTATATATCTATTTATATATCTATTTATTTATCTATTTATTTATAATTTATTTATAATTTATATATTTCTTTATATAATTTATGTAATAATAATAATTATAATAATAATTTATTATTATTATTATTTTTATTTATTTATATTTTATATTTATAAATATTTTTATTTTATAAGCACTTTAAATTTTT
Organism: Gastrophryne carolinensis; assembly: GCA_027917425.1. Classification (NCBI taxonomy): domain Eukaryota; kingdom Metazoa; phylum Chordata; class Amphibia; order Anura; family Microhylidae; genus Gastrophryne; species Gastrophryne carolinensis. The sequence continues at coordinate 195,159,717 of CM051242.1, forward strand.
GTCATTGGTATTAGCTGATTTAGGTCTGAAGTGTATCATTGCTTATATTGCACATATCAACATATATTTATTTACATCTATATATTTGCACTGGGCACTTTGTTCTGATGGATATTAGTTGTTTTAGCATGAGGTTGTATTAATGTAGTTTTGCACATTATAACTTAGGGGCCGATACAGCTCCAGGACTATCACTTAATATCTTTTTGCGTTAGGGATTGTTCTCTTAAAGGGGCGGCAATATATAGGCTGGCTAGACTAACTCTTAACTTAGATCAACTTATAACCTTATATATAGACTTTTTTTTCCCGCCAGTATTACTACTGATCATCACACTTATTACATATTATAATATTTATGCCGAATGTACTTATGCTTATAGTTCTATTATATCCCTTATTATACCCGGAGGTCATTGATTTTTAGATGTCTTGTGTATGTACGTTTATATGTTGTTTTTAGATGGTGACACATAATAAAATGGATTTGCTTTTTATATAAAGTCCGGTGGAGTGCCCAGATTTCTTTGAATTCTAAGTGTTTTTTTTGGATGACTTGGATGACTTGTGGATTGTTTAGGATTCAAGGTGCACCCACCTGGGAAGTATATTACTCAATACCATACAATAGTGGTGCCCTTACAGTTTAGTTCTAATTAAGGCATTTGTGAATGGACGGGCATGATCCATGTTAGACTGTAGTGGGAATGTGGCACCAGGGCACTCGGCAGAGCTCGACTAGACTCAGTGCCTTAGACGAGCCAAGCAGAGATCATGTCAGCGCAGTCGAGTACGCCGATTGGACGGGGGGACCGCGCATGCGCCGTAAGACGGGGGAGGGCGAGTCAGACCGGGATAGTGAAAATCCGGGGACATGAGCCACTCGAAGGAACGGCACAGAGCACGGTTTGGAAATCCTGCCCGGTACAGAGCTTGAGGAGCCTGTGGCCGCTCCCCACTTCATAAAGAACAAGAAATAAAGTCTAAGTTCACCTTCCAAAGACAAGATGGCGTCGTAGGAGAACACCACACTCTGAGAAGACCCGGACATGACGTGATTAGTTACCTACTGCGCCTGTGTGGAATGTGCTGACTAGATAAGGATGGACCAACCTGTACGCTTGATTAGAGACATTGCATTTTATAGTATTACTGTATTATGTTAATAGCCGATAAGCTTGATTACGTAGGTTCCTGTTTTGTATAAATAAAGCTTTCCAGTGGGGAGGAGCCAGAAACGCTTCTCCGAGGTCTATGCTGTTAATCACCATTGCCCGTATTAATTTCATACTTCATAACCATTAACTAATTAGGAATGTTATAGATTCCAGGGCCCATCACATGGGTTTTAGTCCACTTTAGGAAACAGATCCATGTTAGACTGTAGTGGGAATGTGGCACCAGGGCACTCGGCAGAGCTTGACTAGACTCAGTGCCTTAGACGAGCCAAGCAGAGATCATGTCAGCGCAGTCGAGTACGCCGACTGGAACGGGGGGACCACGCATGCGCTGTAAGACCGGGGAAGGGCGAGTCAGACCGGGATAGTGAAAATCCAGGGACATGACCCACTCGGCACAGAGCACAGTTTGGAAATCCTGCCCAGTACAGAGCTTGAGGAGCCTGTGGCGGCGCCATTCGAGGGAGCGTGCATCAGCCGGAGAGATGCTAGGCTAGACTCGGCTTCTGTGGCGAGCCAAGCCAAGAACACAGAGCGCTGACTGGACAGAAGGCCATGCATACGCCACAGGATCAGGGAAGTGTTAGTCAGATCGGGCAACCTGGGGGGGGGTTCACAGACCGGGGCATCCCTAATCAGGGTACTTTCCTGGGTTTTGGTCCTTGCCCCTAAAGTCAACATCCCAAGCATGCACCGTGGCCAGACCCGGTGAGTTAACCGTGCAAGTAAGAGGATTTCACAAAGAGGGCAGATCCCCGATTCCTGGCGGCACGCATACTGCCATCCCAGCCTATCTGAGGCAGGTTGAACGGCGGGTGTCACACAGTGGGGCATCCTGAACCCGGGGGGGGGGGGCAGGCCAAAACCTGGGGAACAGCATAGAGCACAGTTTGGAAATCCTGCCCAGTTCAATGCCTGGGGAGCCTTTGGCAGCTCCACTCGGGCTGTGCGTGCCTGCGCCATTCGAGGGAGCGTGCATCAGCCGGAAATGGTGCCACGGCCCAAGCATGCACCATAGCCAAACCGGTGAGTCTACCGTGCAAGTGAAAGGATTTCACCAAATTGGAATGCCCTAGGGTTGCTGTAAACAGTTTTGGTCCTCTTTAAAAGGGGACCAAAACCCACACCCTTGGAATCTTATAGATTTCAGGGCCGCTGGATTCCCTCTCCATCCAGAATCGGGATGGCCCGCCAAGGTCCCGAAAACTTCCCCGGTCCAACGGCACATGCGCAAGCTGCAGCTATCCCTTTAGCGCCAGGCATTTGTCAATGGCCGATGTGGGCACGCTCCCTGTTAGAGGGTAGTGGGAGGATGCGGGCGCCAGTGCGCTCGGATCCACTCGCATTAGACAAGCTTCTGGACGCAGGGGCTCGAGCATATGCGAGTGTGCTGATTGGACGACGTCGTAGGACCGGGAAGAGGCGAGTTTGTTCGGGCGACCCGGGGGCAAGGACCAAACAGGATAGTCAAAATCCTGGGCTTTGGTCCACTTTAAGATATTCTAATAGACCAGCAACTGATGACTGTCCCACTAACCCCCCGGCTCTTCTCCACATACTACAACCCCCCCCATCAGTGGCGTGTATCACCAACGGACTGACCACCTTCCCTGGTCCAACGGGGCATGCGCGAGTGGCTGCTATCCTTCTTTTAGCTAGCTCTTTAGCTAGCCCTCTAGCAGGGCACGTCCCCGTGCCAGGCATTTGTAAATGCCGTCACCGGCACGTTCCCTATTAGAGGCTAGCGGGGGATGCGGCTGGCAGTTCGCTCGGATTCGCTCGCATTAGACGCGCTCCTGGATACAGGGGCTTGAGCGTATGCGAGTGCGCTGACTGAACGAGCGGCGTCGTAGGACTGGGAAGAGGCAAGTTTGTTCGGGCGACCCGGGGGCGAGGAGCAAACAGGATAGTCAAAATCCTGGGCTTTGGTCCACTTTAAGATATTCTAACAGACCAGCAGGAAGTGTCATTATTTCACCACCTGCTCAGCATGCTGATATCTTTCTTAAAAGGAGCAATGGATCCCCATCTGTTTTAAGGGGTGAGGTAACCACGAAACGCGTTACCTTTGAATGGGGAGCCCAGGATATTCACTCCACACAGGTCATGCTATATTTTAAAATGTTACATTAAATGTTATGTTTTATCACACTTGGTGAGCTGGACCTGCGGCACAAGACCAGCAACTGATGCCTGTTCCACTAACCCCCCCGGCTCTTCTCCACATACTACCCCCATCAGTGGCGTGTATCGCCAACAGACTGACCTCCTTTCCCCGTCCAACGGGGCATCTCCGCTATCCCTTTAGCAAGCCCTTTATCAAGCCCCTTAGCTATCCCTCTAGCAGGGCGCGTGCCCGCGCCAGGCATTTGTAAAATTGCTGTCACGGCACGTTCCCTGTTAGAGGCTAGCGGGGAATGCGGCCGCCAGCTCGCTCGGATCAGCTCGCATTAGATGCGCTCCTGGATACAGGGGCTCGAGCGTATCCGACTGCGCTGACTGGACGAGCGGCGTCGTAGGACCGGGAAGAGGTGAGTTTGTTCGGGCGACCCGAGGTTAAGGACCAAACAGGATAGTCAAAATCCTGGGCTTTGGTCCACTTTAAGATATTCTAATAGACCAGCACTAATTCCCCGGCTCTTCTCCACATACTACACCCACATCAGTGGGATCGGCAAGGGACTGACCTTCTTTCGATCCTCCTCGTTCTCGATGGGGTCCACGGCGCAGCAGGGGCGCGCGTAAAGCATGAAGTCGAAGCGGGCGTACTTGCAGAAGCCGCAGGCGTTGCACAGGAACGGATCCTTCTCGTCGTAGTTTATTGACCTAAAGGGAAACACAGAAACATGGAGCAAAAGCGGCACCGGCGCTGGGTCGTCTAGCTTCCTCATTCATTGTACAGCTGCCCATCACGTGACTACCAGTGACCAATAGGGTTTGTGCATCAAAACTGAGTGGTTGCCGGTCACATGACTGACATCCTTCGGCAGCCAAACGTGAATGAGTAAGCGATGAGTCAAAGGCTATAGCGTCCCTTAAAGTGGACGAGCGACCGGCGTCTGACCTGCACTTGTGGCACTGGTAGACGTTCTCGCCGCAGTTCCCGCACACGCCCGGGTTGGCCGGCACCGAGGCGCTGCACCGCGGGCACTGGAGGGTCTCTGAGGAAGCCTGGTAGTTCTCGTAGAAGTCGGCAAACTCGATCATCAGGTTGGAGGCGACGATGGGGAGTGGGAGGTCGATCTTGACCTCGGTCTGTCCCGGAGTCAGCTGAACCTTTTTAGCTTTGTGCCAGCGAGCAGGTCTGAAAAAGAAGAGGATGTATAAGACTCCGCCCCCTCATGAATATATTACGGCGGGCAGCGCTGCGTGGCAAGTCGGGCGGGCAGCGCTGCGTGGCAAGTCGGGCGGGCAGCGCTGCGTGGCAAGTCGGGCGGGCAGCGCTGGATCGTACGGTGGTCGGGCAGCGCTGGATCGTACGTCGAATGGGCGGGCGACACTGGATCGTACGGCGGGCAACACTGGATCGTACGGCGGGCAGGCGACACTGGATCGTACGGCGGGTGGGCAACACTGGATCGTACGGTGGGCGGGCAACACTGGATCGTACGGTGGGCGGGCAACACTGGATCGTACGGTGGGCGGGCAACACTGAAAGTTTTGGTTAGTGGGCAGCATGGGAAGGTATGTGTTGGGTGGGTAGCAATACATGGTATTGTTGGTGGGTAGCACTAGATGGTATGTTTGGTGAGCAGTACTGAATGGTATGATGGGTAGCGCTGGATGGTATGGTGGGTGGGCAGCTCTAGATCGTATGCGTTAGGTGGGCAGCCTAGTACTACGGTGGCATGTGCAATGCCATAAAAACGCCTTACTTGTTCTTCAGCTCCACGATGGCCTGCACGGTGCGGTTGTTGTAGTACAGGTTGATGGTCCGGACCATCTTGGTGCGTTTCAGGTCCCCGACCTTGACGGTCACTTTGCTGATGGTGTGGCTGCCGATGAGTTTCACCACTTGCTGCGTGGTCGTGTAGCGCGTGTCCACTTTGATGGAGGACAGTTTGATGTTCTGTGTAAGAATACAATTCGGTGAAACTCACCTGTAGAATTGTTTTTGAGTATATCTAGTCCAGGTCGTCCCAAAGTGATGACATGTGGGTATTCCGCCCCCAGGGGGGCGCTCGACTGCAAGATCAAAAGCGGTCGCTCCTCCCGGCCCCCTATAAAAGCAGGTGTTTCTCTATTTCCCAGTGGTTAAAAAGCAGTAAAAGAAGACAGGCAGGGAGGCCAAGAAACCATGTTACTTCACAAAGCTTCAGCATGTACTCTCTCCAACAAAAAACCTTAAGGACAACAAGTTCCAGAATAAAAAATGGTAATCACCATAACAGGCAAACAGAAGACAATGAACAAAGGCGAGGTGGGACGACCTGGCCTGGATATACTCAAAAACAATTCTACAGGTGAGTTTCACAGAATTGTATTTTTCCCTATAACCAGTCCAGGTTGTCCCAGAAGTGATGACATGTGGGACATCCAAAAGCAGTGTCCATTAGGGCGGGATCCCCAGTGCGGAACAGCATGTAGTTCATTTCACTACCACCTGAAGCATCCTCTGGCCAAAGACAGCATCAGCTGAGGCCCTAACATCAACCTTGTAGAACTTTGTAAAAGTATGAACTGAAGACGAAGTGGCGGCCTTACAAACCTGTTCAACAGAAGCCTGGTGCTGAAAAGCCCAGGAGGCACCAATAGCTCTGGTAGAATGAGCTGTGATCTGAAAAGGGGGTTCTTTCCCCTTGGCAGAATATGTTTGCACCACCACCTGTCTGATCCAGTTACTGAGAGTGGACTTGGCTGGTGGCAAACCTTTCCTAGAGCCCTCTGTTAGGACAAAGAGCAAATCCTATTTCCTGAAGGATTCAGTCGCAACCAGGTAATACTTAATGGCTCTGACCACATCCATGGCATGGAGGGTCCTTTCCTTAGGATTAGTCTGTGCTGGACACAAAGAAGGCAAGACAACTTCCTCATTAAGGTGAAAGGGAGAAACGACCTTAGGCAAAAAATCAGGTTTAAAGTGGACTAACACCCAGGATTTTCACTATCCTGGGTGTTGGTCCACTTCCGCGGGGTACCCCGCTGTGTGAAACCCCCAGAAAGCCCCAAAAAACTCACCTCACCCCGCTCCTACGGCGCATGCGCGAGCGCTCCGCCAATCAGCGCGGACGGACAAGCTGGAATATGGACCGGACAAGAAGAGCGCGCCCGCCGCCGCCTCTTGCGCTTCCCTTTAACAGGGAGCGCACCCGTGCCGGCCATTCACAAATGACCGGCGCAGGTGCGCGCCCTGCTAGAAGGGAAGCGCGAGAGGCGGCGGCCCGCGCATGCGCCATTGGAACGAGGAAAAGGTAGGATTTTTGGGGGTCCTGGGGGGTTTCACACAGCGGGGCACCCCCGATCGGGGTGCCCCGCGGGCAGGGAGCTGATCGGCCCGGGAATCTTTGACTCTCAAAGTGGTCTTTTTGGTAGCCATCACCTCTGTGCGTCGCATGTCAGAGCTGGCCGCGCTTTGTATGAAGCCTCCCTACTTTGAGCGGCATAAGGATAAGGTGGTTTTTCGCTTTAAAGTGAACCAACACCCACTGCTGATCGGCCCGGGAATCTATTACATTGATGGGAGCATGAGCCTCCTGGGGGACCCACCGACCCTGGAACTTCAGACTTCCAAAAGCCCCCCCAACCGGTCAGACTGGCATCTGTGGTGACAGTCTCCCAGCAAGGAGGCAGAAAGGTCCTGCCCACTAGAAGGTTCCCTGAGTCCAGCCACCACGAGAGGGACTGTCTGGCCAGGGGGGACAGAGAAAATTCCTGATCCAGGGACACAGGGTCCCGATCCCAAACTGACAAGAGGTGCAACTGAAGAGGTCTCATGTGAAACTGAGCAAAAGGGACCGCCTCGAAGCAGGACACCATCAGACCCACTAAATGCATCCCGTGCCGGCTGGAGGGACAAGAGCAGAGTCCGTGCCTGCTTCTGCAGGCCCTCCACCTTCTGCTGAGGCAGGAATACCTTGACCTGAGAGGTATCCAGAGTCATGCCTAGAAAGGACCTCACCAAAGACGGAGAGAGTGAAGACTTGGGATAGTTGATCACCCAGCCGAAGGACTCGAGAATGGAGGTCACCACCTGAGTATCCTTCTTGGCCTGATGAAGAGATTGAGACACAATCAGAATGTCGTCCAGGTAAGAAAGGATGCGAATGCCCCGATTCTGCAGCAAAGCCATCACACCTGCACCTTGGTGAACACCCGAGGGGCCGAGGTGATACCGAACAGTAAGGCCACAAACTGGTAATGCTGATCCTCTAGAGCGAACCTGAGAAATCGCTGATGACCTGGAAAGATTGGCACGTGAAGGTAGGCATCCTTGATGTCCACTGAGGTCATGAAGTCGCCCAGGCGCAGGGTACTGACCGCCGAGCGTAGAGTCCCCATGTGAAAGTGCTTGAACCTGACAAACTTGTTGAGACCCTTTAAGTCCAGGATGGGCCTCAGGTAGTGCCTGTCAGGTAGGGCAGTCCCCCCACCCGGATGGGTGAGGGCGCCTCCTCATGCTTGGGAGAAGGTTTAGGCTTGGGGCCCCATGAGAGACCGGGACGACCATGTGATCTGCCACGGCCCCAAGAATCCCTGCGGGTACCCGAGAAGAGGGAGCCACGACCCCCTCTGGGAGCACGAAAGGAGGGGAGGGAAGAGGAGGGCCTCACGAAAAGGCTGAGGCTGCCTCCTACGTTGAGACAGCCTACCATCCTTGGCTACAACATCCAGACGCTCACCAAAGAGCCGCAGCCCCGTAAAGGGGAGCCCAGTGAGAGCCTTCTTAGCAGCAGCATCAGCCGCCCACTGACGCAGCCAAACAGAGCGGCGCATAGCCACCAAAAGGGCAGAGGCCCTACCACTCAGCCATACCGCATCATCCATGGCAGTAAGGACAAAGGCAACAAAATCAGAGCAAAGCAAAAGGGACCTATAATCCTCCCCCTGTTACCAGCCTTAGCACCATCAAGGAGACGCTTGAGCTGTTTCTTAAGGGCAATAGCTGTAATGGCAGCAGCCCAGACCGGACGCAGCCCAGCCCCCACACATGTAAAAGCATGGCAGGCCAGCTGATCCATACGCTGGTCCTCGCTGTCCCGCAGTGTTGTAGTGTCAGCGGAAGGCATGACCGAGGTGTTGGACAGCCCTAGAACGGGAGTGTCCACCTTAGGAGGACACGACCATCACTTGACCAGGTCAGCAGGAAAAGGATACCTCTTATCCAACCCTTTGGGCACCGCGGGCAATCTACTAGGACGTTCCCACTACTTGAGCACCATATTAGTAAAATGGCTCTGCTCATGGAACTCCAGATGCTGTTTGTCAGGACGAAAGAGCTCATCCTGCTTCCTCTTAGCCACCTCAGAGGGGACAATGTGCAAGATTTCAAAAATGTGAGCCAACAGGCTATCAGTGTCATCAGGGAACCATGAGTCCTCCCCAGACGCAGACCCAGGGTCACTGTCGTAACCCTGCTGCTGTTCCCCAGAGGAGTCAGAGCCCTGGAACAGTTCCCGATACGCGTCATCCTCCGGCCCCGCCCGCCCCAAAGAGCGCGAAAACAGCGCTCACGTGACCGCGCCAGCGCCATCACACAGTAGAAAAAAACGCCTCACAGTTATAGCGCGGCTCGCCGCGGAGCGTAGTACAAAGCTGTGACGGCGGCGAAAAAAACAGTTAAAAACACAGTTAAAGAAAGATTGAAAATAGCTAAAAACACCATCGCCGCTAGCACCCGCCCACCCCTCCCCCGAACACACGACGGGAAGGGGGAGAGGAAGGCAAGCGAGCAGCGGCGAGAGCCCAGGCCAGGGGTGGGGGAGGGGGACCCCAAAACGCCAGAACAAGTAAAACAGTCCCCAAAACACTCACCCCCTCAGAAGCTAGGACAGGTACACCGCATCCCTAATAGGCTCACCATAAAGCCTATGGCCGGCTACCCTTTGTGGTACAGGGTCTGCGGCTTGAAGCAGCGCTCCCTGAGCACTTGACCCTAGTGCTCCTCTACCCTCACCCGATCCGTCAGCCGAGGCTGGGAGGCACAGATGGTCCGGAGACGGGTGGAAATAGCCATGCAGGGCCGCAGGCTTGGTTGCCTCGCTCACCTGCGCAATATAAAGAGCCCTCTTCTATCTTCGCAGAATCACTGCAGAGAGAACACTGGATAAGTCTATGGTGATTCCGTTTTTATATGGTACCGGGAGGAGCCACAACTCTTCTGCAGTACACTGCGCCACCTTGTGGCGGAATAACCCATACGTAAGGACTTCTGGAAGCAGGCCGTGCCATGCAATAGGAAAATCTAAGTTCACATCCCAAAGACAAGATGGCGTTGTAGGAGAACACCACACCCCGAGAAGACCCAGACATGATGTGATTAGTTACCTACTGTGCCGGTGTGGAATGCGCAGACCTGATAAGGATGGACCAATCTGTACGCTTGATTAGAGACATTGTCTTTTATAGTATTAGTGCCTAGTATTGTATAGTATTACTGCCTATAGTATTGCATCACTGCCTGACATCTAATGGAAACTTACATTGTGACTACTGTGATGGATCAGTATAATGGGACAATGAGCCCAGAGGTGAAAGTCCCTTCCCTAGTTCCCAAAGAATAAGAAATAAAATCTAAGTTCACATTCCAAAGGCAAGATGGCGCTGTAGGAGAACACCACATCCTGAGAAGACCCGGACATTACGTAATTAGTTACCTACTGCGCCTGTGTGGAATGTGCTGACTAGATAAGGATGTACGCTTGATTAGAGACATTGCCTTTTATAGTATTACTGTATAATGTTAATAGCCGATAAGCTTGATTACGTAGGTTTCTGTTTCATATGTTTGTATAAATAAAGCTTGACTGCAGGGAGAATGCAGAAGAGCTTCTCCGAGGTCTATGCTGTTAATACTGTGTGTATTGACTTCATACCTCGTAACCATTAACTAATTAGGAACCAGCCGAGGTGAGAGATCTCAGACGGCACACAGCATCTATAACACTACCACTTGTATTTGCTTACCTGACATATATATATATATATATATTAATTATTTGTATATTGTTTGTATAATACTCTCGTGAAGCGAACAAATCCCAGCATGGTCGCTCTGGGATTTGTACCACCACCCCCAGACCGATGCCCCTACACTCACATGCTTCCTGGCTCCCTTGCCAATGTTATCAAGCAGCCGCATCCTCGCATGTTCAGACAGTGAGCACGCTCACGCCCCAAGCCATTCAGATAGGCTGGGGACGGGAGCACGTGTGCAGCAGGGGGTGAGGCCGCTTTCGCTCCCAATGCCTCGGCTCTGCATATAAACTGAGCTATTTGTTGAGCATTACATATGCTACGATTGGACGAGGGCTAGCAAGTGGGCCGTTGCACTGGGCGGTCTGGGGGTTTCACACAGCGAGGCATCCCAAATCAGGGACCACCACCTGGGATAACCGTCAAAACCAATTAAATCTGAACCTTAAACAAAACCAACACCTGTTTTTCCTTAACGGGTTTTGGTCCCTCAGACAGAGAATACGAACAAGCTCAGGGGGCATCCAGAGTGCTGGAGCCCCCCTACATATAACCACCCCGCGCTGAGGACGTAACCATGGGCCACATAACCGCCCATCGGTCAATCGCAGGACTTCTTTCCCAGCACTGACTTGAGGGTTATGTGTGGGGGGCTTGTTCTTATTTGCTGTCAGCGGGACCCGTTTTGTGGACAAGTGGTGATTCGGTTTCATCTTGGGCTGCTCTATTATCTTGACCCACGCATCTGTGGTATAACGTTTCTGGCCACTGGGACTGGCTATAACCCGGTAACGATCTCAAACGAGAAGTTGAAGGCATTCCTAGTGGGGCTCTGTTCACTAATGCTAGTGCAAGGGCCCCTCAGACTGTCAGGTTTGTGCCCTGCCAGCGGTCACGTGGATCAAACTCTCACTCCCCATGCCGCACTGAGACCACTTGGACCGGGGGGGGGGGGGGGGGGGGGGGGCGGTGGCAGTGTACAACCTGTGCCAAGCTGACCTCCTGCAACCTCCAGGAGGTGCGTAATGTTTTGGAGAGGGCACCGTGTGATGCAGACATCAGTGATACCAGGTGGGGCAGAGGTTCGATCCTTCACAGTTACCATTCACACGAACAATTCTGGCACGCCTCTTCTGTTACCAGCAGCTATCACAAGCCCCCAACTCAACAAGCCATGGTACTTACACAAAACGGAACCTCGGGGTTGTTGCAGACCAGACACGGGTCACTCTCCAGATAATAGCCATCAAACTCCACCAAGCCGGAGAGGGTGCTGGAAGGCAAAAGAACAAATGCAGCGACGCGTTCCAGGCAAAAACGACCGCAATTCAGGAAAGGGGCGCGGCAGAGGGGGCCACTTACTTGTAGATATTGGAGTTGGGGTGATTGGTCAGAATGTGGTTTTGGGTTCGGAGGATCTCTACGGCCTTTTGAGAATATTCTTTAAACTGAAGGGAAATAAAAAAAAAGTATTTACAAGTCGCAATGTAATTAGCAGCCAATCACCGGTCAGGACTTGGGACTCACCTTTTTCTCCGTCTGAGGGGTCTTCAGAGAGAAGTATCCCAAAAGGTCGACAAACTGGGCCGCTTTGCGTCCGTAGGCCGGGAGCTCGGGCCAAATGGACCACATGAGGTCCAGGAGAAGCTCCTGCTGGGCCTTATTGGAATTCCTACATTTAAAAAATAAAAAAAAGTCAGAAGCATTTATTACGCACCGAACACCTGGAGGCAAATCAATGGAAGGTTGAAAACAGATGAGCGGACCCCCGCTTTAATATACATGCTAATAAAGATGAAATAAACCCCTCAGACTTCACTCTGCGCTATTTCTCTTTTGCTTGACAATAATACTTAGGATTATGAAGATAATAGAATATACTGATACTAATGTATTACTGTGATAAAGATAGCGTTGGGGAGCTGGACAACGCCTTTGAGTGTCCTGCCTTCAGGCGTAGATAACATTCCAGTGAGCTCGTTAGGTAGAGCAGACCAATTGAGCTAGATATTCAGTTTTCTAATATGATGATATGTCTCCTGTAGGTGACGTGTGTAAGTTTTGTAATATGATGATATGTCTCCTGTAGATGACGTGTGTAAGTTTTCTATTATGATAGGTCTCCTGTAGATGACGTGTGTAAGTTTTCTAATATGATGATATGTCTCCTGTAGATGACGTGTGTAAGTTTTCTATTTTACTATAAATAAAAAAGTCCACCAGATGCGTCTACATGAGATAGTCAAATGCATTTTAAATGACTGTGTCCTTCTGTCTCGCGTATTTCTTATCTCCTAGGCTGACTTGAAACACTGAACAACACCCAGGACACCCGTTAACATGGGCACGAAGGTGGGGGTCCGCCTGATGGATAGCCATCCTTGACAGAGGGCGCATATCCAAATGACTGAGTGCGGGAGCGTACCTCCCACCAGAGATGCGGCCACTGCGAGAGCCGGGGCAAGAGTGAGTTTTGCCGTGACCTGGGGAGGAGGGCTTCACACTACGCGCATTTGGGATGCCCCAGAGGCCAAACTAAAAAAACCCAGGGCCGAACCGGGAGGGTTTTGCTCCAATTTAATGGTGCGTGACGGGTGAAACTAACCTGTAGATGTGCAGGGCCAGACAGTGAGCCTGCCAGCGCACCGAGGAAGCGTTGGACTCCAGGAGGAAACAGCGCAGGAACTGTATCAGCGTTTCCTTATCGGCGAATTTGTTGAGCTGGTTGACGAGCGCCGTGCAGAGCTGCTCCTCCTGGCTGCTGGAGGCCTCACCTGTAAGACATAAGTGTAAGATCACACTAATCTAACCTGACCCGCTAACACCGCCCCTTCTCCTTCTACTTACCCTCCTTCTCTTTCTCCTTCTCCTCTTTCTTACTCTTCTTGTTCGAGGACTTGGACTGCGAGCCGGACTGACCGGAACCCGACTGGCCGCCGGAGGACGCCGCCGCTGAGAGCACCTTGCTGCCGCACAGGGCGCACGACAGAAGCTGCAGCAGCACCGGAGACACGCCCTCATCCACCAAGAAGCTGACTTGCAGCAGGAAGTACAGCACCGCTGATTGGGAGAAAACGGAGAGTTACCGAAGGGCTCTGCCCACAGAAGGACCTACCTCGCATGTAGAAGGACCCGCCTCGCCCGCAGAAGGACCCGCCTCGCCCGCAGAAGGACCCGCCTCGCCCGCAGAAGGACCCGCCTCGCCCGCAGAAGGACCCGCCTCGCCCGCAGAAGGACCCACCTCGCCCGCAGAAGGACCCACCTCGCCCGCAGAAGGACCCACCTCGCCCGCAGAAGGACCCACCTCGCCCGCCCGCAGAAGGACCCACCTCGCCCGCCCGCAGAAGGACCCACCTCGCCCGCCCGCAGAAGGACCCACCTCGCCCGCCCGCAGAAGGACCCACCTCGCCCGCCCGCAGAAGGACCCACCTCGCCCGCCCGCAGAAGGACCCACCTCGCCCGCCCGCAGAAGGACCCACCTCTGCGCCTCCCGCAGAAGGACCTACCTCGCCCGTAAAGGACCTACCTCGCCCGTAAAGGACCTACCTCGCCCGTAAAGGACCTACCTCGCCCGTAAAGGACCTACCTCGCCCGTAAAGGACTTACCTCGCCCGTAAAGGACTTACCTCGCCCGTAAGGGGCCGTAACAGTGTGTCATGGAATCAACGAAAAGCATTAATACCCGGGGACACACATGTTCCATCAGAGATGCTCCTCTATCCAAAAACTGCTTTATTCCGACTGCCCCTCCCCCGCGTCCGGAGTATCTTTTGAATACTGTAGCCATGCCCCCATGCAAATTTGAGATCGCCGGTTGGCTGACCTGGGTCCACCCCACATTTAGGACCCATGCGCAGAAACATTATGACGGACTGTATTGCCCTGGAGCCACAATTAAGAGATAGTTCAGGTTTTGATGGTGAAGGCCCTTGAAGGGGCCCATCGGGGGATTTCCGGGTTACCTGTGGGCCAGTCCAAGCCTGACTGGTGTATATTAAGGCCCGGGAGATTTCCTGGGTAACCCTGTGGGCCAGTCTGAGCCTGAGGTTGCCCTGGAGCCTTATATTATAGGCTGTAGGGCCACTCTTTAAAATACTTTAGGTGCCGTTGCGTGAGGAGCTGGAGGCGGGAGTCACATAACTACTCACAGTCATCCTTGATGCAGAACTTCTGCCAGTTGACGGTCCTCTGGGACGCGATTTCGGCGCAGGATTTGAGATGCTCCATCTGTAACGGAAGGCGATAAGGGTAAGAAACCGTAACGTCCCCCAATCACGCGGACCCAAACTGCCGCACGAGGCGCTCTCCCTCACCAGATTAATCAGCGTGTCGTACTGCAGGGCGGAGCCGGAGCTGGCGGTCACCACGCCAGCGCGCAGGAAGATGCCGTGCTCCTCCAGCAGCTTCTTGATGCTTCGCACGTGCGAGTCCAGCGTGTGCAGGTCCCGCAGCTGACGGTACTTCTCTTTGGAGCCGCAGATGAAGAGGAGGAGCTTGCGGACCTGGCGTCGGACGAACGGCGTCTGCTGGATCATCAGGTACTAAAAAGAGAGACGAGAGAGATGTTAGGCCCCTCCCCCTCCGCTGAGTAATTTCCTGTTTCACTATCCCGGGTTTTGGTCCCCGATGTATATTAAGGCTCTCGAAAAGGCCCATGGGGGGGGGGATTTCCGGGTAACCCTGTGGGCCAGTCTGAGCCCGAGGTTGTCCTACAGCCTTATATTATAGACTGTAGGGCCGGCCATTGAGTGTGGAGCTGGAGGCAGGAGTCACATGACTACTACTGAAGCAGGGACCCAGAGTGACAGGTCAGTCGTCCAATCCCGTGCATTGCTCTGTCAATCAAGTCTACGGTTGTCATGTAGAGCCCCGCCCCAGCCGGAAGCAGCACTGGGGGAGGTAAGGGTGGCCGGGGGGTTACACAAAGCTTAGACTTCCCCCTTTAGTATTGTTGTATAGTATTGTATTTCATGTATTGCACTGTATTGTACAGAATTGCACTGTATTGTATAGTATTGTACAGTACTGTTTAAGAGATGCCACCCCGGAGCATACAATATAGGACATGTGATGTGATGTCACAGACCTCAGACAGGAAGTAGAACCAGGAATGGTCAAAGACGGGCGGCGGGATCCTGGAGTTGGTGTCGGCGATCTTCTTGATCTGATACGGCAGCCGCAGAACCATCTCTGTGAGGAGCTGGGTGTATGCCTGGAACACGTCTGCAGCGTGACCCTGGGGACACAGACAGGAAACGGGTTACAGCTCTAATACGGCCCATTAGGCTCCACCCCAAACAGTTACTAGGAGGCCCATTAGGGCAGAAGTGTTTCTTCAAAGTGTTTCTATTGTTGTAACTGTTACTATGTATCTCCTATCCATCCCTCAATGAGGGGGGCGTGGCTTCATCATCCCTCAATGAGGGGCGTGGCTTCATCATCCCTCAATGAGGGCGCATGACTTCATCATCCCTTAATGAGGGGGCGTGGCTTCATCATCCCTCAATGAGGGGGCGTGGCTTCATCATCCCTCAATGAGGGGGCGTGGCTTCATCATCCCTCAATGAGGGGGCGTGACTTAATTTACATATTGTCCCTCTGAGGTGTAACATGCAGATCTGCAGCAATAAATGATTCATTTGCCTATTCAAAGTGTTTCTATTGTTGTAACTGTTACAATGTATCTCCTATCCATCCCTCAATGACGGGCGTGGCTTCATCCATCCATCAATTAGGGTGTGTGGCTTCACCCATTCCGCAATAAGGGGGTGTGGCTTCATTTACATATTATCCATCTTTGAGGTGTAACATGCAGATCTGCATCAATAAATGATTCATTTGCCTATTCAAAGTGATTATAGTGTTTTAAGTTTTACATCCCATCTCCTATCCATCCATCAATGAGGGGCGAGGCCTAATCCATCCCACAATGAGGGGAGTGGCTTCATCCATCCCACAATGAGGGACCGTGGATGGGCCCAATGTTTGAATGTCCGTTTACTATATAGTTTGGCTACTGGGGCCCATTTCAGATTATCACCTAAAATGTGATGGCTGGGCCCCTAGCCCTTTATGGCCTGAATAATAAGGGAAGCCTGGTTGCCTTAGGGACAGAGGACCAGGTCAAACTAAGGTCCCAACCATAACATATAGGTTTTAGGAAGGGCCCAATGTCTACGAAGCCTATATTGTGTCTGGGTCCCCATAAACAATAATGTGCTGGCTGGGCCCCTAGAGCTTGTGTTTCCTATATGATCTGCTTGGAGTTTGAGGTAAGCCTGGTTGCCCTGGGGCAAGAGGCCTGGTTTAAACTAGGGGCCCGGTCATCACACATTGGTTAAGAGAAGGGCGCAGATATTGCTGAAAATTTGTGGCCCTGGACGGGGTAGTTTGGACCACACGGCCTTCCATCTTGGTACTCACCTTGACGTACTGCCTGAGGAAAAAAGGGCTCATGTCGGGCGGGGACGAGGTGGTGTGAGGCTTCAGGAGCTGGCTGGCGGCCACGGGCTCTTCGTCGCTCTGCTGGCTCTTCCAGTAATCCAGGAGGGACTTCAGAACATGGAGGCAGTAGTCCACGGCGCCCGAGCTGAGCAGGGCAGTGGCTGTGGCGCTGGAAATAAGAGACGACGACTGAGGAGAAGACAGAAGAGGGTTACATATACGAGTTGCCATGGAAACAAAATCGGTGACAGCGGTAAACAAAGGACAGGAGCAGTCAGAGTGCTAAACCCCCATTAAGCAAGAGCTATGTTCGGGGGGTAGAGAACCTCTGTGGACAATGACCCACCCCTAGCCCTCACAAGACCCGCCCCCCTAGCCCTTACACGACCCGCCCCCCTAGCCCTCACACGCAAGCCCACCTCACAGATGGAGGACTTGGAACCGGATTTGGTTCTGGACATGAAGACGCTGAGCAGCCTCATGATGACCAGGTGGACCTCATTCAGAGGGGTGCGCTCGTTCTTCTTGGAGACGTCCTGAAACCAAAAGACGCCGCAGTGTTAGGACACGACAAGCCGAGCCGCGTTGCTATTGGCCGATCAGGTTTAGCACCCTCACCTTTTTATCCAACCCGAGCTCAGAGATTAGTCGAGAGAGAAGGTTATCCAATGCGCCTTTATCTTTCTCGTCCTCACCGTCGAGATCGGCTGTCAGCATCAACACAACCTAGAGGAGGAGGAGCCCGGCGTTAGGCGGTATGCCACACTGGACAATTCTACAAAGCCGCTAAGGCGGAGCCTATTTACCTGCATGTAGGGGATAGCGCGGACACCGCCGACGTTACGCAAGTTGTTCATAGATTGGAGCAGTCGTTCCAGAAGCATCAGGCGGACCATGTGAAGCCTAGGGGTGTAGACAGAGGAAGTTTAGGGGGCAGCAAAGATGACTGGGCACCGAATCAGAGTTCGGGATCTGTAACGCATGCACATCTCAGTCCTTGAACATCCAGGAATGATGGGAGACCCACCTATGCATGCGTTGTGAAGCCTAGGGGTGTAGACAGAAGAAGTTTAGGGGGCAGCAAAGATGACTGGGCACCGAAGCCGTGTGTGGGATCTGTAACGCATGCACATCTCGGGAACGATGGGAGACCAGCCTAGGCATGCGATGGGAAACCAACCTAGGCATGCGTTGTTATTTCCAGGTTTCCAAAATGTGTTTGGTTTATTATTAACGAGCACAGTGGCTTCCTAATTCTTTATAAACTACTGGCCCGGAATGTCTGGACGCTTTTGAAGCGATGTGGCCAGAGGGGGTGGGTCAGGTTGCCTGTGCTTCAGTGGAGGGGCCTTTGAGGCCACTGGCAGACATCAGCTATGCATTTTTAAATTAGGTCTTTATCTCATGTCCAGATATGAGTCGGCCAAGGATGCCCATATTTATGGCATATTCCTCCCATAGCTATGAGACCAGACACGGCTGTTTGATATAGCTCCTAGATCTCCATCTCTGAACCCTCAGGAAATGACGGGAAACCCACCTACGAATGAGTTGTGATCTCCAGATTCCAAAAATGTGTTGGGTTTATTGTTAACGAGCACAGCGGCTTCCTAATTCTTTAAGAACCACTGGCCCCAGCATGTCTGGAATCATGCTTTTGAAGGGGGTGGGTCAGGTTGCCCGTGCCTCTATTCCTGCTTAGGTGTGACTTTTAGCAGTGGAGGGGCCTTTGAGGCCACTGGCAGACGTGAGCTAAGCATTTTTAAATTAGGTCTTTAGTTTCTGTCCAGACATGAGCCAGCCAGGGATGATAATATTTACGGCATAATCCTCCCATAGCTATGAGATCAGATGCCGCTGTTTGATATGGCTCCTAAGCGGAGTTCAGAGATCTCCATCTCTGAACCCTCGGAAATGACGGGAAACACACCTACGCAAGCGTTGTGATCTCCAGATTCAAAAAATGTGTTGGGTTTATTGTTAACGAGCACAGCGGCTTCCTATTTTTTTATGAACCACTGGCCCCAGCATGTCTTGAACCATGCTTTTGAAGGTGGGTGGGTCAGGTTGCCTGTGCCTCCATTCCTGCTTAGGTGCGACTCTTATCAGTGGAGGGGCCTTTGAGACCACTGGCAGCTGTGAGCTATGCATTTTAAATTAGGTCTTTAGTTTATGTCCAGTTCCCGGCCAGGGATGATCATGTTTACGGCATATTCCTCCCATAGCTATGAGACCAGACGCCGCTGTTTGATATGGCTCTTAAGCGGCATTCTGAGATGTCCATCTCTGAATGTTCAAGAATGACGGCAAACCCACCTACGTGTTCGCTGTGATCTCCAGATTCCAAAAATGTGTTTGGTTTATGATTAATGTGCACTGTGGCTTCCTATTTCTTTATGAACTAGTGGCACCGGTGTGTCTGGGAGAAATTCTTTGAAGCAATGTGGCCAGAGCAGGCACTCCGCAGGGGGTGTGCCCGATTACAGACCTTCTGTCTCCGTTTCTGCTTAAGTGCAACTCGTGTGGGGGCAACACTGAAGGGATAAAGGGCTTTTGCTTTGTGTGAACAGCATCTGAAGGGAAACGTATCTTGTTCTCTTTGCCTGCACTGACCCCCATCTTATATTCGGCCGCCATTTCATGTAAAGCTGCTGAGCACGTAGCCCCCTTTTACAAGGAACGGAAAGTTTCGTTCACTCTGTGAAACTATACCAAACTGCCTCAATAAAGAGCAGATGACTCTGGGAAACTATACCTTGTGTGCATGTCATGGTTTCTTAAGCGTGTATAAATACTGAACTGCCTCAATAAAGAGCAGATGACTCTGGGAAACTATACCTTGTGTGCATGTCATGGTTTCTTAAGCGTGTATAAATACTGAACTGCCTCAATAAAGAGCAGATCACTCTGGGAAACTATACATTGTGTTTATGTCAATTTCTTAAGAGTGTATAAATACTGAAGTGCCGCAAAGAGCTGATCACTCTGGGAGACTATACCTTTTGTGCATGTCATGGTTTCTAAAGAATGTATAAATACTGAACTGCCTCAATAAAGAGATCACTCTGTGAAACTGTACCTTGTGTGCATGTAATGGTTTTTAAAGTGTATAAATACTGAACTGCCTCAAAGAGCAGATCACTCTGGGAAACTATACCTTGTGTGCATGTCATGGTTTTTAAAGCGTATAAATACTGAACTGCCTCAAAGAGCAGATCACTCTGGGAAACTATACCATTTGTGCATGTCATGGTTTCTTAAGAGTGTATAAATAACTGAACTGCCTCAATAAAGAGCAGATCACTCTGGGAAACTGTACCTCGTGTGCATGTCATGGTTTCTTAAGAGTGGTCTCCAGCGTGCTCCGGAGTTCAAAAGCCCCTCTATGCAGACAGACTAGAAGAGCCAGTGAAACCTTTTAACCCTTTCAAAATAACATGGAAGAGCACAGACCTGTTGCTCGTATGCACGTCGCCTTCGTTCTCTCCTTCGCCCTCCGAGCCTTCTCCTTCATGCTGTCCAGTCACAGTGCTGATGGCCCCGGTGCTGGAGCTGATGCTGCCGGGCCCCGTCGGGTGACCCTCGACCGCGGTGTCCCCGTACGCACTGCTCCGCCCTGACACTGAAAGAGGGCAAACTCCCGTTACCCCAAATTAAACACAACTGATCAACAGCAAACAGAGGAGGACAGGCTAAGTTCACCCTGGTGGGGCTTTATATATAACAGAGAGTATAACCTATTCCGGGTGAGGGGCTGCATCCTTTGCACTCAGCCTGTGCATTTGCATGCCCAGTTCCGAGTTAAACGATGAGGGGCCTGAATCTGACCTTGCACGGCCATCTGAGGTGCCAACAGCAGATGCTTCTATGCATCAGGTCCCAGCAATGGCTTCAGAGCACAGATTGCGACCATCACCTGTGCTCCTCCAATTTCCTTCCTCGGTGACCATGCGCAAATGTGGTCACGTGCCCTGCAAAATGCCTGCTACAACATCCTCCTCAACTCATCCTAGTAGACACCATCCTAGTAGACACCATAGTAGACACCAGATCTTCAGGAGAGCAGACATGTCTGAGAAGGAGGAGGAGACTACTGTGAGGCACATGTCTTCCCACTGGAGGAGAAGACAACTGGAAAGAGTATTGTCTTCCCAACAGAGGAGACTACTGGGGGGAGTATTGTCTTCCCACCAGAGGAGACTACTGGGGGGAGTGTCTTCCCACCAGAGGAGACTACTGGGGGGGGTATTGTCTTCCCACCAGAGGAGACTACTGGGGGGGGGTATTGTCTTCCCACCAGAGGAGACTACTGGGGGGGGGGGTATTGTCTTCCCACCAGAGGAGACTACTGGGGGGAGTATTGTCTTCCCAACAGAGGAGACTACTGGGGGGAGTATTGTCTTCCCACCAGAGGAGACTACTGGGATCATCTTCCCACCAGAGGAGACTACTGGGAGGAGTACTCTCTTCCCAGAGGAGACTATTGGGATTGTCTTCCCACCAGAGGAGACTACTGGGAGGAGTATTGTCTTCCCACCAGAGGAGACTACTGGGATTGTCCTCCCACCAGAGGAGACTACTGGGAGGGGTATGTATTCCCACCAGAAGAGGATCCTACTGGGAGGAGTATGTATTCCCACCAGAAGAGGAGACTACTGGGAGGGATATGTCGTTCCACCAGAGAAGGAGATTACTGGGAGAAGTATGTTGTTCCATCAGAGGAGGAGACTACTGGGAGGGGTATGTCTTCCCACAGGAAGAGGGGTCTACTGGGAGGAGTATGTCATTCCACCAGAAGAGGGAGACTACTGGGAGAGGTATGTATTCCCACCAGAAGAGATTACTGGGAGTAGCATGTCGTTCCACCAAAGACGACTACTAGGAGGGATATGTCGTTCCACCAAAAGAGGAGACTACTGGGAATAGTATGTTGTCCACCAGAAGGGGAGACTACAGGGAGGAGTATGTCTTCCCACCAGAAGAGGAGACTACTGGGAGGGGTATGTTGTTCCACCAGAGGAGGAAACTATTGGGAGGGGTATGTCGTTCCACCAAAAGAGGAGACTACTGGGAGTAGTATGTTGTCCACCAGAAGGGGAGACTACAGGGAGGAGTATGTCTTCCCACCAGAAGAGGAGACTACTGGGGGGGGTATGTTCCACCAGAGGAGGAAACTATTGGGAGGGGTAAGTCGTTCCACCAAAAGAGGAGACTACTGGGAGTAGTATGTTGTCCACCAGAAGGGGAGACTACAGGGAGGAGTATGTCTTCCCACCAGAAGAGGAGACTACTGAGAGGAGACCAAGGATGGATTCAGCTTTGCATAATCCCTGGCTCACATCTGACCTCTGCTGGTGACAAGAGGATAACCCTCATTTAAGAACTCTCCCTGTATGAGTGAAGGGAAAGCCTGATCTTCACCTGCCTTCAGGCTCCTTACCTCCGCCCCCCCCACCACAGACATGACAGACGTACCACTATGCTCACCAGCCACCGAGTCCACGGCGCTGCCCCCGCTCTCCGAACCCACGCTGCCTCCGTGGTCCGCCGGGGAGGTGCGCAGCGTGGAGCCGTCGGTTGCGGCTGTGCTTCCTTCATCGTCTGACGCTGGAGCTATAAGCATGAGGAGAGCTGTTACAGGTAAAAACACAAGTCTCTAACTACCGAGCCAGCGAAACAAAACCGCACACACCCCGCCACCCCCCACCATGAGTCACAAAAGCGGCGGCAGCAGCAGCAGCAAAGCAGAATGATCACATGCGCATATAAGCCACACCCCCTGGCAAGCTTGTGGCCCCCGCGTTCGCATGTTCTGCTGGCTATGAGGTTAAGTTAGTAGACCCCCTCCCCGGGCGAGCTCCTCAGTTACCTGATGCCGTGGTGTCAGACAAAGTTCCCGCGTCTAAGGAGGACGAGCTGGGGGCCTGTCCCGAGAGCCCCAAACTCTGGAGACCCAAAGCACTGCTGCTGCTCCCTAAAAGACAACACAGAAGTTACAACCTGCGCCAAAGAAGACGACCTAGAACATTCTCTAGCTAATGTGGTGGCGCCATGCTGAATCTAACCAGGAAGTGGGGAACATCCTATCTAACCAGGAAGTGGGGAACATCCTATCTAACCAGGAAGTGGGGAACATCCTATCTAACCAGGAAGTGGGGAACATCCTAAAGTCAAAGCTTATTATAACCCTTCGTCAAGCCCTTGTGGGCAATATCGGCCCATGATGATGGGGGGGGGAGGGGCTCTTTGTAACCCATTTGTTAAGCCCTATGTGGGCAATATCCGCCTATGATGCTGGGGGGGAGGGGCTCAGCATGGCAGCAGAACACTTGAGTGACAGGCCGGTACAGTCACACCACTGGCCGGAATTGGGTAACTGACCCATCATTCAAGGAGCTGGGGGCCTGTCCTGAGAGCCCCAGACTCTGGAGGCCTAGAGCGCTGCTGCAGGGGTTACAACCTTGCTGATCCTGCTGCAGACTGAGGGCTGTCGGGCCATTTCTAGATAATCAATATATATATTCATGTATGATTTTATACCCAAATTTAGCAGAAGCCATGGACTAGGAATGAACTATATATATTTTTTTTCTCTTGTGAGACCTGTGTGAGGGCAATACAAGACCACGTTTTACAATCTCGATTCTGCTGAGGTCAAGACTTTACTATTTGGAAACCTGCATATTTGCGTATCTGCAAAGTTTATTGTTTTACAGACATAGGGCTTATTTGACCAGGAAGAGTCATCACAATAGGAGACCAGGCTGTATGGCTGTGCCCCCCATGAGAAAGCTTTCAAGTGGACCAACACCCAGGATTTTCACTATCCTGGGTGTTGTTCCACTTCAGCGGGGCATCCGAGATCAGGATGCACTGCTAGAGGGGCGCGCAGGAGGCGGCTGATCCGTCGCCGACAAGGTAAGCTTTTTTCCTGATCTCGGATGCCCCGTGGTGAGGGAGGTGATCGGCGATTCCCGGGCCGATCAGCCCTGGGTGTTGGTCCACTTTCATGGAACCACGGTTATAAGTATTTCAAATAGGAGGAGTTTGATATAGAATTAACAAACAATTGGAAGTCTTGGGCAAAAGGTTGGAAAGCGTAATAATACCCATTTTACAAGGTGAGTATTCACAAAATGGTATTATGAGTATGTCACACACCCCGCTTCAAGAATCCATAACATGTGGGTAATATCGTCCTGAAGAGGGCGTTCCTGCAGAGATGATAGCAAAAGAAAGCCCCTCCCTGATCCATAAATACCTGGGACCTCCCACTCACTACCCAGTATACAGAAAGCAGTAAGGTAAGGGACCAGGAAGAGGCAAATATAAACAACAACCACGCAAAGTTCGCAATAAAGAGGATCCTGAATACAAAAGGGCGGGTTGAAGCGGGGTGTGTGACATACTCATAATACCCATTTTACAAGGTGAGTATTCACAAAATGGTATTATTCTTAGTATGTCACACACCCCGCTTCAAGAATCCATAACATGTGGGACATCCAACAGCAGTGTCCATAACAAGGGCGGGGATCCAAAACTAGGCAACAATGCACAACCTTAAACCACAACAGCTTGCAAAACTTTGCGGCCAAAAACAGCATCCGCTGATGCCCGAACATCAACCTTGTAAAACTTGGAAAAGGTGTGAACCGAAGACCAGGTAGCGGCCTTACAAACTTGTTCAACAGAAGCCTGGTGCTGAAAAGCCCAGGACGCACCAACTGCACGATTAGAATGAGCAGTAACACGAAAAGGGGGACTCCTCCCCTTGGCAGAATAGGCCCCAATGATGGCCTGACGAATCCATTTACTAATGGAAGATTTGGCAGGAGCCAAACCTTTCCTAGGCCCGCAGAGCACCACAAAGAAAGCATCAGTCTTACGAAAGGAAGACGTAACCTCCAGATAATGTTCCACGACACGAACTACATCCAAGGAATGCAATGCCCTTTCCTTGTCGTCGCTGGGATTTGGGCATAGAGAGGGCAAAACAATGTCCTGATTCAGATGAAACTCCGAGACCACTTTAGGAAGAAAATCCTGCTTGAAACGAAAGACAACCTTGTCCTGATGTTTCTCGAAGTACGGAGCTGTAATGGATAAAGCTGCCAACTCAGAAACACGCCTAACCGAAGTGATAGCCACCAAAAAGGCCACCTTTTGGGTAAGAGAAGACAAAGCTATCTCATTCAAGGGCTCAAACGGAGGGCCCTGGAGAGCAGAAAGAACCAGGTTCAAATCCCAAACTGGAACAAAAGGCTTCCTAGGAGGCCGAACATGTGTAACACCTTGGAAAAAAGGTCTTGACTAAGGGATGAAGTGCAAAAGACCTTTGGAAGAACACCGCCAGGGCAGAAACCTGCCCTTTCAATGTACTAAGCTGGAGCCCCAGATCTAGACCATGTTGGAGAAACTCTAAAATTCTAGGAATGGAGAACTCTCGAAAAGAGAAAGACCTACTTTCACACCAATCAATATAGGCCCTCCAAGTCCTGTAGTAAATAGAAGAGGAAGAGCGCTTCCTGGCACAGATAAGAGTCTGAATCACTGCGTCAGAAAGACCTTCCTCCTTCAAGATGGCGGTTTCAGCAGCCATGCCGTCAAAGCCAGTGATGGTAAATTGGGATAGCGCAGCCGACCCTGGGTGAGCAGGTCCGGCAGCAGAGGCAGGGCGAACTGATCCTCTGCCAGTCTTACAAGATCTGCGAACCAAACTCGCCTTGGCCACCTTGGGGCCACCAGAATTGCCGACGCACCATCCAAGGCCAGTTTGCGCAGCACTCTGGCTAGCATTGGGAACGGAGGAAACAGGTAAAGGAGCCCCAGATCCCTCCAGTTTAGAGACATGGCATCCACTGTCAGAGCCAGAGGATCCTGCGAGAGAGACACAAAGACTGGAAGCTTGTGATTGTGACGAGAAGCAAAGAGGTCCACCGCTGGGACCCCCCACCTGAGACATATCGAACGAAACACCTTGGGACTGAGAGACCACTCCCCCTGACGAGAGGAGGCCCTGCTCAGCAAGTCCGCCTCCTTGTTCTCCACTCCCGGAATGTAGACTGCTGAGATACACGGGACGTGGGTCTCTGCCCAGTCCAGAATCAAAGACACTTCCCTGGTGATTGATGTAAGCAACCGCCGTTCTGTTGTCCGACCGGACCTGAACTGGCAGGCCTCTCAACTGATGAGTCAAGTGAAACAGAACCAACCTGATGGCTCTCAACTCCAGAACATTGATGGGCTCGTGAGCCTCCCGCGGGCCCCACAAACCCTGAAACTGGAAGTCCTTCCAAACACCCCCCCAACCTGACAGACTGGCATCCGTGGTGACTGTTTCCCAACACGGAGCCAGAAAAGATCTGCCCTTCAACAGATTGACCGACCCCAGCCACCATTGCAGGGATCGACGAACTCGGGGAGTCATCAGAAAGGACTGATCCAACGATAGAGGAGACTTGTCCCAAACCTTCAACAGATGAAGCTGAAGTGTCCTTGTGTGAAACTGCGCAAAGGGAACTGCCTCGAATGAGGCCACCATTAACCCCACCAGCCTCATCCCTAACCGGATGGTCGGATGAGGGGTAGACAAGAGAAGCCGAACTAACTCCTGAATCAAAAGAATCTTGGCCTGGGGTAGAAACACCCTGGCCTGTGAAGTGTCCAGAGACATTCCCAGAAAGGTCAGAATTCTGGACGGAGAAAGAGAAGACTTGGGGTGGTTGATCACCCAACCGAACCTTTCCAGAGTGGACACCACCGCTCTGGTGTCCAACTCCGCTTGGTTGAAGGAAGAGGCCATGATCCGTAGATCGTCCAAATAGGGCACGATGCGGATACCCTGGCCTCTGAGCAGAGCCATCACCCCCGCTAGCACCTTGGTGAACACCCGAGGAGCTGAGGTGAGACCGAAAGGAAGTGCCACAAACTGAAAGTGCCGATCCTCCACCACGAACCTGAGAAACCTCTGGTGTGCTGGAAAAACCGGAACGTGTAGATAAGCATCCTTGATGTCTATGGACGTCAGAAAGTCTCCCTGACGAAGAGAGTGAATGGCCGAACGCAGCGTTTCCATGCGGAATTTCCTCGGCCGGATGAACCTGTTGAGAAACTTCAGATCCAAGATGGGTCGGACCAACCCGTCCTTCTTGGGTACCGTGAACAGATTGGAATAAAAGCCCCTGCCCCGATCTGAAGGGGGCACTGGGCAAATGACAGCCATGTCCAGAAGATTCTCCACTGCCACCAGGAGCCCCTGCGCCGCTAGAGGCTCCGACGGCATCCGAGACCTGACAAATCTGGATGGGGGGCGGAGCTCGAACTCCAGCTTGTAGCCGGAAGACACCACTTCCCGGATCCATCTGTCCGAGACCTCTTGATCCCAGATCGGAGAGAAGTGCTGCAGCCGTCCCCCCACCCGCATGGGTGAGGGCGCCCCCTCATTGCTGAGCCGGCTTAGCAGCCGGTTTGGGCTTAGAGCCCCAACTGTATCCAGAACGGGCACGTCCTCTGCCCCTGTTTCCGGAATCTCCTCTGGAAGAGGGAAATGCAGAACCCCTACCAGATCTGGCCCCCCAAAGGAGGGGGTAAAGGCAGGCGCCCCCCGAAAAGGGCGGCGTTGTTTCTTACGTTGAGGTAACCTACCACCCTTGGTGACAGAGTCCAATGTCTCTCCAAAGAGCCGTAGACCAACAAAGGGTAAAGCCGTCAGTGATTTTTTGGGCATAAAATCGGCCGCCCACTGGCGCAGCCACACCGACCGCCGAATAGCCACAAGCAGAGCCGACGTCCTACCACACATCATCAAAGTGTCATCCAAGGCAGTCAACACAAAGGATAGAAACAACTCACACCGTTAAGGCTAAGGAACTCGTTACTACCAGGACGAAGCCCGGAAGAAGTCAACAGGTCCCTGACCACAGACCTGGTAGCCAACACCATTAGCTCCGAAGCACACACAGGCCGGATGGCCGACCCAATGCTAGTAAAGCCATGAGAAGCCATCTGATCAATACGTTTATCCTCTCCATCTTTGAGAGTGGAACAATCAGGTCTGTTTAAAACCGAGGAGTTAGACAACCCCAAAACCGGTGCATCCATCTCGGGGGGAGATGCCCAGCGCTTGACCGCCTCAGAAGGAAAGGGATATTTCCTATCCCACCCCTGAGGGATGCCAGGGAGCCGAGCCGGCCTATCCCATTCCTTGTCAATGATTCTATCAAAATGGCGTTGCGTAGGAAACTCCAGGCGCGGCCTGGATTCCTCAAACAATTCTCCCTTCTGCTGTGACGCCTCCTCGGGAGGGGAAATATTCAGAACTTCCAGCATGAGAGACAGAGCGTGAGGAGAGTCCAAGGATCTCCCTAAATCAGAAAGCTCGGCATCAGCGCCAGCAGACTGCTCATCATCCGAAAATTCTGAACCCTCATCAACTTCCCCCTCCTCTAGCTGAGGATAATCAGACCAATCCAGATTGTCTCTGTCATCAAGATCATCCACCGGCGGAGCCGGCGACAAATGCTTTCTCTTAGACGGAGCCTTACGGGCGACCGAGCTAGAGAGCATTTTCTCAAGGCTAGCCAATCTGGCACACATCTCGGATTGCAGATCCCTGCCCATGACCACGTCACACGGGGCACGAGTCAAGGCGGGAGAGGGAGTTGAGGTGGCCGGCTGTGCTGACCCCGCCGCTTCGGGTTCGGACTGCCGCGTAATAGTTTGCTGTGCACATGGTATACACAGTAACACATCATCCCCAGTAATGGAAATCCCACACAACATACACTTTTTGGGATGCCCCGAAGGGGTCCCAGTCCCAGTATCCGGGGATGCCTCCATAAGGTGAATTTTGAGTGGTCGCTATGACCCAGGGAATTACGCCAGTTAGACAACCCGGGATGCCCCTTTAATGTCCCGAGTGGGAGGATTTGTGATGCTAAAATGGACCCAGGGACCCAGGATCAGGAGAGACCTTCCAATACTACAGAAGATCCTCCTGGATAACCTTCACCTAAAAGACAGAGAGAGACCCATAAGACCCTACAATAAGACTTAACAGATAAAGAAAAGAAGAAATAAATGAGGCCCACAGGGCCACTCACAAACGCTGCGGTGAACGATCCGCCTCAGAACAATGGCGATTTCTGAGGTGAAGTGAAGAGAAGAACGGCCGTGCCAGGGGCGTGGTCTGCGCAGCCCGCGCAAAGCTGATCTGTGCCCCTTAAGCTGCCTAGTAACAGGGAGCTGCCTAGTAACAGGGAGCTCAGCTCCGCAGCGGCGCCAGTACAGAGGAGGGCGGAGCCGCGGCGACGCGCCGAAAGCCCGGCTCCGCCCCCCCTTCCAGTGTGAATGAAGCGTGAGGGAAGAAGTCCCTCACGCACCAGCCCAGAGACCGGCGCCGCCGACAACCGCGGCGCCGGCTACCATGACAGCGGGTGCTCTCGCTATCACTAGCGGAGCACCCGCCCCGCTCGCTGCGGCGAGAAATGAATGAGAGAACGGGGGCTGGCCGCGGCAGAGCGCCGAGTGCCAGCCCCGCCCCCCCAAAGCGCGTGAGGTAAAAAATTACCTCACAGACTAAAAAACCCCGGCACCCGGCTGCAATGACAGCCGTGGTGCTGCAACATAGTAACAACAGTGCAACCAATTCATTGAGTGAATAAAGAGAAAGAGAATAAAGCTAACCCCTATGAGAGGAACCCCCAGCCCCCATAGTTGGTAAAGGGAAGGGCCCCCCCCCCCAGGGGAAAGTCAAGGGACGAGGCATCCCAAACCGGGATCACCTACCCGGTATGACCGCCTACCCTCTCTTTTAGGGTCTCACGGTGGAGCTCTGCTCCTCAGCACCAGAGGTGCCAATGTACCCTCGCTCGGGCCAGCAGCCAAGACTGTGGAGGCATGTAATCTGAGGTAAATTTTGGGACAAACAGGGGTCCGAGCGGAAATAGACAAAATAAAAGGCCGGGAGTTACCCCGGCTACCTGAAATCCCCCTGTGCAAGGAGGAGCCATCATCTTCTGACTTGCTCGCCGTCTGCAGAGATGGAAAACTGGGTAGTGAGTGGGAGGTCCCAGGTATTTATGGATCGGGGAGGGGCTTTCTTTTGCTATCATCTCTGCAGGAACGCCCTCTTCAGGACGATATTACCCACATGTTATGGATTCTTGAAGCGGGGTGTGTGACATACTAAGAATATATGTCGCCCACCAGTGTTTGCTTGGTTATCAGTGATGTGTATATGCTAGAGGGGAATTTTATATATTTTATTTATTTTATAAAGCCGGATCAGACTAGGTGTCTGGAACGGAGTGTGATGTTTTACTTACTAACAAGCCATTGTGTGTTTTAGGTTTCCTCGGGTATCAGCTCTTCCAGGATAAACAATTGGTTTGAGTTAATTACCTAGTTTCAAAAGAAGATACCTTTCACTCGAAACTGGCTTGTCAGCTAAAATGTCACAATGAAAGTTTTCCAAGTGATGTCATATAAAATATTTGCAGCACCATTTTATTTTTAGCATGTTAAATGGCCAATGTATTAATTTAAATGATGATTGGGTAGAATGATTCCTTCTTATATATAAATATAAAATAGATTTTAACATTGTTAGATTATGTCAT
Source organism: Gastrophryne carolinensis (assembly GCA_027917425.1). NCBI lineage: Eukaryota > Metazoa > Chordata > Amphibia > Anura > Microhylidae > Gastrophryne > Gastrophryne carolinensis. The sequence goes on from CM051242.1 coordinate 195,190,093, forward strand.
ACTGATTACTAGCTATGATAATGGTTTTATGATTAATACCTGATGCATAAATATAGGATTGGGAGATGTTTTATATATTTTTATATATATATTTATATATATATTTATTTTTATATACATATATTTATTTTTATATACATATATTTATTTTTATATACATATATATACATATATATATATATATATATATATATATATATATATATTTTGTAATTTCTGGAAATGTATTAGTATATTTTTTTTTAGATAGTGTAAACGGAATGATCTATAGTATTAATATTATAGTATTAGTGAATAATATGTTCATGATTATTATCTGTATTATGAGATTTTAAATGTCTTAAATATTAGTCATAATAATTACCCCCGGGATAACAATTATATAATTGATAGTATGTCATTTACGACAAATAATTATTCATATAGTTCCAGTTGATGCTGAGGAATTATGTGAGGATAGTACTGGGATATGTGGGAGTGTGTGTATATAGCTATATATCTCTATCTCTCTATATCTCTATCTATATCTCTATATATCTATATCTCTATATCTATCTATATCTATATATCTACCGGTATATCTGTACATATTGATTTTGTATAGTCAGGCATAAATGTATTCCTCCAACATAGTACAAAATTCATTAGCTTATACTGACCTCTTGCGGTCAGCTCCAAAACCAGCTGGGTCATCGGACACTTAGCCACACCCCCAATGACCTCATGTTTGTTAGGGGAAAGGAATTCGATAAGAAATTTAAATATAATGAGCATAGCACCTAGGGGAGGGATGATCAGATCTCACAGATCATTCAAGCTGGAGAAGCTCATCCGATATCTGATCGAATCTCAGCTCATAGCTCGCCTGATTGACTGCACATCAACCCCCACATATCCCATAAGCCTTGCATGATTGGAAGCCGACCTTCCATAGAAATGTTGGTAACGTATGGTTCTTACTAATTAATAGTTAATTAGTTGGGCATTGGGAAAGTTCTTGCTGGAATACATATTCCAGCAAGCTAAATTCCAGTCCAGTAATTGAACTATACTATCAAATATCTTTGGTTGAATTGTATAATTGTCGGAGCATTGTTTACTGGGGATAATTATTTTATTTTTAATCTATAAATTTGATATTGAAATTAAGCATAATTGTTTATTCTAAGTATGTCACACACCCCGCTTCAAGAATCCATAACATGTGGGTAATATCGTCCTGAAGAGGCGTTCCTGCAGAGATGATAGTAAAAAAGAAAGCCCCTCCCAGTCCTATAAATACCTGGGACCTCCCACTCATCACCCAGTCTTCCATCTCTGCAAGACGGCGAGCAAGTCAGAAGATGATGTCTCCTCCTTGCACAGGGGGATGTCAGGTAGCCGGGGTAACTCCCGGCCTGTTTTCTGGTTATTTCCGTTCGGGCTTTCTCTTTCCTAACAGATTGACAATTGTGCCTCCTCAGTCTTGGCTGCGGGCCCGAGCGAGGGTATGCTGGCACCTTGGTGCCTTGCAGCAGACGTTTCCCCGTGAGACCCTAAATAAGAGGGTAGGCGGGACGCCGGGTTGGTGACCCCGGTTTGGGATGCCCCGTCCCTTGGTGCTGGGCCCCGGGGGGGGTCCCCCTTTAATTCCCATGTCCCATTCAGTGGGGTCTGGGGGGGGTCTCTCCATATATGAAGTTGTCTGGTAGCCAGGGGAGCATTCTATATTCTATATTCTTTATTCTTTATTCATTATGTGTGCGTGTGTGTTTTCACCTTACTGTTTGACACCGCGGCCGCCATTGCGGCCGGGGTGTTCACTTCTGCGGTTGTGAGGGGAGCATTCCCCTCACGCGATTCTGTGGGCGGGGCCGGGCCGCGGCGGCTGCCGCGGCCGGCTCTCCGCTGTTGCTTGAGCAGTCTGCTGGCTGGACGGGTGTACCGCCGGTGCCGGCGGTCACACCCGCCCGCTCGTCATTTCATCTCCGGCGCCGCGGTAGACGGCGGCGCCGGTCTCAGTGTCCCGGCCGGGGTCTCTCTCCCTGGACGCGTCGGGAGGGGAGGGCGGGGCCGGGGCCTTCGCGCGCACCCCGCGGCTCCGCCCCTCCTCCGCTGCCTGGCCGTCTCTGGAGGCTCCGTTGCGGAGCTTGGGGTGATTCTGCTGAGGGCGGCGTTGGGCGGTCCTCCATCTTCGCGCGGTCCGCGCTGCCACGCCTCCTTCTTCCTTCCCTCTGCGTCTCGTGCTGTCGCCATTGCTCCTCGCTTCTGGACACGTGAGTGGCCTTTGGGCCTTATCTGGTTATTTGACATATGTTTGTGTTTTTTTCCTTGTCAGTCATTTATTGGGGTCCCTTTTTTCCTTCTCTTTTAGAGTGGTGGTGTTACCAGGAGGACCCTTCCTTAGTACTTAGGGGGTTTCTCCCGGTCCTAGATCCCTGGGTTTAGTCTTGCAAAAATCCTCCCACTCGGGACTTTAAAGGGGCATCCCGGGTCGCTTACCAGCGTAATTCCCTGGGTCTTAGAGACTATTCAAAGTTCACCTATGGAGGCATCCCCGGATACTGGGGCAGGGATCCCTGCGGGGCATTCCAAAAGATGCATGCTGTGTGCTGCATCCATTTCTGGGGACGATGTATTGCTTTGTATACCGTGTGCACAGCAAACTATTGCGCGGCAGTCCGGACCCCTGGCGTCTGGGTCAGTACCGCCGGCCGAGTCATCTCAACCTCCCACCCTGACACGCGCTCCTTGTGACGTTGTCATGGGTAGGGATCTGCAATCCGAGATGTGCGCCAGATTGGCCAACCTTGAGAGAATTGTTTCCAGTTCGGTCGCCCGCAAGGCTCCGGCTAAGAGGAAGCATTTGTCTCCGGCTGCGCCGGTTGATGTTCTGGATGAGTTTAATAATCTGGATTATTCTGATTATTCTGGGCTAGAGGAAGGTGAAGTTTCTGAGGGTTCAGAGGTCTCGGACGATGAGCAGTCTGCTGGCGCTGATGCGGAATTTAGTGAGTTGGGGAGATCCTCGGATTCTTCCCACGCCCTGGCGCTGATGTTGGAAGTTCTGAATATCTCCCCCCCCGAGGTGGCGTCACAACAGGAGGGTGAGTTGTTTGAGGAGTCCAGGCCGCGCTTGGAGTTTCCTACGCAACGGCACTTTGACAAGATCATTGACAAGGAATGGGACAGGCCGGCTAGGCTCCCTGGTATCCCTCAAGGTTGGGATAAGAAATATCCTTTTCCTTCGGAGGCGGTTAAGCGCTGGGCTTCCCCACCCGAGGTCGATGCTCCGGTTTTGGGATTGTCTAATTCCTCGGTTTTAAATAGACCGGATTGTTCCACCCTTAAGGATGGGGAGGATAAACGTATTGATCAAATGGCTTGTCATGGCTTTTCTAGCATTGGGTCAGCCATACGGCCTGTGTGCGCCTCAGAGCTTATGGTTTTGGCTGCCAGGTCTGTGGTCAGGGACTTGTTGACCTCTTCCGGGCTTCGCCCTGGTAGTGCTGAGTTCCTTAGTCTCAAACGGTGTGAGTTATTTTTATCCTTTGTATTAACAGCCTTGGATGACGCCTTGATGATGTGTGGTAGGACGTCGGCTTTGTTGGTGACTATTCGGCGGTCGGTTTGGCTGCGCCAGTGGGCGGCCGATTTTATGTCAAAAAAGTCTCTGACGGCTTTACCTTTTGTTGGCTTGAGGCTTTTTGGTGAAACTTTGGACTCCGTCACCAAGGGTGGTAGGTTACCTCAACGTAAGAAGCAGCGCCGTCCCTTTCGGGGGGCGCCTACCTTTTCAACTTCCTTTCGTGGAGCCAGATCTGGCAGAGGCTCTGCATTTCCCTCTTCCAGAGGAGACTCCGGAAACAGGGGCAGAGGGCGTGCCCGTTCTGGATACAGTTGGGGCTCTAAGCCCAAGCCGGCTGTTAAGCCAGTTCAGCAATGAGGGGGCGCCCTCACCCTTGCGGGTGGGGGGACGGCTGAGACACTTCTCCCAGATCTGGGATCAAGAAGTCTCGGACAGATGGATCCGGGAAGTGGTGTCTTCCGGTTACAAGCTAGAGTTCGAGCTCCGCCCCCCCTCCAGGTTCTTCAGGTCTCGGATGCCTTCGGAGCCTCTGGTGGCGCAGGGGCTCCTGGTGTCAGTGCAGAATCTTCTGGACATGGCTGTCATTTGCCCAGTGCCCCCCTCGGAACAGGGCAGGGGCTTCTATTCCAATTTGTTCACGGTTCCCAAGAAGGACGGGTCGGTCCGTCCTATCTTGGATCTGAAGTTTCTCAACAGGTTTATTCGGCCGCGCAAATTCCGCATGGAGACGTTGCGCTCGGCCATTCACTCTCTTCGTCAGGGAGATTTTCTGACGTCCATAGACATCAAGGATGCTTATCTACACGTTCCGGTTTTTCCAGCACATCAGAGGTTTCTCAGGTTTGTGGTGGAGGATCGGCACTTTCAGTTTGTGGCACTTCCTTTCGGTCTCACCTCGGCCCCTCGGGTTTTCACCAAGGTGCTAGCGGGGGTGATGGCACTACTCAGAGTTCAGGGTATCCGCATTGTGCCCTATCTGGACGATCTACTGATCATGGCCTCTTCTTTCAACCAAGCGGAGTTGGACACCGGAGTGGTGGTGTCCACTCTGGAGAGGTTCGGTTGGGTGATCAATCACCCCAAGTCTTCTCTTTGTCCGTCCAGAGTTGTGACTTTTCTGGGGATGTCTCTGGACACCTCGCAGGCCAGGGTGTTTCTGCCCCAGGCCAAGATTCTTTTGATTCAGGAGTTAGTTCAGCTTCTCTTGTTGGCTCCTCATCCGACCATCCGGCTGGGGATGAGGCTGGTGGGGCTCATGGTGGCCTCATTCGAGGCAGTTCCCTTTGCCCAGTTCCATACGAGGACTTTTCAGCTGCATCTGTTGACGGTTTGGGACAGGTCGCAGTCGTCATTGGACCGGTCCTTCCGGTTGACTCCCCGAGTTCGTCGTTCCCTTCAATGGTGGCTGGGGTCTGTCAATCTGTCGATAGGCAGATCCTTCCTGGCTCCATGTTGGGAAACGGTCACCACGGATGCCAGTCTGTCAGGTTGGGGGGGTGTTTGGAAGGACCTCCATTTTCAGGGTCTGTGGAGTCCTCAGGAGGCTCACGAGCCCATCAATATTCTGGAGTTGAGAGCCATCAGGTTGGTTCTGTTTCGCTTGACTCCTCAGTTGAGAGGTCTGCCAGTTCAGGTCCGATCGGACAACAGGACGGCGGTTGCTTACATCAATCACCAAGGGGGGACTCGCAGCAGGGGTGCCCTCAGGGAGGTGTCTTTGATTCTGGACTGGGCGGAGACCCACGTCCCGTGTATCTCAGCAGTCTACATTCCGGGAGTGGAGAACACGGAGGCGGACTTGCTGAGCAGGGCCTCCTCTCGTCAGGGGGAGTGGTCTCTCAGTCCCAGGGTGTTTCGTTCGATATGTCGCAGGTGGGGGGTCCCAGCGGTGGACCTCTTTGCCTCTCGTCACAATCACAAGCTTCCAGTCTTTGTGTCTCTCTCGCAGGACCCTCTGGCTCTGGCGGTGGATGCCATGTCTCTGTCCTGGAGGGATCTGGGATTCCTTTATCTGTTCCCTCCGTTTCCGATGCTAGCCAGAGTAGTGCGCAAACTGGCCTTGGAAGGCGCGGCGGCGATTCTCGTGGCCCCGAGGTGGCCACGGCGCGTTTGGTTCGCAGATCTTGTAAGGCTGGCAGAGGATCAGTTCGCTCTGCCTCTGCTGCCGGACCTGCTCACCCAGGGTCGGCTACGCTATCCCAATTTACCATCGCTGGCTTTGACGGCGTGGCTGCTGAAACCGCCATCTTAAAAGACGAAGGTCTTTCTGACGCGGTGATTCAAACTCTTATCAGTGCCAGGAAGCGGTCTTCTTCTTCTGTTTACTATAGGACCTGGAGGTCCTATATTGATTGGTGTGAAGGTAGGTCTTTCTCTTGTCGTGAGTTCTCCATTCCTAGGATTCTGGAGTTTCTTCAACATGGTTTGGATCTGGGGCTCCAAATTAGTACCTTGAAAGGGCAGGTTTCTGCCTTGGCGGTGTTTTTCCAACGATCCTTTGCACTTCATCCTTTAGTCAGGACCTTTTTCCAAGGAGTCACGCATGTTCGTCCGCCTAGGAAGCCCTTGGTTCCAGTTTGGGATTTGAATCTTGTTCTCTCTGCTCTTCAGGGTCCTCCGTTTGAGCCCTTGAATGAGGTTGCTTTGTCTTCGCTTACTCAAAAGGTGGCCTTTTTGGTGGCTATCACTTCGGCTAGGCGTGTTTCTGAGTTGGCAGCTTTATCCTTTAAAGCTCCGTATTTTGAGAAGCATCAGGACAAGGTTGTCTTTCGTTTCAAGCCGGATTTTCTTCCGAAGGTGGTCTCGGCTTTTCATTTGAATCAGGACATAGTTCTGCCTTCTCTATGCCCTAATCCTAGCAATGACAAGGAAAGGGCGTTGCATTCTCTGGATGTGGTTCGTGTTGTGGAACATTATCTTGAGGTTACGTCTTCCTTTCGTAAGACGGACGCCTTTTTAGTGGTGCCCTCCGGGCCTAGGAAAGGTTTGGCTCCTGCCAAATCTTCCATTAGTACGTGGATTCGTCAGGCCATCATTGGGGCCTATTCTGCCAAGGGGAGGAGTCCCCCTTTCCGTGTTACAGCTCATTCTACTCGTGCGGTTGGAGCTTCTTGGGCTTTTCAGCACCAGGCTTCTGTTGAGCAAGTTTGTAAGGCCGCTACCTGGTCGTCTGTTCACACTTTTTCCAAGTTTTACAAGGTTGATGTTTGGGCGTCCGCGGATGCTGTTTTTGGACGCAAAGTTTTGCAAGCTGCAGTGGTTTAAAGTTGTGCATTGTTGCCTGGTTTTTGGATTCCCGCCCTTGTTATGGACACTGCTATTGGATGTCCCACATGTTATGGATTCTTGAAGCGGGGTGCGTGACATACTTAGAATAATACCATTTTGTGAATACTCACCTTGTAAAATGGGTATTATAAGTATGTCACACACCCCGCTTCACCCGCCCTTTTCTGTTTTCAGGATGCTCCATTTTGTGAACTTTGCGTGGTTGTGTTTTATATTTGCCTCTTCCTGGTCCCTTATCTTACTGCTTCTGTATACTGGGTGATGAGTGGGAGGTCCCAGGTATTTATGGATCAGGGAGGGGCTTTCTTTTTTACTATCATCTCTGCAGGAACGCCTCTTCAGGACGATATTACCCACATGTTATGGATTCTTGAAGCGGGGTGTGTGACATACTTATAATACCCATTTTACAAGGTGAGTATTCACAAAATGGTATTATTAGGTTGCCTTAAGGTTAAAAGGTTATTATTGGTGTAGAAGTGAGCCCTCTTGTGGCAAGATATATGGTTTAATCTGATTGTTTTTAATTGATTATTCTAATTGTGTTTATAATAAATAATTGTTATTTATCTTTAACCGTTACTAGTAAGTGTTACTATTGCGCTGCTAAATTACCTCAAGAGATCTCTTTTATAAGGTGTTTTATGTCCGCCTTAATAGGATCACCCTAGCTATAGCTTATACCTTTAATATGGTTTGATCCTCATTCTATATAAAGCTTTGCTTTATATACCCGACAGGGCAATGGCCAATTCCACCATAGCCTCGTCATATTCAAACCGGGAGCGTTATCACCCGGGCCCGGAGCCTTTCAGACTCTGTGGCCGGGTCTCAAGGGTTTTAGGCCACTTTAAAAGTGGTCCCACTTGTATGTAGGAAATGGGCGTGGGAACGCTTTAAAAGTCACATGACGCTACCCTGTGGGCAATGGCCAATTCCACCATAGTCTTGTCATCGTCAAATCTGGTGCGCTTCCATCCGGTCCTGGAGCCTTACAGGCTCTGGGGCCGGGTGTCAAGAGTTTGGTTTCACCCTAAAGTGCGACACCTACCCGTGCAACCAATCTTGCTGATCCTGCTGCAGACTGAGGGCAACGGCAAACTCCACCATGATCATGTCACTCTCAAATAGGTAAAGCTTTCACCTGGGCCCAGAGCCTTTTAGACTCTGTGAGCTGGTGTCTGTCAAGGGCTTTGGGCCGCTGGTATGTAGGCAATGGGCGTGGGACTGCATTAAAAAGTCACGACGCTGCCCTGTGCAACCAACCTTGCTGATCCTGCTGCAGACTGAGGGCAATGGCCAATTCCACCATGGTCTCGTCATCGGCATCAGGCGGGATGTCCAGCATGGGCGGGAAACCTTCGGCCCCGGCCAGCAGAGCCTCCAGCGGTGATGGGTTCCCGTTGTTGACGCTGTCGGCGCTCTCCAGCACCATCGATTCGGACTGCGGAAACAAAGCGGCGCAAGGGTCATTGCTCAAGGTCACAGGGTCATTGGTGGCCATAGAGAGTCAGGGAGGGGTCCGGGCAGGTACACACAATTCTCACCACCATCTCAAAGTCTCCGTGGTCGACCTCGTTGTGCTCCTGGCTCGGCTGGCGCACGTGGTCCCCATTGGGGATGACGGATGTCTGGATCTTGTCCTCCGCTTCGTCATCATCATCGTCGTCCTTGTCTCCTGAGAAAGAGGGAGGGAACGTGGAGTTAAGAGTTGCACGCTCTATCGGCTACCCCCGACTGAACAACATGGCTGCCTGCAGGTCACATCACTGGGACCAGCACAATAAGAGGAGACCCTCTCTAGCCAAGGGTAAGAGAAACCCGAGTGCTCACGGTTAAAGAGGTCCTTGTATGGCGGAGGCATCCTAATGACAGCCGCCCCCGAGGGGAACCAAGCTCTCCAACCTAGAGACAATTGAAAGGGTCATGTACGGCGCTCTGCGTCCACACCGTGCTTAGGTAGAAAGGAGGACGACGACGTGGGAGAGTGCAGCTAGGACAACATGGCTGCCCAAACAAAGGAGGGGAGGAGCGGGGACAAGCAATGGGGGAGGAAGACAGGCATGTGAGGTGTGGACTGCAGAACCTGGAGACAAGAAATAGGGGAGAAAAGTCACAAAGGACCTCAATTCTAATAGAGACTACATTGACTGAGAACCCTGGGATATTTAAAGGGACAGCCCAGGCAAAGGCTAGAGCTTCCCTGAAGCCCTTCCCTGCACCTCTCCTCTTTCCTGCATGTAAAAGGTGTAAGCAGGGCTCCAAATGTTGCTCCACCTTTCCACGACCACCTCCTTCCCTTTATCTTTCCACAACCACCTCCTTCCCTTTATCTTTCCACAACCACCTACTTCCCTTTATCTTTCCACAACCACCACCTTCCCTTTATCTTTCCACAACCACCTCCTTCCCTTTATCTTTCCACAACCACCTCCTTCCCTTTATCTTTCCACAACCACCTCCTTCCCTTTATCTTTCCACAACCACCTCCTTCCCTTTATCTTTCCACAACCACCTCCTTCCCTTTATCTTTCCACAACCACCTCCTTCCCTTTATCTTTCCACAACCACCTCCTTTCCTCTATATCGTTCCACGACCACCGCTATTCCTATTTTTCAACAACCACCCTCTTCCTTTCTAGTTCTCCATGACCACCTCCTCCCCTTTCTATTGTTCCACGACCACTTCCTTGCCTTTCTATCTTTCCACGACCGCCTCCTTCCCTTTCTATCTTTCCACGACCGCCTCCTTCCCTTTCTATTTTTCCACGACCGCCTTATTCCCTATTTGTCCACGACCGCCTTCATTCCTATTTTTCCACGACCGCCTCCTTCCCTTTCTATTTTTCCACGACCGCCTTATTCCCTATTTGTCCACGACCGCCTTATTCCCTATTTGTCCACAACCGCCTTATTCCCTATTTGTCCACAACCGCCTTATTCCCTATTTGTCCACGACCGCCTTATTCCCTATTTGTCCACGACCGCCTTCATTCCTATTTTTCCACGACCACCTCCTTCCCTTTCTATTTTTCCACAACCTCCTGCTTTCCTTTCTATTTTTCCACGATCACCTCATTTCCTTTCTATTTTTCCACCTCCACGACCACCTCCTTTCCTTTATACCGTTCCACGACCACCTCCTTTCCTTTATACCGTTCCACGACCACCTCCTTTCCTTTATACCGTTCCACGACCACCTCCTTTCCTTTATACCGTTCCACGACCACCTCCTTTCCTTTATACCGTTCCACGACCACCTCCTTTCCTTTATACCGTTCCACGACCACCTCCTTTCCTTTATACCGTTCCACGACCACCTCCTTTCCTTTATACCGTTTCACGACCACCACCTTTCCTTTATACCGTTCCACGACCACCACCTTTTCCTTTATACCGTTCCACGACCACCACCTTTCCTTTATATTGTTCCACGACCACCATCTTCCCTATCGTTCCACGACCACCATCTTCCCTATCGTTCCACGACCACCATCTTCCCTATCGTTCCACGACCACCATCTTCCCTATCGTTCCATGACCACCATCTTCCCTTTTGATCTTTCCACGACCACCATCTACCCTTTCTACTTTTCCACGACCACCATCTACCCTTTCTACCTTTCCACGACCACCATCTACCCTTTCTACTTTTCCACGACCACCATCTACCCTTTCTACCTTTCCACGACCACCATCTACCCTACCTTTCCACGACCACCTCCATTCCTTTCTACTTTTCTTGGACCACCTCCATTCCTTTCTATCTTTCCACAACCACCTCCTTTCCTTTCTATTTTTCCACAACCTCCTAAAAATGGCAAATGGCCGCCCTGGCGCAGCGTGCATAAGCCCGGCTAGCCATAGTGCTGAGGGACAGGGGCAGCCACACGACCACAATTGGAGGTGATGGATGATAGAGAGGCACATGAGACAGGCTTCAAGCGAGATCCTTGTTGCTTTATTATTGCCTGACCTGTCCCTTTAAAGTAAACAGCATGCAAGTTGGCGAGTAGATCCCACAGAGCCTAATATGTCTCCTTGCCCTAAGAATTAAAGGGACAGTCCAGTAGCTCTTAAGGTTCATAGGAGCAGCCATGATGAAATTACTGCAGCTGTCACCCCATTGACTTCTACTATGAGGAGAAGCGAGTGTTTAGTCTTTTACATCTCAATAGAAGACAATGGGTCGGCAGCCACCGGTAATCCGTTCATGGCTGCTCCCATTAACCACAAGAGTTAATTAGACTGGACTGTCCCTTTAAGGGCAGGAGCGCAGATCAGTGACATCACTCGCCCTCTTGATACACAGCTTGGCGTTTCCCACCCTATTGAAATCATAGACCCTGCACATCATTGTTGCGTCGTCCTTACCCATAGGCGTGTTGCTGCGAGGAGAGGAAGGGAGGGTAACGTGGCGGCGTTTATTGCGGGGGCGCAGCACGCGGATCAGAGCCTGCTTGCAGGAAAAGCTCACGGCCGAATCCTAGAAAGCAAGCGATTGGTCGCATTTAGTGTGATGGAGGTCAGAATCAATAAAATGAATATATATGTGAACATTCCCTCTCTTCATTTGTTGTATGCTTAAGTGGCTAATAAAAGGTGAAATACACCCTCAGGCAGCCACTTCACTCTGCGCTATTTCTCTTTTGCTTGACAATGCTGCTTAGGATTATGAAGATAATAGAATATGCTGCTACTAATGTATTACTGTGATAAAGATGGCGTCGAGAAGCTGGACAACGCCTTTTGAGTCGCCTCCCTTTTAGACGTAGATAACATTCCAACGTGCTCATTAGGTAGAACGGACCAATTACTAGGCCAGATATTAATTTCTTTTCTAATATGATGATATGCTCTAGATGACGTGTGTAAGTTTTCTATTTTACTATAAATAAAATCGTCAAAGGGAGGAGCACCAGATGCATCTCTATGAGATAGTCTAACGCATTCCAATGACTATGTCCTTCTGTCTCGCATACTTATTTCCTAGGCTGATTTGAAAGACTGAACGACACCCAGGACCCCTGTTAAACGGGCACAGAGGGGGTCCGCCTGACGGATAGCTGTCCTTGAATGAAATTAGTGGAAATAAGAGCTCAGGGCTCAGATAGAATAAACCGCTTTACCCATCAGCCCACCAAGATGAACGAAGTGCATGGCGGGTGTACAAAAAAATACAATTCTGTGAGTACTCACCTGTAGAATTGGTTTTGACTGTGTCCTGTTCAGGTCGCTCCACTTCTTACATGTGGGGAAGTCCACCACCAGGTGGCGCAGTGACTGCAATTTCAAAAACTGTAGCTCCTCCCAGCCCCATATAAGGCAGATGTCTCCCAGGAATCCCCAAACGGTTCAAAAGCAGTAAAAAAAAAAAAAAGGCCGGGAGGCGAAAAAACCATGTTACTTCACATAGCTTCAACATGTACTTTCTCAACAAGAAAAAAACCAAAGGACAAGTTCCAATATAGAACGGTAATCACCATAACCGGCAAACAGAAGATAACAAGAGCAAGGGAGGGGTGGAGCGAGGAGGAGGGGGGGGGGGGGGAAGAATGAGAAGAGCTATTAGAAGGTAGGTGCTTCTGTTGTGCTTGTGATCCCAGTGGTATAGAGGTGTGGCCTCATGGGCACTATATAACACAGTTAAGGGGGGGGCCCCCCTCTTTTTCCGGAGAGGTCTCTCTCCGGCTCACACCAGCCGCCAACAACCTGTGTCGGCAGACTACGCGTCAACCCTAAAGATTCCTCAGGGGAAGAAAAGGGGGGGAAGACCTCTAAGTCACTCACTGGGAATCGGTTTTGGTTACAATTGATGCATCTCATGAACCTGTATTGTGTAAAACATCTAATATTTATTATCTATACAGCTATATGAGAAGTATTACATTCATACTTCTTCATTATAATTATGTAACAGTCTCTGCAATCAAATAAAGTCTTTTGTGTACAATTAGTACGTGTTGATGGATCCACTGTTAAGGGACCTTCTTGTTTGTAGCAATTTGGGTCCTTAATACCAAGGTAAGCAGCGCTTTTAAATTATTATAAGCTACCATCACTTTGATTAAACTGTTAAAATACCCCATACCCTGTCCCAGCCAGGAACATAGCTGTACAATTACTCCTCTGGTAAGACACCCCTTTTTTTTTATGAAGGCACTGCCAACCAGCACCAAGGAGGCCCCCATGCCCGACGACCAAATACTGGGGATGATCACCCCCATATTATATCTGACGACAAATCCTTGGCTACCCACAGCCATACAGGGCTAGCCCCATATTGAGGCAATTAGCGCCTCCTTTAACGAACAATCCCCCAACTAAACTATAGCAGTAGTATCAGAGTAACACACTACAGCTACATACTCCTCTGGCTGGACATACATCACCACTAAGGGCATATTAAACCAGCCAGTAGGAGCACTACTCACATAGGGACAAGCAATAATTTAAGCAAATAAACTCATACTATCTTATGTTTTACACTAATCCTAAGGCAACACACAAATAATTCCCACACGGGTACTGGAAGGAGCCGCTGCAACCAAAGTTCATGCGCTGGTGCGACCACTGATACAAGCAAGCTATGTGAGTAAAATATGTTTACAATATACTGCCTTAACATATGGTAACACTATTATCTGTGATCCACCATTAACCCCACCCTATAATGATATGTTACAACCAGACTATATGGACCCACACACTGAGGAAGCTAAGGCGAAACGCGTCTGTGTAGGAGTTCCACCTCGACCAAACCTTTCACAACTTGCTACAAACTGAGGACATAAAGGACCCAAATTGCTACAAACAAGAAGGTCCCTTAACAGTGGATCCATCAACAAGTACTAATTGTACACTAAAGACTTTATTTGATTGCAGAGACTGTTACATAATTATAATGAAGAAGTATGAATGTAATACTTCTCATATAGCTGTATAGATAATAAATATTAGATGTTTTACACAATACAGGTTCATGAGATGCATCAATTGTAACCAAAACAGATTCCCAGTGAGTGACTTAGAGGTCTTCCCCCCTTTTTTCCCCCTGAGGAATCTTTAGGGTTGACACGTAGTCTGCCGACACAGGTTGTTGGCGGCTGGTGTGAGCCGGAGAGACCTCTCCGGAAAAGAGAGAGAGGGGCCCCCCCCCCTTAACTGTGGGGTGGAGCGACCTGAACAGGACACAGTCAAAACCAATTCTACAGGTGAGTACTCACAGAATTGTATTTTTCCCTGTGTCCTGTTCAGGTTGCTCCACTTTTTACATGTAGGACATCCAAAAGCAGTGTCCAAAAAAAGGGTGGGATCCCCATTGAGCAACAGCATGTAGTTCATGACACTACCGCCTGAAGCACCTTACGGCCAAAAACAGCATCAGCTGAGGCCCTAACGTCAAACTTGTAAAACTTCGTAAAGGTATTAACAGAAGACCAAGTAGTACTTGTTCAGAGGCCTGGTGCTGAAAAGCCCAGGAGGCACCAGTAGCCCTAGTAGAATGAGCAGCAACACGGAAAGGGGGTGCCTTCCCCTTGGCAGAGTACGTTTGCACCACCGCCTGTCTAATCCACTTGCTGAGAGTGGATTTGGCCAGAGGCAGACCCTTCCTAGGGCCGTCAGTGAGAACAAATAGAGAATCCGATTTCCTGAAGGATTCCGTTGCAACCAGGTAGTACTTGATGGCTCTGACCACATCCAAGGAATGGAGGGTCCTTTCCTTAGAATTAGAAGGAGCGGGACACAAGGAAGGCAAAACAATGTCCTCATTAAGGTGAAAAGAAGAAACAACCTTAGGTAAAAAATCTGGTTTAAAGCGAAACACCACCTTATCCTGATGCCGCTCAAAGTAAGGAGGCTTCATACAAAGCGCAGACAACTCTGAAACGCGTCGCAGGCGATTGCTACCAAAAAGATCACCTTCAGAGTCAAAATGGATAGTGCAGCATCACACAAGGGCTCAAAAGGGAGGACCCTGGAAAGCAGAAAGCACCGAGTTCAAATCCCACACCGGTAAAATAGGCTTCCGCGGTGGACGTACATGAGTAACTCATTGGAAAAAAGTCTTGATAAGTCTATGATTGGCGAAAGATCTTTGGAAAAATACCATTTTGTGATTACTCACCTGTAAAATGGGTATTCTAAGTATGTCACACACCCCACTTCAGACATTAATTCATTAATCATGGGTACTCACCGCTAGGTGGCGCAGCTTTGCAGAGAAGTCCAGAAAAGCAAGCCCCTCCCGGTCTATACATACCTGGTATCTCCTAACAATTCCCCAGTATTCAAACAGCAATAAGACAAGATACCAGGAGACCAAAAACAAAAGTAACCCTCAACCGTGAATAACAATAACTTCACCATATAAAGAACCAGGATACCAAATAAAGGGCGGGTGAAGTGGGGTGTGTGACATACTTATAATACCCATTTTACAGGTGAGTAATCACAAAATGGTATTATTCTAAGTATGTCACACACCCCACTTCAGACATTAATTCATTAATCATGGGACATCCAACAGCAGTGTCCAAGAATAGGGAGGGTATCCAACCAGGCAAAAATGCAGAAAACTCAAACCACAGCAGCCTGCAGAACCTTGCGGCCGAAAACAGCATCCGCTGAGGCCCGCACATCAACCTTATAAAACTTTGAAAAGTGTGAACCGAAGACCAGGTAGCAGCCTTACAAACTTGCTCAACAGAAGCCTGGTGCTGAAAAGCCCAAGACGCTCCAACAGCACGAGTAGAATGAGCAGTGACACGAAAAGGGGGATCCTTTCCCTTGGCAGAATAGGCTCCAACAATCGCCTGACGAATCCATTTGCTAATAGAAGACTTGGCCGGAGCCAAACCCTTCCTAGGCCCACAGGGCACAACGAAAAAGGCATCAGTCTTACGAAAAGAAGCCGTAGTACGGAGATAGAACCTGACACAACGTACAACACCCAAACAGTGCAACGCACTCTCCTTGTCATTCTTAGGCTTAGGACACAAAGAAGGAAGGACAATGTCCTGATTAAGATGGAAAGCAGAGACCACCTTAGGAAGGAAGTCCGGCTTGAATCTGAAAACCACCTTGTCCTGATGTTTCTCAAAATAAGGAGCCTGAATCGACAGGGCCGCCAGCTCTGAAACACGCCGAACCGAAGTGATGGCCACCAAAAAGGCAACCTTCTGAGTCAGAGTAGACAGGGCAATATCCCGCAAAGGCTCAAAGGGAGGAGCCTGAAAAGCCGAAAGAACCAAATTCAAATCCCAAACAGGGAGCAAAGGCTTCCTAGGAGGCCGCAGATGCGAAACCCCCTGGAAAAAAGTCTTGACCAAAGAATGGCTTGCAAATGACCTCTGAAAAAAGATTGAAGGGGCAGGTTTCTGCTTTATCTAAGTACTCAGCTGAAGACCAGAGTCCAGCCCTGACTGAAGAAAATCCAAAATCCTAGAAATGGAAAAGACCCGGCAAGGCAAAGATCTAGATTCACACCAGTCAATGTATGACCTCCAAGCCCTATAATAGATAGAAGAAGAGGATCTCTTCCTAGCACAGATAAGAGTCCGAACAACCGAATCTGAAAGACCTTCCTCCTTCAAGATGGAGGTTTCAGCAGCCAAGCCGTCAAAGCCAGCGTTGGTAAACTGGGGTAACACAATTGACCCTGAGTGAGAAGATCTGGCCGAAGAGGCAGAGCGAACTGATCCACGGCCAGACGAACGATGTCTGCGAACCACACCCGCCTCGGCCACCTTGGAGCCACGAGAATGGCGGGAACTCTTTCCTGAACTAGCTTTCGCAGAACCCTGCCTAGCATGGGAATCGGTGGAAACAGATAAAGAAACCCCAGGTCCCTCCAACTCAGAACCATGGCATCCGCCGCCAGAGCCAGAGGATCCCGAGACAGTGACACGAATGTCGGCAGCTTGTGATTGTGACGAGAGGCAAACAGATCCACCTCCGGCGTCCCCCACCGAAGACACAATGACCGAAACACCTGGGGATGGAGAGACCATTCCCCCCGGCGGGACGAACACCGGCTCAGAAAGTCCGCCTCCGTATTCTCCACTCCTGGAATGTAAACTGCCGAGATGCAAGGGACATGAGTCTCTGCCCAAACCAAGATCAGAGACACCTCTCTGTGGGCACCCAGACTGCGAGTCCCTCCCTGGTGATTGATGTAAGCAACCGCCATCCGATTGTCCGACCGCACCTGCACCGGCAGGCCTTGCAAATGATGTGTCAATTGAGACAGAACCAACCTGATGGCTCGCAACTCCAGAACATTGATGGGCAAGTGGGCTTCCTGAGGGCCCCACTGCCCCTGAAACTGAAGATCCTTCCAGAAACCCCCCCATCCTGACAAACTGGCATCCGTGGTAACAGTTTCCCAAAGCGGGGTCAGAAACGACCTGCCCTTCAGAAGAATGTCCGAGACCATCCACCACAGAAGAGACTGCCGAACCCGAGGGGACATTCGAAAGGACCGATCCAACGACCGCGGTTGCCGGTCCCAAGACGCCAAAAGATGAAGCTGAAGTGTCCGCGTGTGAAACTGTGCGAAAGGAACTGCCTCGAACGAGGCCACCATCAACCCCACCAGTCTCATCCCTAGCCGAATGGACAGCGAGGATTGGAAAGAAGAAGCTGAGCCAATTCCTGAATCAAAAGAACCTTGGCCTGAGGGAGAAACACTCTGTGCTGGCAAGAGTCCAACGACATCCCCAGAAAGGTCACCACCCTGGCCGGGACCAGAGAGGACTTGGGATAATTGATCACCCAGCCGAACCTTTCCAGCATAGACACCACCGTGCTGGTGTCCCTCTCCGCTTGACTGAAGGAAGGCGCCATGATGAGAAGATCGTCCAGGTAAGGCACAATGCGAATCCCCTGAGCTCTGAGCAGGGCCATCAATCCCGCCAACACCTTGGTGAACACTCTCGGAGCAGAGGTGAGGCCGAACGGAAGAGCTACAAACTGAAAATGCCGATCCTCCACCACAAAGCGAAGGAACCTCTGATGAGCTGGAAAGATCGGAACGTGAAGGTAAGCATCCTTGATGTCTATGGACGTCATAAAGTCCCCCTGCCGAAGCGAACCTATCGCAGACCGCAGGGTTTCCATGCGGAACTTCCGGGGACGAATGAACCTGTTGAGAAACTTCAAGTCCAGGATCGGGCGAAACGACCCATCTTTTTTGGGAACAGTGAAGAGATTGGAATAATACCCGCGCCCCACCTCTAACGGAGGGACCGGGCAAATGACTGCCAAATCCAGAAGATTCCCTACCGCCGCCAGGAGCCCCTGCGCGGCCAAAGGATCCAAAGGCACCCGAGACCTGAAAAACCTTGGAGGAGGGCAGGATTCGAACTCCAGCTTGTAACCGGCCGACACCACCTCCCGGATCCATCTGTCCGAGACCTCCTGGTCCCATACCCGGGAGAAGCGTCGCAACCGTCCCCCCACCCGTACGGGTGAGGGCGCCCCCTCATTGCTGAGCGGGCTTGGCAGCTGGCTTGGGCTTGGCGCCCCAGGCGTGCACGGGGCGGCCACGGCCTCTACCCCTATTCCAACTGGCGCCCCTGGAAGCCGAGAAGCCCGCACCCCTGCCGGCTCTGGCTCCCCGAAAGGACTGATTGAAAGAGACCGTCCCCCGAAAGGAACGGCGAAATTTCTTGCGCTGAGGCAACCTGCCTCCTTTGGCAACAGAATCCAGCTTTTCACCAAAAAGCCTCAAACCCAGAAAAGGAAGGGCCGTGAGTGACCTTTTAGAATTAAAATCCGCCGTCCACTGCCTCAACCATACTGAACGACGAATAGCCACCAACAGAGCAGTAGCCCTTCCACACATCAACATGGCATCCTCCTGAGCGGTCAGAATAAAAGACAAAAAAGATTCACAACGCTTAAGAGCAAGAAACTCATCACCGTCAGGATCAAGATCAACACATAAGTCCCTGACCATAGATCTAACCGCCAATGACAAAAAGGCCGAAGCACAAACAGGCCTCAAGACAGAACCCGCACAGACAAACCCATGACGGGCCAACTGATCAATCCGGCGATCCTCGCCGTCCTTGAGAGAAGTAGTGTCAGGAAGATGAACAGCCGCCGTATTAGACAACCCCAAAACCGGGGCATCCACCTCGGGAGAGACAGACCAACGCTTCAACAACTCCGCTGGAAAAGGATACTTCTTGTCCCAACTAGGCGGAACCCCGACAAGGCGCGTAGGCTGCTCCCACTGCTTAAGGACAACGTCCTCGAAATGCTGCTGACTGGGAAACTCCAAGCGTTGCTTGGACGCCCCAAAAAGCTGACCCTTGGGCCGAGGAGTAACTGCCGGCGGATCCAAGTCCAAAATCTCAAACATTTGGGCCAAAATAGTGGGCGTATCAAGAGGGGGCCCCAAATCCCCCTCAGTGCCCGACAACTGCCGAACCTCAGCATCCTCCGACTCCTCAACAAGCTCACCCTCTTCAAGGGGACGATCCGACCAATCCAGAATCTCAACTTCCTCATCTGAGTCCTGCGGAGGCGGAGACAGATGTTTCCTCTTGGCTGGAGCCTTCTGAGCGACCACTGCGGAAAACATTTTCTCAAGGCTGGCCAGACGGGCGCATACCTCAGATTGCGAATCACCCCCAGCGACCACGTCACACGGGGTCCGGAACAGGCGAGGCGGAGAGGGAGAAGGAACGGTAGAAGAAGTCCCCGGCACCGAAGTGTCGGACTGGCGCTCAATGTTCCGCTGTGCACATGGAATACAAATGATTACATCATCACCTGGGAGCGGAGTCCCACATCCCCCACACAGCCTGGACTGCCCCGAAGGACTAGTTCCGGTATCTCTGGTAGCCTCCATATGGTGAAATTATGGTATTCGCAGACCCCAGGGATTTACGCAGTAAGCGACCCGGGATGCCCCTCTGAGAATTTAATAGAAAAATTTTTTATATCTATATATATATATATATATATATATATATATATATATATATATGTATGTATGTATGTATGTATATCAATATTAGCCTGAATAGCCCTGGTCAGGGAATTTGACAAAAAGAGGGACAATGAGCCCAACCCCAACCAGCCAGGTATATATATGACCGGGAGAGCCCTGTATGATGGGAGCCCGGAATCTGAAAGACAAAAAAAAGACAGTCAGACCAGTCACACAACAGAAGACACTGACAAAAATACAAGGCATAAAAATCCCCAGCCATAACGCCCAAGGCCTGGCTGAAAACACCCTGCCATACCTCAACGAAAGAGGAGGAGGGGGGGGGGAGGGGGGAAAGGGCGCAGGACCAATAACGGCCCAGACAGCGTGATACAAAGACAGCCCCCCTTTAACCAAAAAACGCTCCCCCAAAACGTTTGCACAGCATGGTACAAAAGAGAAACCAATTCATGGATGGATAACTTCAAAAGACAGACAAGGAGGAACGGGAGCAAGCCCCGGCCTTACCTGAGGCCCGCAACGAAAAGACGTCACCACCCTGCCAGGCGGGAAACGACAGAGAGACGGGAGGCAGACCCGTCAGCGAGCGCGGGACTGCGTAACCCCGCCCCTCCCTAACCCGCCAGACACGGCGCGGGCCGCGCCTGACGCGGCCCCGCCCACTACAGTGCCGAGCGAGCAACGGGCGCCACCATGACAATGGCGCCCGCATAGGCCGTCGAGCGGACCGGCGGCCAGCAAGCCGCCTGGTCCCGCCCGCCTAGGAAGCCCACAGCGGGCGCCACACGGCGCCAGCACACACAGGCGGGCCGGCGGTGCAGCGCGCCGCCCGGCCCCGCCCACCATACCAAACTGAGGAGCTAGTAGACGGGCGCCCTAACGTGGCGCCCGCCATTAAAAACCAGAAAACCCCTGTGGCGGGCCGGCGGAATCCCCGCCCGACCCAACCAGTCACCAGTAGCAAAACACAGTAATTAGGGAGCCCCAAAACACCGGAACAAAAGGACGGGCCCGTGCTGCACAGACCCCCGGTCGGTCACACAACAATCACACACACACACACAACATAAAAGGAAGGAAATAAAGGTCCTAACGGGGAAACTAAGGGCTGGGGCATCCCACTTCCGGATCACCAAACCGGATCACCGCTATGCCCCATAATATGGGGACGAGCGGAGGAGCTAATCTCCTAGGCACCTAGAGTGCCATCTACCCTTGCCCGGCCTACAGCCTAAGCTGGGAGGCTACCATACAGCAAGGGGATAAAGGAACAAAGAGCCGGGCAGAAATAGACCAGAAGGGGGGGGGGCGGGGTGATACCCCGGCTACCTGCAAGCAGGAGACTTCTTTCTTCTGTCTTGTCACCACGTTGCAGAGAAGAACACTGGGGAATTGTTAGGAGATACCAGGTATGTATAGACCGGGAGGGGCTTGCTTTTTCTGGACTTCTCTGCAAAGCAGCGCCACCTAGCGGTGAGTACCCATGTTAATGAAATAATGTCTGAAGTGGGGTGTGTGACATACTTAGAATAAATGGCCAAGGCCGAAACCTGGCCCTTGAGGGTACTCGGCTGCAGACCCAAGTCCAAGCCATGTTGTAGGAAATCCCAAATCCTTGAAAAAGAGAATGTGTGACAAGGGAGACTCTTGGACTCACACCAGGCAATGTAGGCATGCCAAACTCCGTAATATATCATGAAAGAGGATTTCTTCCGAGCCTGAATCATGGTATGCACGACCGTGGCAGACAGCCCCTTCTCCATCAAGATGGAGGTTTCAGCAGCCAAGCCGTCAAAGCCAGCGTTTGTAAATTAGGGTGGCACAGCAACCCCTGTGTGAGAAGCCCTGGATCGTCAGGCATGATGTAGCAATCCACTGACAACTGAACTATGTCCGCAAACCAACTCCTTCTTGGCCAGAGTGGAGCCACCAAGATGGTTGGTACCCCCTCCTGGGCTTTCTTGCGCAGCACTCGACCCAGGAGTGGAAACGGAGGAAATGCGTAAAGGAGCCTGAAGTCCGTCCAAGGAATCGCCAGAGCGTCCGTGGCGAAGGCCAGCGGATCCCTTGACAGGGAGACGAACCTCGGAAGCTTGTGATTGTGCCTGGACGCAAAAAGGTCCACATCCAGCTGACCCCAGCGGCGACACAGAGCGTGAAAGGTCTTGTTGCTGAGAGACCATTCCCCCAGACGAGAGGCCCCCTGCTCAGGGAGTCTGCCTCTTGGTTCTCCACCCCGGGGATGTAAACCGCCGAGATGCAGGGAACATTCTCCTCCGCCCAGGTCAACAAATAATAAGCTCTCGGGTAAAACTCATGAGGGAGATGCGCACGGCAGCTCTACTGTTTATTTTGATATTATTACTGATGCTAGAATGTGATATCGACATTAATGCATAAATTCTCTGATTGACTTTGTATCTGTAAACAGTTCTGTATAAAAATTCTCCAAATAAAGAATAAATATATATTAAAAAAAAAGGAAAAAAAAAAAGATGGCGTCGCAGGAGAGCACTACACGCTGAGCAGGCCTGGATGTGATGTGACTAGTTACCTACTGCGAATGTGAGGAATGCGCTGACCAGATAAGGATGGACCAATCTGTAGGCTTGGTTAGAGACACTGCCTTTTATAGTATTACTGTATTATGTTAATAGCCCATATTGTGCCTGTTATACACTGCTTGGCTTGAATACGTAGGTTCCTGTTTTGTATGAATAAAGCTTGCCCACGGGGAGCGTATGCTGTTATTTACCACTGCATGTATTGACTTTATATCACGTAACCATTAATAAGGAGCCGGCCGAGGTGAGAGATCTCAGGGACGAGGCGAGAGATCTCAGGGGCGGCTCAGCGTCCACAACAGCAGCAATCTGGATGCCCCCTCACACCTGTTAGAAAATGGGTGCAGGAGAGCTTTAAGCCTTTGCCAGACCCTTATATTGATCTGTGCTCTTCCAACAGGTTGAGCGCCACCCCAGGCTTAGCACCTTGGCCTAAGCTGGTGAATAAACCAAGAGGCTGATTACAAGACTTACCGGGCATAGCAGCATCTGCATGTAGATTTTGGAGGCCAGGTTGATGCAGTCCAGCTCACAGGTGCAGTAGCCATGAATGATATCCACCAGGGCATTGACGGTGGCCTCCACGTGCGTCAGACCTATAGGAGACAGTACAGAGCCGGTCACAAACGCTCTAATTTGTGGGTGACTTAGATGTATATTATTCTTTATCTGTAGGATTCTTTAAACTCGGGATATTTCATGATGTTTTTATGGTTCCCACATACTGATGCCCGTAGCTTGTTTTGTTTCAAGGGGGGGCACTACACCCTAATAACATGTGAACGTTCAGTGCTGCTCTGCAGCTCAGGGTTAAACTTCTGGGACAGCCTGGGGGATGGGTGTGCACATCAGCTGGCTGGCTTGTTTAGGGGCGTGTCATCACAGTGCTGGCCTCACCACGACCTTCCCTCTCCAGGGCGCTGTAGTCAGTCTCAGTACAGGTGGCGTCATACTGGCGTTACTACTTTTCTATCAGCACATGTCCAGGAGCGTGCTGTGCTGGTTTAGTTCCACATTGGCTCGGGCATTGTGCATGGGAGAGGAAGTGTCCTCGGCGAGTCCCCGCGATTTTGATAGTTCCGCAGTACTACTTAGCAGCGGGTCAGTACGACCCGAGCTGTCCTATCAGAATTGCATCCAGAGCTGATAGGCTGCTCGCAGTGACAATCCCACATGACGCAAGCAACCTATAAGCGTGGCCAGCGAGCCTATCAACGCTGGCCATGATGCAGATAGGCTGTGCCGCGGCCACCGGAAAGGATGCCCGGAAGTGGTGAGCATCCCGGCCACGCGGTTTCTTATTTTAACGGCAGCGATATGCAGCGGGGCAGGAGGTGGTGACCTGCTGCTAAGTAGTAATGCGGAACTACATAAATTTTTGACTGTAGTTCAGCTTTAAAGTGAACCAAAACCCACACCCCATCTTATAGATTTCCTCTCTCCCCCGGGGCATCCAGAATCGGGATGCCCTCCTGTGTGAAACCCTTCAGGACGCCCGGAAATTCACCTTCTTTCCCAGTCCAACGGCACATGCACAAGCAGCTATCCCCGCTATCCCTTTAGTAGCAGGGCGCGGGCCCACGACAGGCATTTGTAAATGGCCGACGCGGGCACACTCCCTGTTAGAGGGTAGCTGGGGATGTGGCCACCAGCGTGCTCAGATCCGCTTGCCTTAGACGAAGGTTTGGGAGCGCATCCGAGCGCGCTGATTGGATGAGGCCGCACATGCACCATAGGACGGGTCAGATCGATCAACCTGGGGGGTTTCACACAGCGGGACATACTCAATCATGGCGCCCCGGGAGCAAAGACCAAAACCCAGTAGTCAAAATGCTGGGTTTTGTGGCACTTTTAACCCTTTTGTTGCCAAGCACGTAACACCTACGTGCTGGCTTGGCTGGGCCTTAAGTGCCAAGCCCGTAGGTGTTACGTGCTTGACTTTCCTCGCTTCTAGTTTAAAAAATAAAAATCAAAAATACTCACCTGACCCCTTGTTGGATCCGGCCGGGTCTCCTCTTTAATTTGGTGCCATCCGATCCCCCGTGGGGGGTCGGATGGCTCCAGGAGAGCCCCCGGAATAGGCCGCCCCCCCCCCCGCTTCTGCAGCAGCAGCTGCTAACTGTAAAAAAAAATAAAAAATAAAAATGACATTCACTTACCTGTGTGTGCGCTGGCTCCCGCTGTCCCTCCTCTTCACCTGGGGGGCCTCCGATCCCCCCCCAGGACTTACCGATCTTCAGGAGAGAGCCTGGGAGGCTCTCTCCTCTCTTCTTCACGATGGTGGCAGCCATCTTGCCTCTAAGCCCCGCCCCCTTGGGGGCGGGGCTTATGACGTCATCCCGGTCCCGATCACCGGCTTCAGCTTTCTCAGCTTCTCAGATGCCGGTGATCGGTGCCCTGGAAGGAGGTGACAGGAGATCCTCTGATCTCCTGCCTTCTCCTTCTCTGGATGCCGATCACAGGCATCTGTCAGCTGAGCGGCGAGGGACAAGAGCTTGCAATCGAAGGTAAGTACAGTTAAAAAATTTTTTTTTTTTTTGAATAAAATACTTTTTATTATTGTGTGGTGTTTTTATTTCACATTAACCCTTTGTGAGCTGGTAAGGGGTCCATGAGACCCCTTATACCAGTTCACAAGGCTGGGGGGGTGGCAAGTCACCTGCCCTAGCGGGTGGCTTGCCATTAACCCCCGCACCCCCATTACCTGCCTCCCCAAAGGCCAGGGGGGGGCAGAAGAGCCCGGGCCCACATAGGCTATGTGGGCTCGTAGGCTGCAGGGTGGGGGGGCCACCAAAGCTGGCCCCCCCACTCTGTGCCTACAAGCCCCCATAGCTGGTCCCGGGCTGGTTACTTTGGGTAAGGGGGACCCCACGTCATTTTTTTTTTGGGATTTTTAAGGGTTTTTAACCCTTAAAAATCCAAAAAAAAATGGGGTCCCCCTCCCCGGGAAGGGGGACCCTATGTCATTTTTTTTTTTTAATTAACCATTTGTCATCCAGCAGCTATAAAAGGCTTCTGGGCAGGAAAGGGTGTCTACCTATACATATGTGGTATCGCTGTAACCGGGAGAAATTGGGGTTTCTCACGCAATAAGATTTTATTGACAAACTTACATTTTTTATTACAAAAAAACTCTACAAATTGTAAAAAAATATATTTTTTTTAATTTTTTTCACACATTTCACCCAAAAATGTTGAGAATACACCTAAAAAATACAAACAAGACATTTCATGTTAAAGCCCAGACTCTGTTGAAAAAAACAATATATAATTTTCCTGGGAAATCCCTGGAAATCCTTTCAAAAATGACAGTTGAACATGTGTAGCGCGAAACAGTGAAACTCAGTCTGGCAACAGGGAGTGGGAAATGCTGCAGGTAGGCTGGCACTTAAAGGGTTAATGTGTATGCACTCTATACGACGAAACGCGTCATTGTAACTGCGAGTTTGTTTCATCTCTAATGGAGATAAAAGCGAGGATTTGATGTGTCCCCATGTAGCTGAAATAGAATCATTTCCTTAGAATGCGACTGTCGGCGGACCTACCAGGCAGGCACGCGGGGGCTAGGAAAGCATTTTTGGGTTTGGACGCGTGCAGCTTCCAGAACTGGTTAACCAGCTGAGTAATGAAAGGGTAATTTTCTTCGCTGTCTCCCGTCTTAGACGATTCCTTCGCGTCTTCGCTGAGGTCAGAGGCTGAAAAATAAAAAAAAGCAAAAATCAGCGGGATAATGGGATAGCGGGACAATGAAACATTTCCGTAAGATCTAACGAATACAAGTCCTCACCGGCTTCCCCGGCGGGTAGCTTCGAATCCGTGTAGTGAACCAGGTTGTTGGGGCGCATGATGGCGATGGAGCGAGCTGTGATGACCAGCCTCTGGAACACCTCAGGATCCAGATCTTTCCCGTCTCGGCTGCAGGACGTCAAGGACTGGACGGCGTTGCTCAGCAAGGCCTGATCCTGGAGAGAGAACAGGAGCAGGGCCTCGGTTATTAAGGGGCAGGTGCAGGGCGTTCGCGCTTTCGGGCCGCCTGTGAAAAGCTGCTCATGTTGCATTAAGTACTTGCGAACATGGAAATAACAGCTCAGGGCTCAGATAGAATAAACAGTGTGATAGATGGAGGTCAGAATCAATACAAATGATTATATTTATATATGAAATTCTGTGAGTACTCACCTGTAGAATTGTTTTTACTATGCACAGCACGGCCTGCTTCAAGAAGTCCTTATGTATGGGATATTCCGCCACAAGGTGGGGCGCAGTGTACTGCAGAAGAGTTGTGGCTCCTCCCGGTACCATATAAAAACAGGATCACCAATAGACCACTCCAGCGTTGACAAGCAGTTATACAAGAAGCCGGGAGGTAAGAAAGGTAAAAAAGGTAAAAAGAACCCTCACAACTAACTTTGGAACAAATCACCATACAAAGGCAACCAAAGATAACTATAACAAGGGAGGGATGAAACAGGCTGTGCTGTGCATAGTAAAAACAATTCTACAGGTGAGTACTCACAGAATTGTATTTTTCCTAGTGCACAGCACGGCCTGTTTCATGTAGTCCTTACTTCTGGGACATCCAAAAGCAGTGTCTGTAAGGTAGGGTGGGTTCCCCAAAGAGTAACAGCAGGCAGTTCAAAACACTACCGCCTGAAGTACCTTGCGGCCAAAAGCAGCATCAGCTGAGGCCTTAACATCAACCTTGGAAAACGTATGAACAAAAGACCAAGTAGCGGCCATACAAACTTGTTCAACAGAAGCTTGGTGCTGAAAAGCCAAAGAGGCACCAACAGCACGAGTGGAATGAGCAGTAATCGGGAAGGGAGGAACCTTCCCTTTAGCAGAATAGGCTTGTACCACCGCCTGACGGATCCACTTGCTAATAGTAGATTTAGCCGGAGGTAAACCCTTCCTAGGTCCCGCAGGAAGAACAAAGAGCATCAGATTTCCTGATTGACTCAGTAGCAACCAAATAAAACTTCAGAGCCCTGACCACATCCAGAGAATGAAGGGTTCGTTCCTTGGAATTAGCAGGGTTAGGACACAAGGAAGGTAAGACAGCGTCCTGATTGAGATGAAAGGCAGACACAACCTTAAGCAAGAAATCCGGCCTTAAGCCGAAACACCACCTTATCCTGATGCCTCTCAAAATAAGGAGGTTTAATGGAAAGCTCCGCCAGCTCAGAAACTCGCCTGACCGAAGTAATAGCCACTAAAAAGGCCACCTTAAGAGTCAGAACGGGCAAAGCAGCCCCACAGATAGGCTCAAAGGGAGGACCCTGCAGAGCAGACAACACCTCAAAGGGAGGACCCTGCAGAGCAGACAACACCAGATTCCAAACCGGTAGCATAGGTTTACGTGGCGGACGCACGTGAGTAACTCCCTGGAAGAAGGTCTTAACCAGCAGGTGATTGGCAAAGGATCTCTGGAAAAAAATTGCCAGAGCTGACACCTGTCCCTTGAGGGTACTAAGTTGAAGGCCCGAATCCAAACCATGTTGTAAAAATTCCAGAATCCTGGGGATAGAAAACACCCTACAAGGAAGAGACTTGGACTCACACCAGGCAATGTAAGCATGCCAAATCCTGTAGTAGATAAAAGACGAGGACTTCTTCCTAGCCCTAATCATAGTAACAACAACAGAGGCCGGCAACCCTTTATCCATCAAGATGGAGGTTTCAGCAGCCAAGCCGTTAAAGCCAGCGTTTGTAAATTGGGATGGCACAGTTGTCCCTGAGTGAGAAGATCTGGATCCTTGGGCAAGACGTACCGATCTACTGCCAACTGCACGACGTCTGCAAACCACACCCTCCTTGGCCAACAGGGGGCCACTAGAATGGCTGGTAGCCCCTCCTGGGCTATCTTGCGCAGCACCCTGCCCAGTAGAGGGAAGGGAGGAAACACAGAGAAGCCGAAACTCTGTCCAAGGAATCGCTAGGGCATCCGTGGCGAAGGCCAGAGGATCCTGCGACAGGGAGACAAATCTTGGAAGCTTGTGATTGTGGCGGGACGCAAACAGGTCCACATCCGGCTGACCCCGGCGGTGACACAGGAAGTGAAATACCTTGTTGCTGAGGGACCATTCCCCCAGCCGAGACGTCCCCCTGCTCAGGGAGTCTGCCTCCTGGTTCTCCACCCCCGGAATGTAGACCGCCGAGATGCAAGGGACATTCTCTTCCGCCCAAGACAGTATCAGGGACACTTCCTTGAGGGCTCGCTTGCTCCGAGTCCCCCCCTGATGATTGATGTAGGCAACTGCCGTCTGGTTGTCCGAGCGAATCTGAACAGCCCGACCCCGAAGGTGTGGGGTCAATTGGGAGAGAACCCACCTGATCGCCCGCAGTTCTAGAATGTTGATGGGTGCATGGGCCTCCTGGGGGCCCCACTGACCCTGAAATTTCAAGGACTTCCAAAAGCCCCCCCAATCGGTCAGACTGGCATCTGTGGTGACAATCTCCCAGCACGGCGGCAGAAAGGTCCTGCCACCACGAGATGGACTGCCTGGCCAGAGGGGACAGAGCAAATTCCCGATCCAGGGACACAGGGTCCCGATCCCAAACAGACAAGAGATGCCACTAACAGACAGACCCACTAACTGCATCCCCTGACGAATGGAGGGATGAGGACACAAGAGCAGAGCCCGTGCCTGCATCTGAAGGCCTCCCCTTTCTGCTGAGGGAGAAATACTTTGACCTGAGAGGTATCCAGAGTCATGCCCAGGAAGGACCTCGCCAAAGATGGAGACAGTGAAGACTTGGGATAGTTGATCACCCAGCCGAAGGACTCGAGAGTGGAGGTCACCACCTGAGTATTCTTCTCGGCCCGATGAAGAGACTGAGCAGCAATTAGAATGTCGTCCAGATAAGGGAGAATGTGAATGCCCTGGTTCTCAGAAGTTCCATTACGCCCGCCAGCACCTTGGTGAACACCCGAGGCACTGAGGTGATACCGAACGGTAAGGTCACAAACTGGTAGTGCTGATACCCCAGAGCGAACCTGAGAAATATCTGATGACCTGGGAAGATTGGTAAGTGGAGAAAGGCATCCTTGATGTCCACAGTGGTCATGAAGTCGCCCGGCCGAAGGGTACTGACAGTCGAGCGTAGCGTCTACATGCGAAAGTGCTTGAACCGGACAAACCTGTTGAGACCCTTCCAGGATGGGCCTCAGAGAACCATCCTTTTTGGGAACCGTGAATAGATTGGAATAGACACACATGACACACTGCCGGAATTGTCCCGAAGGACCCCCAAGCACGCTATCCCCAGAAGAATCCATATGGTGATTAACACAGGCGCAATAGGCCAGTATAGGGTAAGGGCTAATAAAAAAGCCACCAGGGATGCCCCCCCAAGGGATGCCCACAGAGAGGGCAGGAAGGGAGGGGGAGGAGCGGGACCGGGAGAAACCACAACACACAGTTATCCCGCCTGAAAGACATAAGCAGAAATACACATAAGCATCCCGCAGCACATGCCCCAAAATAATAAGCAAAATCCTCAAGGGGACTCACGGACCAAGAGCCAGCACATGTAGCACCAACAGCAAAGCGTGGTACAACCGCGGCGGCGAGACAACAGCAGCGGACAACCATTGCAAAACCACCCGCTGCTATCAAAGGTCGCATGGAAGGGAGGTGGGGGGGCCACCAAGGAGAAGGGAGACAACAAAAAACAAGGGGAGACTATGTGGTACAGGGTCTGCGGCTTGGAGAAGCGCTCCCCGAGCACCTGACCCTAGTGCTCCTCTACCCTCACCCGATCCGTCAGCCAAGGCTGGGAGGCACAGAGGGTCCAGAAACGGATGGAAATAGCCATGCAGGGCCGCAGGCTTGGTTGCCCCGCTCACCTGCGCAATATAAAGAGCCATCTTCTATCTTCACAGTATCACTGCAGAGGAAACACTGGAGGTCTATTGGTGATTCCGGTTTTTATATGGGGCCGGGAGGAGCCACAATTCTTCTGCAGTACACTGCGCTACCTCGTGGCAGGATACCCAGACGTAAGGACTACATGAAACAGGCCATGCTGTGCACTAGGAAAAAAGGTGAAAAACCCTCAGACATTCCCTCCCTCCATTTACATCAGTTTGAGATTCCCATCTTTGCATTGTAAGCTTTAGTGGCTAATAAAGGTGACATAAACCCTCAGTAAGACACTTATCACTGTGCAGATTCTTTCCTTTTGCTTGTACTGAAATTAGAGCAATAAATGAGTGAAGCACACTGCTATTAACACATTAAACAAGATAGCGCTGAGGAGCCGGACAACGCCTTAGGGTGGCCAGCCCTCAGGCGTTACTAACATTCTTGTGAGTTTTAAGTGAGGGCTGCCGAGGTCAGGAGCTGGGAGGAAGCTATTATTGAACAGGAAAACAGCCCCAGCCCCTGACAAACATGAGATAACAAGTACAAGTAAGATCAAGGATTCCCACACCCATTTTAAAACAGGGTGTGTGGTAGCATCGTGCAAAGCACCTCCCCCCCCCCCCGGCAACACCCCAAAACTCTTAGCTTAACCCTCAACCGAAATGCAGTCCTCCGAAAGGACGTGGTCCGCCTTCTCAGTGAGCCATGTGAGGCTGACGGCAGACAACTGGAGGACCGCATTTTGTCCGAGATTAACGTGGTCCAAACCGGGGATTTTCACTATACCGGGTTTGGTCCACCCCACTGGGGCACCGCGGTTTGGGATGCCCCGTTGTGTGAAACCCTGCTGTTCCACAGTAAATCTCATCTCTCCTTGATGCAAAGGGGCATGTGCCTATAATAATCTATGGGCGCCTTCACATATGCTTCAGCGTCTTGAGGCCGCAAGGCTTGGGATACCACTCCATTGAATGAAGAACGCCAACACCCTCCAGACGCAGAACACAGAGATTGTGGGGTGCTCGCTAAAGGCAAACCTATATCCTTTTATATTGTCCGCAATGACTCCATCTTGAATATTTGTAGACACCATTTCATGTAGCGCAGCTAAGCACGTAGCACACTCACAAGTTAAGTTTCTATTTCTCGGAAAGCACGTGATTTCTTGTGAAATGACCTGACATGGTGAGACCTTCGAGTTTGGCTTTCATCACTAGAGGGCTGGACTTTCTAGATAGTTCCTTGCGCTGTGTTATATAAATGCAATTTGTAATAATAAACTACGGATTACTCTGGGGAAACTGCACCTTGCTGTGTGTCTCATGGTTCCTTTAAGAGCAATCTCCGGCGGCCGTGGAGTTGGACGGGCACCCTATGCAGAGCTCCCTATGCTAGATGATCCAGTGATACCTATTAACCCTTTCACTCATGTGTGCCCCAACTGGCTGCAGGTTTTGTCAGACTACCCGCTTTGGCTCCTGATCCCCAGTTTCGTCAGACTACCCGCTTTGGCTCTCAATCCCTGACCCTCTGACTTGCTATGGCCACTCTCTTTCCCTGCCTACACTGGTGATGGTTGTGGGACCCTGGCAATGCCAGCAGCCCAGTCTGTCCACGGTCCACCCTTTTGGAGGCTCCAGCGAAGACCAAGTGTATGGTAAGGTTTCAGCCAGTTCCAGGGCTCCTGCTTTGGCCGACTACCCGCTTTGGCTCCTGATCCTCTGACTTCGTGTGACTACTCTTGCGATGGAGCGTTATTCCACTGATTTTGCTTCTGTTTTTATTTTTCAGCATCACTAGAGACTTTCTAGATAGTTCCTTGTGCTGTGTTATATAAATGCAATCTGTAAGAATAACCAGTGGATTACTCAGGTGAAACTACACCTTGCTGCGTGTCATGGTTTATTTAAGAGTACTCTCCGGCGGCCGTGAAGTTGGACGGGCACCCTATGCAGAGGGATTAGATGAGCCAGTGATACCAATTAACCCTTTCACTCGCGCTGGTATGAAACCAGCCTAATCGAATCAATATCGCCCCCCTGCATTCGTCAAAACTAAATGCGGCCAAGAAGGCTACCTTGTGGTTGTGGTAGGTGGAGCGGCTGGTGTGCAGGCTGGCCAGAAGGCTCTTGGTTTGAAGCTGGACGCTTGATGGAGTTGGCATAGACAGCAGGACGGTGGCCAGCTCCAAGGCCGAGGCTTTGCTCTTTTCCTAGGATGAGAATAATGGGAGGGAAAGGTTAGTTTTCCCCAGTGACCGATCTGAATTTACAGAGCGGTAGAGGATTCTGACCTTCTCCGGTACCGATCCAAAGGCAAAACAACTTTCCAGGGCTTCCAGGGAACTTCCAACCAACCTATGAGAAAAACAAAAAACAAAAGCGCAACGGGTTAATGGTCAAGCTCTGGAATTCCAACGATGATGCAAATCTTACTGGGAGCAACTCTACTTCTAATCTATGTAGGTGGGGTGTTAATGCAAAAAAAACTGTGCCTGGGTGCAAGCCAAGCCACTCAAAGCTGCAGGCCCGTGCCATTATTGGGTTGCCTATTGGCGGTGCATTTCCCAAGGATTGGCCTTTACATCACAAGCCAAAACTAACTAGGGTAAGGGCAAGTAATGGCTTTGCTGTCAGGCTCATGCCCCGCCCCCCCCAAGGGTCAGTTTAGGATTAATCTACAAAGGCCCAGTGTAAAAAAAAAAAAGGGCCCATCTATCTAGACACCGCCATGCACCAAGGGCCGAGGACTCAAACAAAGCGCGGCAAGGGAAGGACACCAGCGGAGGGACTGAGCGCACACTCATTCGAGCAGAGGAAGGAAGACTTACTAACCGGTCCAAGATCGTTAAGGTTTCTGGGTCAGAACTTTTGGGGAGCAAAGAAAAAAAAAACAGAATACATGAAGAAACACGTAAAGCTAACGAGTGCTAAAAGGGTTCAGATCAGGGTCGAACCCTAAGAAAAAAAAACAGACAGAAAATATTGGCGAGCCAGGGCTAAATCTAAAAACCACCCGTTTAAATAGGGACAAGTATCATTTCCCTAACAAAAATATCTTTCCACCACATGTGTTCAACCTAACAATTGTGGTAACTACTCTTCTGTTCCTACGTATGTGACGACAGGTCAGGGGTTGCAACCGTAGCCCTAGGCAAGCTCGTTCGTGCCCACTTGGTGTTCCCGTCACTCGCGTGTGCGCTAGTTTCGTCAGACTACCCGATTTGGCTCCTGATCCCTAGTTTCGTCAGACTACCCGTATTGGCTCCTGATCCCCGGTTTTATTCGACTACCGCCTTTGGCTCTTGATCCCCAGTTTCATTCGACAACCTGCTTTGGCTATTGATCCCTGGTTTCATTCAACTACCTGCTTTGGCTCTTGATCCCCGTTGTGGTAACTCTTCTGTTCCTACGTACAAGCGACGGCGGGCCAGGGGTTGCAGCCATAGCCCAGGCTCCTGATCCCCGGTTTCGTCCAACTACCCGCTTTCGCTCCTGATCCCCAGTTTTGTCATACTACCTGCTTTGGCTCCTGATGCCCAGTCCAGACTACCTGCTTTGGCTCCCGATCCCCAGTTTCATCAGACTACCTGCTTTGGCTCCCAATCCCCAGTTTCGTCAGACTACCTGCTTTGGCTCCTGATCCTCGGTTTTGTCATACTACCTGCTTTGGCTCCAGCTCCCCGGTTTCATCAGACTACCCACTTTGGCTCCTGATCCCAAGTTTAGTCAGACTACCCGCTTTGGCTCCCGATCCCCAGTTTCGTCAGACTACCTGCTTTGGCTCCCGATCCCCAGGTTAGTCAGACTACCCGCTTTGGTTCCTGATCCTTGGCTTTGTCTGCCTACCCTCTTTGGCTCCTGACCCTCTGACTTGGTATGGCCACTCTCCTCCTTCCCTGCCTACACTGGTGATGGTTGTGGGTACCTGGCAACACCAGCAGCCCAGTCTGTCCACCATCCACCTTTGCGGGAGGCTTCAGCAAAGACCAAGTGTATGTTAAGGGTTCAGTCGGTTCCAGGGCTCCCGCTTTGGCTCCTGATCCCCGGCTTCGACTGACTACCTGCTTTGGCTCCTGATCCTCTGACTTGGTGGGACCACTCTCCTTCTACCCAGCCTACAATGGTGATGGTTTGTGGAACCCTGACAATGCCCACAGCCCAGTCTGTCCACCCTTGCGGGAGGCTCCAGCAAGGCCGAAGTGTATGGTAACGGTTAAGCCTGGTCCAGCGCTCGTCTGTTTCAACCTGTTTTAGCGCTCGCCTGTTCATGCCTGCTCCAGTACTCACTAGTTCCAGACTCCTCAGTTTCTCCTGTTGAGCTCTCCCTGTGTAATATCTGGGGGAGAGTTACAGTGGGCGCTGCTAGAGGTGGTCACATTCCCCACCTGCCAGATCCATTACAGGAACGTGACACTAACACTG
The DNA here is from genome assembly GCA_027917425.1 of Gastrophryne carolinensis. Classification (NCBI taxonomy): domain Eukaryota; kingdom Metazoa; phylum Chordata; class Amphibia; order Anura; family Microhylidae; genus Gastrophryne; species Gastrophryne carolinensis. Next base: position 195,224,769 of record CM051242.1, read on the forward strand.
CTTAAAACAGCTTAAACTGTCTGTAATTGTGAGGTAACATGAGAGAATATCTGACACATAGAAGTTGCTATTTGTAAATTTTATTTTAGGATTAATTATTATCCAATCATTAGTGGGAAGAATTACTGGGGGTAGGTTAATAATCAGCTTCTTTGAAAGCGTTGATTCCACTAAATAACGGGAGCAGGAGGGGAGGACAAAGACTAAACGAGCTGCCTGGGGCATCCTTTACCTGTGATGAAAGGAGCTACCTGGGCTGAGGTGAGCAGTGTTTCCCCATTTGAGAAGGTGATGTTACTCAGTGGTGATGTTAGTTGTTTTTCTTGTACGTTTCTTTAGTTATTAAGTATATTCGATATTATTACACCTTGTTTATTGGTATGTCCTTATCTCTAAAAACAACATACAAACCTAAATTTAAAATTATGCCTTGTGCAGTAGTAAAATATTGGGCATGGCTTGGTGTAAGCAAAACACAGGGGTTCCCAATCAGTCCAATAACTGGTGAACTGTTATCACACTGAGGCACCAAAGCACTCCGTGACATAATAATAAAGAGAAAACTACTATACTTGTCCTTTAAACATTTTTAGACTGTTGCTACGAATATTTTGCTCAAACTCACCTTTCAATGACAGAGCCGTTGCTTGAAGGTGGCGCGGCTGTCTCGCCATCAGAGGCTCCATTACCCTGATTCAGGTTTGAGGGGCAGACGCTGCTCACGGAGGCGGAGGGGAATTCCTCGGGCGGCTCGTCGGGCCAGCCGAACTGCTCCTTCGTCTTTCCGTAGATCTTGACAGCGTCGATCATCGTGACGCCAGCGGGGTCCACTGAGGCTCCGACTGAAAGAAGAGCGTAAGATTTTATTCTTCTGCCAGCCATTACCCTTTCTCAGACAGAAGGGTAACAGGAAGAGTGCAAGGCATTTAGGCAAAACCGCTCTTGCCCTCACAAGGGGGGTGGACCAAAAGTTGGTGCAGTCCCATTCACGTGAATGACATGAGAGGCAATAAAAGGGGAGAGCGCCATTGTCCACTTACTGAATATAGTCAGCTTCTTGTCGGCCTGTAATGCTTCTTCACGGGTAAACGGGAAGTCGAACCATCGCGCACGACTCAGGTTAAGCTGCATGGTGCGGCCAAACATTTCAATGTAGGACGGAGCCCGCTCGATGGCCTGCGTGCCGATCTGCAGTCGCATGCCGGTCATCACCATGGTGCTGTTGTTGTTGGTCACCTCCACAGTAAACCCTCCAGGCTGTAAAAAATAAAATCAGAAACAATTAGGTTCACACCGTTGTGGTGCAATTGGTGCTGCCAAGCGCACTAACACATAGGCGACCACAAAAAAGCTTAGCCTGCAGTGATTTGCCAAGACTTTCGCTTTCTTGGGTTTTGTTCCTCTCTGTGGGGCATTCTGGTTTGGTAAGGCCCGCTGTGTGCATCCCCCGGGATCGCCCCCAAAAAAACAGCTGTTCCTGGTTCCCAAGGGGGCCAATTAGCCAGTCGGCAGCGCGTGAAAGAATATGAATGGAGCAAGCCAGCACGAAAGCAAAGAGGACGCACGAAGTGGGCAAAGAGGACGCACAAATGAAGAGGACAAACGAATGAAGAGGACGAACGAATGAAGAGGACGAACGAATGAAGAGGACGAACGAATGAAGAGGACGAACGAATGAAGAGGACGAACGAATGAAGAGGACGAACGAATGAAGACGACGAACGAATGAAGAGGACGAACGAATGAAGAGGACGAACGAATGAAGAGGACGAACAAATGAAGAGGACGAACAAATGAAGAGGACGAACAAATGAAGAGGATGAACAAATGAATAGGACGAACAAATGAATAGGACGAACTGAAGAGGACGAACAAATGACGAGGACGAAGAGGACAAACAAAGAGGACGAAGAGGACAAACAAAGAGGACGAAGAGGACGAACAAAGAGGACGTACAAAGAGGACGAACAAAGAGGACGAAGAGAACGAACAAAGAGGATAAAGAGGACGAACAAAGAGGATAAAGAGGACGAACAAAGAGGATAAAGAGGACGAACAAAGAGGATAAAGAGGACGAACAAAGAGGACGAACAAAGAGGACGAACAAAGAGGACGAACAAAGAGGACGAACAAAGAGGACGAACAGGACGAACAAAGAGGACAAAAAGGACGAACAAAGAGGACAAAAAGGACGAACAAAGAGGACAAAAAGGACGAACAAAGAGGACAAAAAGGATGAACAAAGAGGGAGAAAAAGACGCACAAAGGACGAAAAAAGGCACACAAAAGATGAAAAAAGACGAAAAAAAAATGAAAAAAGACGAACCAAGAGGACGAAAAAAAGACAAAACGAAAAGAAAGAGGCCAAACAGAGGACAAAGTGGTTGAGGAGGAAGAGGACGAGTTAAAACTAAGAGGACAAAATCGGATGAGGAAGAAAAGGACAAAGGATGAACGAAGAGGACAAAGAAGAGGGAGACGACTGACGAAGAGAATGAAGACGAGCGTTTGAGAAAGAGTATTTCTATAGGTGTGAAAATACCATTTTGTGAATACTCACCTTGTAAAATGGGTATTATGAGTATGTCACACACCCCGCTTCAAGAATCCATAACATGTGGGTAATATCGTCCTGAAGAGGGCGTTCCTGCAGAGATGATAGCAAAAGAAAACCCCTCCCTGATCCATAAATACCTGGGACCTCCCACTCACTACCCAGTATACAGAAGCAGTAAGGTAAGGGACCAGGAAGAGGCAAATATAAACAACAACCACGCAAAGTTCGCAATAAAGAGGATCCTGAATACAAAAGGGCGGGTTGAAGCGGGGTGTGTGACATACTTATAATACCCATTTTACAAGGTGAGTATTCACAAAATGGTATTATTCTTAGTATGTCACACACCCCGCTTCAAGAATCCATAACATGTGGGACATCCAACAGCAGTGTCCATAACAAGGGCGGGGATCCAAAACTAGGCAACAATGCATAACCTTAAACCACAACAGCTTGCAAAACTTTGCGGCCAAAAACAGCATCCGCTGATGCCCGAACATCAACCTTGTAAAACTTGGAAAAGGTGTGAACAGAAGACCAGGTAGCGGCCTTACAAACTTGCTCAACAGAAGCCTGGTGCTGAAAAGCCCAGGACGCACCAACTGCACGAGTAGAATGAGCAGTAACACGAAAAGGGGGACTCCTCCCCTTGGCAGAGTAGGCCCCAATGATGGCCTGACGAATCCATTTACTAATGGAAGATTTGGCAGGAGCCAAACCTTTCCTAGGCCCGCAGGGCACCACAAAGAAAGCATCAGTCTTACGAAAGGAAGACGTAACCTCCAGATAATGTTCCACAACACGAACTACATCCAAGGAATGCAATGCCCTTTCCCTGTCGTCGCTGGGATTTGGGCATAGAGAGGGCAAAACAATGTCCTGATTCAAATGAAACTCCGAGACCACTTTAGGAAGAAAATCCTGCTTGAAACGAAAGACAACCTTGTCCTGATGTTTCTCGAAGTACGGAGCTGTAATGGATAAAGCTGCCAACTCAGAAACACGCCGAACCGAAGTGATAGCTACCAAAAAGGCCACCTTTTGCGTAAGAGAAGACAAAGCTATCTCATTCAAGGGCTCAAACGGAGGGCCCTGGAGAGCAGAGAGAACCAGGTTCAAATCCCAAACTGAAACAAAAGGCTTCCTAGGAGGCCGAACATGTGTAACACCTTGGAAAAAGGTCTTGACTAAGGGATGAAGTGCAAAGGACCTTTGGAAGAACACCACCAGGGCAGAAACCTGCCCTTTCAATGTACTAAGCTGGAGCCCCAGATCTAGACCATGCTGGAGAAACTCTAAAATTCTAGGAATGGAGAACTCTCGACAAGAGAAAGACCTACTTTCACACCAATCAATATAGGCCCTCCAAGTCCTGTAGTAAATAGAAGAGGAAGAGCGCTTCCTGGCACAAATAAGAGTCTGAATCACCGCGTCAGAAAGACCTTCTTCCTTCAAGATGGCGGTTTCAGCAGCCATGCCGTCAAAGCCAGCGATGGTAAATTGGGATAGCGCAGCCGACCCTGGGTGAGCAGGTCCGGCAGCAGAGGCAGAGCGAACTGATCCTCTGCCAGTCTTACAAGGTCTGCGAACCAAACTCGCCTTGGCCACCTTGGGGCCACCAGAATCGCCGACGCACCATCCAAGGCCAGTTTGCGCAGCACTCTGGCTAGCATTGGGAACGGAGGGAACAGGTAAAGGAACCCCAGATCCCTCCAGTTTAGAGACATGGCATCCACTGTCAGAGCCAGAGGATCCTGCGAGAGAGACACAAAGACTGGAAGCTTGTGATTGTGACGAGAAGCAAAGAGGTCCACCGCTGGGACCCCCCACCTGAGACATATCGACTGAAACACCTTGGGACTGAGAGACCACTCCCCCTGACGAGAGGAGGCCCTGCTCAGCAAGTCCGCCTCCGTGTTCTCCACTCCCGGAATGTAGACTGCTGAGATACACGGGACGTGGGTCTCTGCCCAATCCAGAATCAAAGACACTTCCCTGAGGGCACTCCTGCTGCGAGTCCCTCCTTGGTGATTGATGTAAGCAACCGCCGTTCTGTTGTCCGACCGGACCTGAACTGGCAGGCCTCTCAACTGATGAGTCAAGCGGAACAGAACCAACCTGATGGCTCTCAACTCCAGAACATTGATGGGCTCGTGAGCCTCCTGCGGGCCCCACAGACCCTGAAACTGGAGGTCCTTCCAAACACCCCCCCAACCTGACAGACTGGCATCCGTGGTGACTGTTTCCCAACGCGGAGCCAGAAAAGATCTGCCCTTCAACAGATTGACCGACCCCAGCCACCATTGCAGGGATCGACGAACTCGGGGAGTCATCAGGAAGGACTGATCCAACGATAGAGGAGACTTGTCCCAAACCTTCAACAGATGAAGCTGAAGCGTCCTTGTGTGAAACTGCGCAAAGGGAACTGCCTCGAATGAGGCCACCATTAACCCCACCAGCCTCATCCCTAACCGGATGGTCGGATGAGGGGTTGACAAGAGAAGCCGAACTAACTCCTGAATCAAAAGAATCTTGGCCTGGGGTAGAAACACCCTGGCCTGTGAAGTGTCCAGAGACATTCCCAGAAAGGTCAGAATTCTGGACGGAGAAAGAGAAGACTTGGGGTGGTTGATCACCCAACCGAACCTCTCCAGAGTGGACACCACCGCTCTGGTGTCCAACTCCGCTTGGTTGAAGGAAGAGGCCATGATCAGTAGATCGTCCAAATAGGGCACGATGCGGATACCCTGACCTCTGAGCAGAGCCATCACCCCCGCTAGCACCTAGGTGAACACCCGAGGCGCTGAGGTGAGACCGAAAGGAAGTGCCACAAACTGAAAGTGCCGATCCTCCACCACGAACCTGAGAAACCTCTGGTGTGCTGGAAAAACCGGAACGTGTAGATAAGCATCCTTGATGTCTATGGACGTCAGAAAGTCTCCCTGACGAAGAGAGTGAATGGCCGAACGCAGCGTTTCCATGCGGAATTTCCTCGGCCGGATGAACCGGTTGAGAAACTTCAGATCCAAGATGGGTCGGACCAACCCGTCCTTCTTGGGAACCGTGAACAGATTGGAATAAAAGCCCCTGCCCCGATCTGAAGGGGGCACTGGGCAAATGACAGCCATGTCCAGAAGATTCTCCACTGCCACCAGGAGCCCCTGCGCCGCTAGAGGCTCCGACGGCATCCGAGACCTGACAAATCTGGAAGGGGGGCGGAGCTCGAACTCCAGCTTGTAGCCGGAAGACACCACTTCCCGGATCCATCTGTCCGAGACCTCTTGATCCCAGATCTGAGAGAAGTGCTGCAGCCGTCCCCCCACCCGCATGGGTGAGGGCGCCCCCTCATTGCTGAGCCGGCTTAGCAGCCGGTTTGGGCTTAGAGCCCCAACTGTAGCCAGAACGGGCACGTCCTCTGCCCCTGTTTCCGAAATCTCCTCTGGAAGAGGGAAATGCAGAACCCCTGCCAGATCTGGCCCCCCGAAAGGAGGGGTTAAAGGCAGGCGCCCCCCGAAAGGGGCGGCGTTGTTTCTTACGTTGAGGTAACCTACCACCCTTGGTGACAGAGTCCAATGTCTCTCCAAAGAGCCGTAGACCAACAAAGGGTAAGGCCGTCAGTGATTTTTTGGACATGAAATCGGCCGCCCACTGGCGCAGCCACACTGACCGCCGAATAGCCACAAGCAGAGCCGAAGTCCTACCACACATCATCAAAGTATCATCCAAGGCAGTCAACACAAAGGATAGAAACAACTCGCACCGTTTCAGGCTAAGGAACTCGTTACTACCAGGACGAAGCCCGGAAGAAGTCAACAGGTCCCTGACCACAGACCTGGTGGCCAACACCATTAGCTCCGAAGCGCACACAGGCCGGATGGCCGACCCAATGCTAGTAAAGCCATGAGAAGCCATCTGATCAATACGTTTATCCTCTCCATCTTTGAGAGTGGAACAATCAGGTCTGTTTAACACCGAGGAGTTAGACAACCCCAAAACCGGTGCATCCACCTCGGGGGGAGATGCCCAGCGCTTGATCGCCTCAGAAGGAAAGGGATATTTCCTATCCCACCCCTGAGGGATGCCAGGGAGCCGAGCCGGCCTATCCCATTCCTTGTCAATGATTCTATCAAAATGGCGTTGCGTAGGAAACTCCAGGTGCGGCCTGGATTCCTCAAACAATTCACCTTTCTGCTGTGACGCCTCCTCGGGAGGGGAAATATTCAGAACTTCCAGCATGAGAGACAGAGCGTGAGGAGAGTCCAAGGATCTCCCTAAATCAGAAAGCTCGGCATCAGCGCCAGCAGACTGCTCATCATCCGAAAATTCTGAACCCTCATCAACTTCCCCCTCCTCTAGCTGGGGATAATCAGACCAATCCAGATTATCTCTGTCATCAAGATCATCCACCGGCGGAGCCGGCGACAAATGCTTTCTCTTAGACGGAGCCTTACGGGCGACCGAGCTAGAGAGCATTTTCTCAAGGCTAGCCAATCTGGCACACATTTCGGATTGCAGATCCCTGCCCATGACCACGTCACACGGGGCACGAGTCAAGGCGGGAGGGGGAGTTGAGGTGGCCGGCTGTGCTGACCCAGACGGTTGGGGTTCGGACTGCCGCGTAATAGTTTGCTGTGCACATGGTATACACAGTAACACATCATCCCCAGTAATGGAAATAGGTTACCTAAAAGACAGAGAGAGACCTATAAGTCCCTACAATAAAACTTAACAGAAAAGAAATAAATGAGGCCCACAGGGCCACTCACAGACGCTGCGATGAACGATCCGCCTCAGAACAATGGCAATCTCTGAGGTGAAATGAAGAGAAGAAGCCCGGCCGTGCCAGGGGCGTGGTCTGCGCAGCCCGCGCAAAGCTGATTTGTGCCCCCTTCTGCCCAGTAACAGGGAGCTGCCTAGCAACAGGGAGCTCAGCTCCGCAGCGGCGCCAGAACAGAGGAGGGCGGAGCCGCGCCGAAGGCCCGGCTCCGCCCCCCCTTCCAGTGTGAACGAAGCGTGAGGGAAGAAGTCCCTCACGCACCAGCCCAGAGACCGGCGCCGCCGACAACCGCGGCGCCGGCTGCCTGACAACGGGTGCGTCCGCTATCACTAGCGGAGCACCAGCCCCGCTCGCTGCGGCGAGGAGGGAAGGAGAGAACGGGGGCTGGCCGCGGCAGAGCGCCGAGTGCCAGCCCCGCCCCCCCAACGCGCGTGAGGTGAAAAATCACCTCACAGAATGAGAAACCCCGGCACCCGGCTGCAATGACAGCCGCGGTGCTGGGACATAGTAACAAAAAAATAACACATTGACACTAGATACACACATTAATAAAGAGACAGTGAAAGTGTATAAGCTGACCCCTATGAGAGGAACCCCCAGCCTACCCATAGTTGGTAAAGGGAAGGGCCCCCCCCCCCCAGGGGAAAAGTCAAGGGACGGGGCATCCCAAACCGGGATCACCTAACCGGTATTACCGCCTACCCTCTCTTTTAGGGTCTCACGGTGGAGCTCTGCTCCTCAGCACCAAAGGTGCCAATGTACCCTCGCTCGGGCCAGCAGCCAAGACTGTGGAGGCATGTAATATGAGGTAAATTTTTGGGACAAACAGGGGTCCGAGCGGAAATAAACAAAATAAGAGGCCGGGAGTTACCCCGGCTACCTGAAATCCCCCTGTGCAAGGAGGAGCCATCATCTTCTGACTTGCTCGCCGTCTGCAGAGATGGAAAACTGGGTAGTGAGTGGGAGGTCCCAGGTATTTATGGATCAGGGAGGGGTTTTCTTTTGCTATCATCTCTGCAGGAACGCCCTCTTCAGGACGATATTACCCACATGTTATGGATTCTTGAAGCGGGGTGTGTGACATACTAAGAATAGAAGCCTGAGGGGGGGCGGGCATTTGGCTGGCAAAAGGCACATTTGACCGCAACCTACCTTGGTGTTTGCGATGTACATCCCGGTGGAATTGAGCCGATGCTTTATCTGCTGCGCGTTGTACAGCTGCAGGAGATCATTCCCACCGAACTCCACATCCGTCAGCTGCTGGTTGTGTTCAAAGAAATCGATCGGGAAAGTCACCTGACTGGATGCCCGAGTCACTGGGAGGAGGAAAAAGATCATTAACAAAAATCAAGAAGAAACATCTCTATAAATTCAGGTAATGGAGTGCTAGCTGTGGGGGCGAAGTGATCAGAGGGGAATGGTGATTTTCTTGGACAAACTACAACCTGAACGAGCGTTATGACTCTACTCACTGACAGCGGCAGGTTTGCGTTTGCGCACAGGCTTCATGATACTGATGCTGCTGCTGGGCTGAAGCGAGGGCTGGAGCCAATAGGACGTGTTCTCCACGTTGGCCATGTAAATACGCAGGCTTCCGTCTTCGCACAGGAGGATCATGGTGGTCCTCTGCTGGTCGTTGCTGGCTGTGTGCCGTATAGCCACCATGTCCTGAATCTGCAAACACAGGCAAGTGAAAGCGGCTGTTTTACCCATCAACCTTCTATGTTGGGCGCGCACAACAACTCCTCATACTCACTTTGGCCTTAGCGGGCAAGGTTTTGATTTCCTGGATGAGGAAGCTGTCCGGTTTGACCATCATGACAAGAGGGCTTCCGGTGGTCTGCTGGACGCAGCACACTAACCCGGGGTGGTTCATCACTTCCGACCACTGGCACAGCGCAGGCGACGTCTTGCTCCCTCCGTTTGAGCTGAGTGGTAGAGAAAAGTATTACAAGCAGGAAAGGAAAGAAAGATCAACCACCGGCCTTCAGCCTTATAAAACTCCAGGTCCGGATGGTCTTGCATAAAGTGTTTAAAAGGGATCAACCACCGGCCTTCAGCCTTATAAAACTCCAGGTCCGGATGGTCTCGCGCAAAGTGTTAAAAGGGATCAACCACTGACCTTCAGCCTTATAAAACTCCAGGTCCGGATGGTCTCGCGCAAAGTGTTAAAAGGGATCAACCACGGCCTTCAGCATTATAAAACTCCAGGTCCGGATGGTCTCGCGCAAAGGGTTTAAAGGGATCAACCACGGCCTTCAGCCTTATAAAACTCCAGGGACAGATGTCTCGCGCAAAGTGTTTAAAAGGGATCAACCACCGCCTTCATTATTATAAAACTAAAGGTCCGGATGGTCTCGCACTTTTGTTGTTGCGAAACTCATGTCCTGCGATCCCACGGCACATGCCACCGACAACTCGGCAGTGGCCCATGAGCCACCCCCTGAGCCAGGCAATAGGGAGCTAGAATCTGCAGCACAAGTGCTTCCTATGAACAAGAGCAGCGCAGCTAAGCGCAATTAGCTCACACTCGTCTTTCATGTAATAGGGGGAAGCTTATCGAGGTGTGTATCTTTAAGATAACGTCACTAGCCTAATTGGATGAATCCGCAGGTGCGTGCAGCAAGGTTTCCAGTCCCCCGACTCACTCACCTCTTTACGTTGATGGGGAAGAGAAGAACGATTTCAAGAGACGAACGGTTTATCGTGGCCGCAAAGGACTTGCCCTGACTGTAGCTGAAGAAGAGCATCTGCAGCACGTGGGAGTAATAAACCGACACCCCGCCTCCGGCTACCTGCCCGTTGCTGTCCTGTAACCGAGAGCAAGAAGAGGCCACAACAATTAGAATGCCAAATGTGCATTTAAAGCAGGCCAAAACCGGAGTTTTGCTTCGCATTACGGGGCATCCCAAATTAAAATGCAGAGCAAAATCCCAGGGAAGAGTGCTGGCCGGCCCTGCAATCAAAAGACAACGACAGGGCAGGCTGTTCACGTTTCCCATGGGGCATCCCCAAAACGCACTCACTTGTCCTGCATAGCCACCCCAGAACCGTGGGACGCATCTCCGCATACCTTGAGGTCTTCATGATTGACTTCCAAGACGTTGGTGACATAAAAGGGCCCGTGTTTGGCGCTGCTCGACTCCTCCATCAGCTGAGTGTACACGTAGCCGGCGGATGACATCATCACGATTATGTTTTTCCCCTCTTCGTTGAACAGGAAGGTGACGTCCCGGATCTTGGAACTCGGCAGCAGGAAGTAGAAAGTCGGGCTCAGGGCGTCGGAGGACAAGTCATAGACCTGAGGAAATAAGCATTGTGTCATTCGCCTACCCATCATCCACTTCCCATTCCATCACCCCCCCCAATCATCCATATCCTCCGTCCCAATCCCCCCATCATACATATCCCCTGCCCCAACCCCCCTCACATAATACATATCCTCTGCCCCAACCCCCCCCATCATACATATCCTCTGCCCCAACCCCCCTCACATAATACATATCCTCTGCCCCAACCCCCCCCCACATCATACATATCCTCTGCCCAAACCCCCCACACATAATACATATCCTCTGCTCCAACCCCCCCCACATCATACATATCCTCTGCCCCAACCCCCCTCACATAATACATATCCTCTGCCCCAACCCCCCCACATCATACATATCCTCTGCCCCAACCCTCCCACATCATACACATCCTTCGTCCCAATCCCCCCCTAATCATCCATATCCTCAGCCCCAACCCCCCCCCCCCCCCACATCATACACATCCTTCATCCCAATTCCCCCCCTAATCATCCATATCCTCTACCCCAATCCCCCCCCACATCATCCATATCCTTTGCCCCAATCCCCCCTATCATCCATATCCTCCACCTAATTTGCCTTTATCAACCATATCTTCCCCCCCCAACCCCCTATCTTTCATATCCTCTCCCCAATCATCCATATCCTCTGCCCAAACCCCCGATCATTCATATCCTCCACTTAATCCGCCTCCATCATCCATATCCTCTGTTCAATCCCCCGATCATTCATATCCTCCACCTAATCTGCCTCCATCATCCATATTCTCCGCCCAATCATACATATCCTCTCCCCAATGCCCCCCCATCATCTTCCTGATCCTCCTCCACCCCCTCCCATCACCCCCCCAATCATCGTCCCAACTTCCATCATACCACCCTAGCCCCCCTCATAATCTTTAACCTACCCCCAACATCATTATCCTCATCTCCCCCCCCCCCCCCCGATCCTTCCTTCTCCCAAAGATGTGGAAGATGGGAAATGTGATCAGGTCACAGCGGACCCATGACCCCGCCGCCCTTCACAGCAGGAGCAGTACTCACCTTGACGAAGTCTGCGGTCACGATGGCCAGCTCGGTCTGGGAGCCGGGCAGCCAGACGGCTTTGATGATGAAGTTGCCGGTGGCAAGCTGTGGGTGCAGCACCAGGTGATCAGAGACCGAGCCCGAGCTGCTGAAAGTGAGGACGTGGCAGTCCTGGCAGAAACAGAGGCGACAGAAAATGATTACACAGGGTAAATATGGTGGCGATCAGAGCGATTGATGGGGGGAGGGGGGTAGAACTGTGATGGATGGAGGTCAGAATCAATAAAATGAAATATATATATATATATATTTTGCATTGTATGCTTTAGTGGCTAATAATACCATTTTGTGAATACTCACCTGTAAAATGGGTATTATAAGTATGTCACACACCCCACTTCAAACATTAATAATTACACTAGGGTTAACGCACCTCTAGGTGGCAGCATTTCAGAGAACTTCTCCAAAAAACTTCAACAGGCCCCTCCCGGTCTATACATACCTGGTACCTCCCAAGAACCTCCCAGTATTAGAACAGCAGTAAGACAAGGTACCAGAACCAACAATGCAACCCTCAACGTAAAGAACTAAACTTCACCAAATAAAGAGCCAGGATACCGAAAAGGGCGGGTGAAGTGGGGTGTGTGACATACTTATAATACCCATTTTACAGGTGAGTATTCACAAAATGGTATTATTCTAAGTATGTCACACACCCCACTTCAAACATTAATAATTACACTAGGGACATCCAACAGCAGTGTCCAGAAAAGGGTGGGTATCCGAACAGGCAATAACGCAGAAAAAACTCAAACCACTGCAGCCTGCAAAACCTTGCGGCCAAAAACAGCATCCGCTGAGGCCCGCACATCAACCTTATAGAACTTAGAAAAAGTATGAACGGAAGACCAAGTTGCAGCCTTACACACTTGTTCAACCAAAGCCTGGTGCTGAAAAGCCCAGGACGCACCAACCGCACGAGTAGAGTGAGCAGTAACTCGGAAAGGAGGATCCTTCCCCTTAGCCGAATAAGCACCAACAATGGCCTGACGAATCCATTTACTAATGCAAGATTTGGCCGGAGCCAAACCCTTCCTAGGCCCACATGGCACAACGAAAAAGGCATCAGTCTTACGAAAAGAAGACGTAGCACGTAGATAGTACCTGACACAACGTATCACATCCAAGCAGTGCAAAGCACTCTCCTTGACATTCTTAGGCTTAGGACACAAAGAAGGAAGAACAATGTCCTGGTTAAGATGAAAAGCAGAGACCACTTTAGGGAGAAAATCTGACTTGTAACGAAAAACCACTTTGTCCTGATGATCCTCAAAATAAGGAGCCTGAATAGACAAAGCTGCCAGCTCTGAAACACGCCGAACCGAAGTGATGGCCACCAGAAAGGCAACCTTCTGAGTAAGAATGGACAAAGCAACATCCCGCAAAGGCTCAAAAGGAGGAGCCTTAAGAGCAGAAAGAACCAAATTTAAATCCCACACTGGGAGCAAAGGCTTCCTAGGAGGCCGCACATGCGAAACCCCCTGGAAAAAAGTCTTGACCAAGGAATGACTAGCAAAAGATTTCTGGAAAAAAATAGACAAGGCAGAAACCTGCCCTTTCAAGGTACTCAGCTGAAGACCGGAGTCCAGCCCCGACTGAAGAAACTCCAAAATCCTAGACACAGAAAAGACCCGGCAAGGCAAAGACCTAGCCTCTCACCAATCAATATAAGATCTCCAATACCTGTAATAGATGGAAGAAGAAGATCTCTTCCTGGCACTAATAAGAGTCTGAATGACCGCATCCGAAAGACCCTCCTCCTTTAAGATGGAGGTTTCAGCAGCCAAGCCGTCAAAGCCAGCGTTTGTAAACTGGGGTAACATAGTTGACCCTGAGTGAGAAGATCTGGCCGAAGAGGCAGATCGAACTGATCTACGGCCAGACGAACGATGTCCGCGAACCACACCCGCCTTGGCCACCTTGGAGCCACGAGAATGGCGGGAACTCCCTCCAGAACAAACTTTCGCAGAACCCTGCCTAGCATGGGAATCGGAGGAAACAGATAAAGAAACCCCAGGTCCCTCCAGCTCAGGGTCATGGCATCCACCGCCAGAGCCAGAGGGTCCCGGGACAGGGACACAAAGGACGGAAGCTTGTGATTGTGACGAGAAGCAAACACCGGCTCAGAAAATCCGCCTCTGTGTTTTCCACTCCCGGAATGTAAACTGCCGAGATGCAAGGGACATGAGTCTCCGCCCAGACCAAAATCAGAGACACCTCCCTGTGGGCACCCAGACTGCGAGTCCCTCCTTGGTGATTGATGTAAGCAACCGCCGTCTGATTGTCTGAGCGAACCTGAACCGGCAGACCTTGTAAATGATGCGTCAAGCGAGACAGAACCAACCTGATGGCTCGCAATTCCAGAACATTGATGGGCAAGTGAGCCTCCTGAGGGTCCCACTGCCCCTGAAACCGAAGATCCTTCCAAAAACCTCCCCAGCCTGACAAACTGGCATCCGTGGTGACACTTTCCCAAAGCGGAGTCAGAAACGACCTGCCCTTCAGAAGGTTGTCCGAGACCAACCACCACAGAAGGGACTGCCGAACCCGAGGGGACAACCGGAAGGACCGATCCAACGACCCGGACACCAGTTCCAAGACGCCAAAAGATGAAGTTGAAGAGTCCTCGTATGAAACTGAGCAAAGGGAACTGCCTCGAACGAGGCCACCATCAACCCCACCAGTCTCATCCCCAGACGAATAAACGGATGAGGATGGGAGAGGAGCAGCTGGACCAATTCCTGAATCAACAGAACCTTGGCCTGAGGAAGAAACACTCTGTGCTGGCAGGAGTCCAATGACATCCCCAGAAAGGTCACCACCCTGGCCGGAACCAGCGAGGACTTGGGGTAATTGATCACCCAGCCGAACCTCTCCAACATAGACACCACCGTGCTGGTGTCCCCCTCTGCTTGACTGAAGGAAGGAGCCATGATGAGAAGATCGTCCAGGTAAGGCACAATGCGAATCCCCTGAGCTCTGAGCAGGGCCATCACCCCCGCCAACACCTTGGTGAACACTCTCGGAGCAGAGGTGAGGCCGAACGGAAGAGCCACAAACTGAAAATGCCGATCCCCCACCACGAAACGAAGGAACCGCTGATGAGCAGGAAAGATCGGCACGTGCAGGTACGCATCCTTGATGTCTATGGACGTCATAAAGTCCCCCTGCCGAAGCGAACCGATCGCAGACCGCAGGGTTTCCATGCGAAACTTCCGAGGACGAATAAACCTGTTGAGGAACTTCAAATCCAGAATAGGACGGAAGGACCCGTCCTTTTTGGGAACCGTGAAGAGATTGGAGTAAAACCCGCGCCCCACCTCTGAAGGAGGAACCGGGCAAATGACAGCTAAATCTAGAAGATTCCTTACTGCCGCCAGGAGCCCCTGCGCGGCCAAAGGATCCAAAGACACCCGAGACCTGAAGAACCTTGGAGGAGGACGGGACTCGAACTCCAACTTGTAACCGGCCGAAACCACCTCCCGGATCCATCTGTCCAGGACCTCCTGGTCCCACACCCGGGAGAAAAGTTGCAACCGTCCCCCCACCCGAACGGGTGAGGGCGCCCCCTCATTGCTGGGTGGGCTTGGCAGCCGGCTTGGGCTTGGCACCCCAGACGCGAGTGGGGCGGCCACGGCCTCTGCCCCTATTCCAACTGGCGCCCCTGGGGGCCGAGGAGCCCGCACCTCTACCGGCTCCGACTCCCCGAAAGGACGGATTGAACGAGACCATCCCCCGAAAGGAACGGCGAAATTTCTTGCGCTGAGGTAACTTACCTCCCTTGGCAACAGAATCCAGCCTCTCACCAAAAAGCCTCAAACCCAAAAAGGGCAGAGCCGTGAGCGATCTTTTTGAATTAAAATCGGCCGTCCACTGTCTCAACCACACACAGCGCCGGATAGCCACCAGCAAGGCAGTAGCCCTGCCACACATCAGCATGGCATCCTCCTGAGCGGCCAGGATAAAAGACAAAAAAGCATCGCAGCGCTTAAGCCCAAGGGACTCATCACTGGTGGGCTCGAGATCCACCCCCAAGTCCCTGACAATAGACCTGACAGCAAAAGTCAACAGGGCCGAAGCACAGACAGGCCTTAACACCGAACCCGCACATACAAAACCGTGACGGGCAAGCTGATCAACCCGGCGATCCTCGCCGTCCCTGAGCGAAGTCGTGTCAGGGGAATGCACGACCGCCGTGTTGGACAGTCCCAGGACCGGAGTATCTACCTCAGGGGGAACAGACCAACGCTTCATCAATTCCGCCGGAAAGGGATACTTCCTATCCCAACTAGACGGCACACCAACAAGACGTGTAGGTTGCTCCCATTGCTTGAAAACAATTTCTTCAAAATGCTGTTGGCTGGGAAACTCCAAACGCTGCTTGGACACCCCAAAAAGCTGACCCTTAGGCCTAGGAGCAACAACCGGAGGCTCCAAATCCAAAACCTCAAACATCTGGCTCAGAATGGTAGAGGAATCGAGAGGGAGGCCATCATCCTGATCCCCCTCAGAACCCAGCAACTGCTGAACATCAGAATCTTCTTCCTCAATGAGCTCACCTTCTTCACGGGGACGATCCGACCAATCCAGATCTCCCACCACTTCCTCATCTGAATCCGGCGGAGGCGGAGACAGATGCTTCCGCTTAGCTGAAACCTTCTGAGCGGCTATAGCAGAAAAACGCTTCTCAAGGCTGGTCAAGCGGGCACATACCTCAGACTGCGAATCCCCGCCCAGGACAACGTCACACGGGGTCCGGAATAAGCGAGGGGGAGAGGGAGATGGCGCGGCTGAAGAAGTGCTAGGCACCGGAGTACTGGACTGCCGTGCAATGTTCTGCTGTGCACAAGGGATACACAAAATGACATCTCCCTGGAGCGGAGTCCCACAACCCCAGCACACCTTGGATTGTCCCGAAGAACCATTCCCGGTATCAGTGGCAGCCTCCATGTGGTGAAATTTATGGTATTCGCAGAACCCATGGATTTATGCGGTACGCGACCCGGGATGCCCCTTAATAACCTAACAATTGTCTAAGGATAGTCACAAGATCCTGACCCAGGGGAATAGCATAAGACCCTTATAAAAGTATATAAAAATATAAATATATATATATATATATTGCAATGAAAAGACACCCCCCACGAGCCAGGTATATATGACCGGGAGAGCCCTGCCAGACGGGATCCCAGGATCTGAAAGACACAAAGGGAGAGGGACAGGCGTCAATCCAGCACCATATACCAGCATAACATACAAAACCCCCCTTACACCACCCCCCCCCTCCCTCACTAACCAGAGACACAGGAACTGGTTAATACAAAACCAGCACCTTAAAGATGCGACGGAGCGAGGAGGAAGGAGGAGGAGAGGACGCAAACCGAGGGGCCATCGCAAGAAACTAAAACGCATACCTGAGAGGGAGAGAGAAACCGCGCAGCCAGGCACCGCAGAAGATGGCGGCCCGCACACAGCGCAGTGAAGGAGGAGAAGACAAGCTCCGGGAGCCGAGAAGGCCCCGCCCCTCCGGGACATCCAATCAGTGCGCGGCCCGCGTGCGCGCGACCCCGCCCCCCGGCAGCGTCAGCGTCTGCCGGCGGAGACCGCGCTCAGACCTCAAGGACGGGACCGGCGGAACAACCCGCCGGTTCCCAGTGCGCACCAACACAGACCCACACACTGATAATCAGATCCCCCCCCCTGTGCAGACCGGACCGCAGGCTGCAAGTGCCGGACACGGCGCTCAGCCACAGGCGGGACCGCAGCGCAGCGGGACCGCAGCGCAGCGCGCCGCGAGGCCCCGCCCCCCCCCGGCTCCAGAGGGGAGAGGACAGACACACAGACAGGGGGGACAGAGGGACACCCAGGCAAAACTTGCAATAAAGGTAGTCACAGTAAAAATCACGAAAGCCTCACAATGTAGCAGTGCAGCAGCCACACTCACACAGCATGTCACCGTCCCCAGCGCGCCCCACACCCCGGAATGTGAAATAAAGATATCCCAGGGCTAGGCACATCCTGACCGCTAACCTCCTATTAAATGGGGCATCCCACATCCGGATCACCACTCCAGGAATCCCGCTATGCCCCGCAATGAAGGGTCGAGCGGAGGAGCTAATCTCCTAGGCACCAATGGTGCCGGCTACCTTTTTGCCCGGCCTACAGCCGAAGCTGGGAGGCTGCCATTAAATAGTATACACTCAAACAAGAGCCGGGCAGAAATAGACCACGGGGGGGGGGGGGGGGGCCGGGGGGATACCCCGGCTACCTGCAAGCAGGAGACTTCTTTCTTCTGTCTTGTCGCCACCTTGCAGAGAACAACACTGGGAGGTTCTTGGGAGGTACCAGGTATGTATAGACCGGGAGGGGCCTGTTGAAGTTTTTTGGAGAAGTTCTCTGCAATGCTGCCACCTAGAGGTGCGTTAACCCTAGTGTAATTATTAATGTTTGAAGTGGGGTGTGTGACATACTTAGAATAAAGGTGAAATAAACCCTCAGTAAGCCACTTATCTCTGCACTGATTCTTTCCTTTGCTTGTACTGAATTAGAGCAATAAAGTTAATGAAGCAAGCTGCTATTAACACATTACTGTGAACAAGATGGCGCTGAGGAGCTGGACAACACCTTATTATGTCCGGCCTCACTAACATTCTTAAGAATATGATCTGTGGCTGTGATGACCAATCATTGAGCCAGTGATTAGATTTTTCCTTATATGATGTCCAATAGATGACGTGTGCTGTGCTTTTTAACTTCGATATAAATTGTCACTGGGCGGAGAGAGCAGAACGCACTTTCCCGTGTAGCATCGAGCACATACCGTTATGTCTGTGTCCTTCGTTCCGCGTAGATTTTCACTTCCTTAGATTATTAAGGAAGACCGGACGACACCAGAGAAATCTCTCTGAGCCGTAGAGAGCAGAAGGGTCTTCCCACGGTTTCCTCATCAACATATATGTATATACATCTAAGTTGCATATTGTTGCTATTCTATAGTCATTGACCCTTCTGGGTACATCTTGGTGTGTAATATTATATATATATATATTTTATTACACATTCCCTCTCCATTAAAATAGATTCCTATCTCTGCATTGTAAGCTTTAGTGGCTAATAAAGGTGAAATAGACCCTCAGTAAGCCACTTAACTCTGCGCTGATTATTTTCTTTGCTTGTACTGAATTAAAGTAAAGTTAATGAAGCACGCTGCTATTAACACATTACTGTGAACAAGATGGCGCTGAGGAGCCAGACAACGCCTTAGGATGGCCAGCCCTCAGGTGTTACTAACATTCCTACGAATATGATCGGTGGCTGTGATGACCAATCATTGAGTCAGTAATTAGATTTCTCCTTATAGGATGATGTCCAATAGATGACGTGTGCTGTGTTTTTTTACTTCGATACAAAAAGTGCCACGGTGCCACTGGGCGGAGCGGCAGAGAGCGCTCTCCCGTGCAGCTTGGAACACGCTGGCTGTCTGTGTTTTTCGTTACGCGTATATTTTCACACCCTTAGATTATTTTGGAAGACCGAACAACATCAGAGAAATCTCTCTGAACCGTGTAGAGCAAAAGGGGTCTGCCCACAGTTTCCTTATCACAACATACCTTCAGGCCACACACGGCCAGGTAGTCCTCCTTACAGGGGTTCCCAGTCAGGCTGAGCACAGTGAAGGGGACGGGAGCGGAGGCCAGTCTGGTGAGGGTCAGTTTCCTTTTGCTGGAGTCGGCTTGTTTCAGCAGAGCAGAGAGCTGCAATACTGTGATCTGGAAAAAAAATGGAGGAAACCATAGAGACACGGCAAAGCTTTTACGCCTGGCAAGAAGAAGGTGTTAGCCTAGATCCCAAAAGTCCATCTAAAGCCAGCAGCAATGTGTTTCACCCCCCGATCCTAGAACAGCCAGGTACCAGTTGTACCTACAAAAGGTTTGGGTCCTCTTCCTGAGCCAAGGACACTAATGTAGTTTTGGCCTGAGGACCACAATGTCTTACTGTTCCACTTTAAGGGAGGACTGAGGTGGGGTGAGATAAGGAG
The DNA here is from genome assembly GCA_027917425.1 of Gastrophryne carolinensis. Lineage (NCBI taxonomy): Eukaryota > Metazoa > Chordata > Amphibia > Anura > Microhylidae > Gastrophryne > Gastrophryne carolinensis. The sequence goes on from CM051242.1 coordinate 195,244,537, forward strand.
AGGCTGTAATACGTGAGCAGAGGTGACATAAGCAGGAAGTAAGGCTGGGAGAGGCGAGGTGGGCCGAGGGCAGGCCAGAGGCGAGGTGGGCCGAGGGCAGGCCAGAGGCGAGGTGGGCCGAGGGCAGGCCAGAGGCGAGGTGGGCCGAGGGCAGGCCAGAGGCGAGGTGGGCCGAGGGCAGGCCAGAGGCGAGGTGGGCCGAGGGCAGGCCAGAGGCGAGGTGGGCCGAGGGCAGGCCAGAGGCGAGGTGGGCCGAGGGCAGGCCAGAGGCGAGGTGGGCCGAGGGCAGGCCAGAGGCGAGGTGGGCCGAGGGCAGGCCAGAGGCGAGGTGGGCCGAGGGCAGGCCAGAGGCGAGGTGGGCCGAGGGCAGGCCAGAGGCGAGGTGGGCCGAGGGCAGGCCAGAGGCGAGGTGGGCCGAGGGCAGGCCAGAGGCGAGGTGGGCCGAGGGCAGGCCAGAGGCGAGGTGGGCCGAGGGCAGGCCAGAGGCGAGGTGGGCCGAGGGCAGGCCAGAGGCGAGGTGGGCCGAGGGCAGGCCAGAGGCGAGGTGGGCCGAGGGCAGGCCAGAGGCGAGGTGGGCCGAGGGCAGGCCAGAGGCGAGGTGGGCCGAGGGCAGGCCAGAGGCGAGGTGGGCCGAGGGCAGGCCAGAGGCGAGGTGGGCCGAGGGCAGGCCAGAGGCGAGGTGGGCCGAGGGCAGGCCAGAGGCGAGGTGGGCCGAGGGCAGGCCAGAGGCGAGGTGGGCCGAGGGCAGGCCAGAGGCGAGGTGGGCCGAGGGCAGGCCAGAGGCGAGGTGGGCCGAGGGCAGGCCAGAGGCGAGATGGGCCGAGGGCAGGCCAGAGTCGATGGGCCGAGGGCAGGCCAGAGTCGATGGGCCGAGGGCAGGCCAGAGTCGATGGGCCGAGGGCAGGCCAGAGTCGATGGGCCGAGGGCAGGCCAGAGTCGATGGGCCGAGGGCAGGCCATATTCGATGGGCCGAGGGCAGGCCATATTCGATGGGCCGAGGGCAGGCCATATTCGATGGGCCGAGGGCAGGCCATATTCGATGGGCCGAGGGCAGGCCATATTCGTTGGGTAGAGGTGAGCAGAGCGGACGCGAGGTGGGGTCAGCTGAGGCAGTAACAGGTGGGCAGAGGTGAGACAAAAAGTTAAGCAGAGGTACTGCGAACAAGAGTAAGCAGAGGTAAGGCAGGAAGAAGTGGGGTGGGCAGAGGTGAGGCTGTAATAGGTAAGCAGAGGTGAGACAAAAAGGTAAGCAGAGGTACTGCGAACAAGAGCAAGCAGAGGTAAGGCAGGAATAGGTGATATGAGCAGAGGGTGGGGACGTAATACGTGAGCAGAAGTGGGTAGAGGTGAGACAGAGCTGACGTGGGAGAAGGTAAGCAGAGGTAAGGCAGGAAGAGGTGGGGTGAGCAGAGGTGAGGCCGTAATAATACCATTTTGTGAAATACTCACCTGTAAAATGGGTATTATAAGTATGTCACACACCCCGCTTCAAGATATCCATAACATGTGGGTAATACCGACCTGAAGGGGCGTTCCTGCAGAGATGATAGCAAAAAAGAAAGCCCCTCCCTGATCCATAAATACCTGGGACCTCCCACTCATTACCCAGTATATAGAAGCAGTAAGGTAAGGGACCAGGAAGAGGCAAATATAAGTCATAACAACGCAAAGTTCACAAAATAAAGGATCCAGAATACAAGAAGGGCGGGTGAAGCGGGGTGTGTGACATACTTATAATACCCATTTTACAGGTGAGTATTTCACAAAATGGTATTATTCTAAGTATGTCACACACCCCGCTTCAAGATATCCATAACATGTGGGACATCCAATAGCAGTGTCCATAAAAAGGGCGGGGATCCAAAACAAGGCAACAATGCACAACTTAAACCACAACAGCTTGCAGAACTTTGCGGCCAAAAACTGCATCCGCTGAGGCCCGAACATCAACCTTGTAAAACTTGGAAAAAGTGTGAACAGAGGACCAAGTAGCGGCCTTACAAACTTGCTCAACAGAGGCCTGGTGCTGGAAAGCCCAGGACGCTCCAACCGCACGAGTAGAATGAGCAGTAACACGAAAAGGGGGACTCCTCCCCTTGGCAGAATAGGCCCCAATGATGGCCTGACGAATCCATTTACTAAGGGAAGATTTGGCAGGAGCCAAACCTTTCCTAGGCCCAAAAGGCACCACAAAAAAAGCATCAGTCTTACGAAAGGAAGACGTAACCACCAGATAATATTTCACAACACGAACCACATCCAAGGAATGCAGCGCCCTTTCCTTGTCGTTGCTGGGATTAGGACATAGAGAAGGCAGAACAATGTCCTGATTCAGATGAAAAGCAGAGACCACCTTAGGAAGAAAATCCGGCTTGAAACGAAAGACAACCTTATCCTGATGCCTTTCGAAGTACGGAGCTTTAATGGATAAAGCTGCCAACTCAGAAACACGCCGAACTGAAGTGATAGCCACTAAAAAGGCCAAAAAGTGAAGACAAAGCAACCTCATTCAAGGGCTCAAACGGAGGACCCTGAAGAGCAGAAAGAACCAGGTTCAAATCCCAAACTGGAACAAAAGGCTTCCTAGGAGGCCGTACATGCGTAACTCCTTGGAAAAAGGTCTTGACTAAGGGATGAAGTGCAAAGGACCTTTGAAAGAACACTGCCAGGGCAGAAACCTGCCCCTTCAAGGTACTAAGTTGAAGCCCCAGATCCAGACCATGTTGAAGAAACTCCAGGATTCTGGAAATGGAGAACTCCCGACAAGAGAAAGACCTACTTTCACACCAGTCAATATAGGACCTCCAAGTCCTATAGTAAATAGTAGAGGAAGAGCGCTTCCTGGCGCTAATAAGAGTCTGGACCACCGCGTCAGAAAGACCTTCTTCCTTCAAGATGGCGGTTTCAGCAGCCACGCCGTCAAAGCCAGCGAAGGTAAATTGGGATAGCGCAGCCGACCCTGGGTGAGCAGGTCCGGCAGTAGAGGCAGAACGAACTGATCCTCTGCCAGTCTTACCAGGTCTGCGAACCAAACCTGCCTTGGCCACCTTGGTGCCACCAGAATCGCCGACGCGCCCTCCAGAGTCAGCTTGCGCACCACTCTGGCTACCAATGGAAACGGAGGGAACAGGTAAAGAAACCCCAGATCCCTCCAGTTCAGAGACATGGCATCCACCGCCAGAGCCAGAGGATCCTGCGAGAGAGACACAAAGGCTGGAAGCTTGTGATTGTGACGAGAGGCAAAGAGGTCCACCACTGGGAACCCCCACCTGAGACATATCGAACGAAACACCGTGGGACTGAGAGACCACTCCCCCAGACGAGAGGAGGCTCTGCTCAGCGAGTCCGCCTCCGTGTTCTCCACTCCCGGAATGTAGACTGCTGAGATACACGGGACGTGACTCTCCGCCCAGTCCAGAATCAAAGACACTTCCCTGAGGGCACTCCTGCTGCGAGTCCCCCCCTGGTGATTGATGTAAGCAACCGCCGTCCTGTTGTCCGACCGGACCTGAACTGGCAGGCCTCGCAACTGATGAGTCAAGCGAAACAGAACTCTCAACTCCAGAACATTGATGGGCGCGTGAGCCTCCTGCGGGCCCCACAGACCCTGAAACTGGAGGTCCTTCCAAACACCCCCCCAACCTGACAGACTGGCATCCGTGGTGACTGTTTCCCAACACGGGGCCAGAAAAGATCTGCCCTGCGACAGATTGACCGACCCCAGCCACCATTGCAGGGATCGACGAACTCGGGGAGTCATCAGGAAGGACTGATCCAACGATAGAGGAGACTTGTCCCAAACCTTCAACAGATGAAGCGTCCTTGTATGAAACTGCGCAAAGGGAACTGCCTCGAATGAGGCCACCATTAACCCCACCAGCCTCATCCCTAGCCGGATGGCCGGACGAGGGGCCGACAAGAGAAGCCGAGCTAATTCCTGAATCAAAAGAATCTTGGCCTGGGGCAGAAATACCCTGGCCTGCGAAGTGTCCAGAGACATTCCCAGAAAGGTCACTACTCTGGACGGAGAAAGAGAAGACTTGGGGTGGTTGACCACCCAACCGAACCTCTCCAGGGTGGACACCACCACTCTGGTGTCCAACTCCGCTTGGTTGAAAGAAGAGACCATGATCAGAAGATCGTCCAAATAGGGCACAATGCGGATACCCTGAACCCTTAGCAGAGCCATCACCCCCGCTAGCACCTTGGTGAACACCCGAGGAGCCGAGGTGAGACCAAAAGGGAGTGCTACAAACTGAAAATGCCGATCCTCCACCACGAACCTGAGAAACCTCTGGTGTGCTGGAAAAATTGGAACGTGTAGATAAGCATCCTTGATGTCTATGGACGTCAGAAAGTCTCCCTGACGAAGAGAGTGAATGGCCGAACGTAGCGTTTCCATGCGGAATTTCCGTGGCCGGATGAACCTGTTGAGAAACTTCAGATCCAAGATGGGTCGGACCGATCCGTCCTTCTTGGGTACCGTGAACAGATTGGAATAAAAACCCCTGCCCTGATCCGAAGGGGGCACTGGGCAAATGACAGCCATATCCAGAAGGTTCTGTACTGCCAACAGGAGCCCCTGCGCCGCTAGGGGTTCCGAAGGCATCCGAGACCTGAAAAATCTGGAAGGGTGGCGGAGCTCAAACTCCAGCTTGTAACCGGAAGACACCACTTCCCGGATCCATCTGTCCGAGACCTCTTGATCCCAGATCTGGGAGAAGTGTCGCAGCCGTCCCCCCACCCGCATGGGTGAGGGCGCCCCCTCATTGCTGAGCCGGCTTAGAGCCCCAACTGTATCCTGGAGGGGCACGTCCTCTGCCCCTGCTCCCAGAATCTCCTCTGGAAGAGGGGAATGCAAATCCCCTGCCAGATCTGGCCCCACGAAAGGAGGGGGTAAAGGAAGGCGCCCCTCGAAAGGGGCGGCATTGTTTCTTGCGTTGGGGTAACCTACCCCCCTTGGTAACAGAGTCCAATGTCTCTCCAAAAAGCCTTAATCCAACAAAAGGCAGAGCCGTTAGCGACTTCTTGGACATAAAATCTGCCGCCCACTGGCGCAGCCAAACCGAGCGCCGAATAGTGACCAGCAGAGCCGATGTCCTACCACACATCATCAAAGTGTCATCCAAGGCTGTCAACACAAAGGATAAAAACAACTCACACCGTTTAAGGCTAAGGAACTCAGCACTACCAGGACGCAGCCCGGAAGAAGTCAGCAGGTCCCTGACCACGGACCTGGCAGCCAACACCATTAGAGCCGAGGCGCAAACGGGCCGCATGGCTGACCCAACGCTAGCAAAACCATGACAAGCCATCTGGTCAATACATTTATCCTCTCCATCCTTGAGAATGGAACAATCAGGTCTATTTAAAACCGAGGAATTGGACAACCCCAACACCGGGGCATCCACCTCGGGGGGAGATGCCCAGCGCTTAATCGCCTCCGAAGGAAAGGGATATTTCCTATCCCACCCCTGAGGGATGCCAGGGAGCCGAGCCGGCCTGTCCCATTCCTTAGCAATAATTTTGTCAAAATGCCTTTGTGTAGGGAATTCCAAGTGCGGCCTGGATTCCTCAAACAATTCACCCTTCTGCTGTGACACCTCCTCAGGAGGAGAAATATTCAGAACCTCTAACATCAGAGCCAGAGCGTGAGGAGTATCGGAGGATCTCCCCAAGTCACCAAGCTCGGCATCAGCGCCAAAGGACTGCTCATCGTCCGAAATATCAGAATCCTCATAAACTTCCCCTTCCTCTAGCGGGGAATAATCAGACCAATCCAGATTATTAACATCCTCCTGGTCCTCCGCCAGCGGAGCCGGCGACAAATGCTTTCTCTTAGTCGGGGCCTTACGGGCAACCGAGCTGGAGATAATTTTTTCAAGGTTAGCCAATCTTGCACACATCTCAGATTGCAGCTCCCGGCCCATGACAATGTCACACGGGGTGCGTGTCAAGGTGGGAGGAGGAGATGAAGCGACCGGCGGTGCGGTGCAGACCCAGACGCCTGGGGTTCGGACTGCCGCGTAATAGTCTGCTGTGCACATGGAATACACAGAAGTACATCGTCCCCAGAAATGGATACCCCACACAACATACACTTTCGGGGATGCCCCGAGGGGGCCCCGAGCCCAGTATCCGGGGATGCCTCCATAAGGTGAACTTTATAGGAATAGTCGCAATGACCCAGGGAATTACGCCACTAGACAACCTGGGATGCCCCTTTAATGTCCCGAGTGGGAGGATTTATGGACAATAATGAACCCAGTGATTAAGGATCGGGAGAGACCCCCTAAATGCTACTGGAGAACCTCCTGAACCACCACCTGGAAGACAGAAAAGAAGGGCTTATAAGGCTAATGAAGGCAACAGACACTCTTACATACAGAGGATGAGAAAGAGGGAATGGCCAGAGGCCACTTACAGAACCGACAGCCAGTAATGGCGACCGTGAGGGAATCCACCTGAGCTGCAGCCAGAAGGGGAGAAGGGGGCGTGGTCAGCGCGGGACACGCGTGACGCCGGGCAATGCCCCCCTTTCCCTCTCCCACACAGGCAGAGCTCCGCAGCGGCGCCAGAGAAGGATGGGGGCGGGCAGCGGTGACGCGCCGCCACACCGGCCCCGCCCCCCCAGTCAAGCGTGAGGAGAATCTCCTCAGAGGAAAAGGCGCCAAGAGCCGGCCGGCGCCGCAGTGTAAAGTGCGGCCGCTGCGCCCGGCTCAGTATAAGACACGGTCACACACACACACACACAGTGTAGGCAGAGCTCCGCAGCCATCAAACATGCGAAACATGAGGGACGGGCCCCGGCCCCGTGCCGACGGTCCGGTCCCGCCCCCCCCCCCTCTAGAAGGACAGTATACATGGCGTGAGGTAAATACCTCCGCCATTAATAAAAGTGAAAACACCAGCTGAGGGAAGATGGGGGGAAAAGAGACAGGTCCAGCACCGCACAGGCCCTGTAAAACGGCTGCGGCTGTGACTTACATTTAAAGAGACACTACACAACACCCAGAACGGAACATGTTAGGGATTAAATAAAGAAGGGACCCACACTCCCCAACCCCACCTGTGGAAAGGGGATCCTGGGAGGGCCACTGAATGTTAATTAAGGGACAGGGCATCCCAAACCGGGGTCACCAACCCGGAGTAACTGCCTACCCTCTCATATAGGGTCTCACGGTGGAGCATAGCTCCTGAGCACCTAAGGTGCTGATATACCCTCGCCTGGACCCTCAGCCGAGGCTGGGAGGCATATGGAGTTCTGGGGAAAAAAGGTCCAAACGGAAATAAATGAATAGTGGGCCGGGAGTCATCCCGGCTACCTGAAATCCCCCTGTGCAAGGAGGAGCCATCATCTTCTGACTTGCTCGCCGTCTGCAGAGATGGAAAACTGGGTGATGAGTGGGAGGTCCCAGGTATTTATGGATCAGGGAGGGGCTTTCTTTTTTGCTATCATCTCTGCAGGAACGCCCCTTCAGGTCGGTATTACCCACATGTTATGGATATCTTGAAGCGGGGTGTGTGACATACTTAGAATAAAGAAGAGGTGGGTAGGGGTGAGACAAAGGTGAGCAGAGGTACTGTGAACAGGAGTAAGAGTCGAGGACGAGGCAGGACGAGGTGGGGTGGGTAGAGGTGAGGCAGGACGAGGTGGGGTGGGTAGAGGTGAGGCAGGACGAGGTGGGGTGGGTAGAGGTGAGGCAGGACGAGGTGGGGTGGGTAGAGGTGAGGCAGGACGAGGTGGGGTGGGTAGAGGTGAGGCAGGACGAGGTGGGGTGGGTAGAGGTGAGGCAGGACGAGGTGGGGTGGGTAGAGGTGAGGCAGGACGAGGTGGGGTGGGTAGAGGTGAGGCAGGACGAGGTGGGGTGGGTAGAGGTGAGGCAGGAAGGTGAGCAGAGGTAAGGCAGGAAGAGGCGGGGTGGGGAGAGGTGAGCAGAGGTGAGGCTGTAATAGGTGGTGATAGGCTGATATTACCCCCAACGTAAGGACCTCCCTGTGCAACTGAGTGAAGACTAAGCCGCCATAAGAGAGTGCGCCCCCAGCGGGATACTCACCTTTCCCTTCTCGTGGCTGACGGCGAGGTGCTGCCTCCGCCCGTGGGGAGAGGAGAGCACGCACATGGCCACCCTGCGCAGCACGTGGGCGCTGATGAGCTGGCGGATGGTCTGCCCCTGGTCGCCGCTGTAGTTCATCCTCACGTTCTCGAAAGCTCCTTCCTGGGAGCCCAGCGTGGGGACCTGGAGAGCAGAGAGGGAGACACGAGTGAGCGCGCTCAGTTCGCAGCTTACCTTCCTCCAGCCCCGCCCCCTGCCCCGCCCATACCATCAGCTGATCCGTCATCTCCACCGTCTTCTCCAGGGTGTGCAACTGGTCGAGCGCCTGCTGAGCCCGGCTGCTGCTGCCCACAGCCGAGGCCTGCTGGAAGTTATTCCGGACGGCGCCCATCAGGAAGTTCAGCATGTCCAGGACCACAGGGGCGAACGAGGAGCTCGCCTGAAAGAGAACACAGGGGTCAGGGGGGCCCAAAAATGCCCCAACGTGGACCTAAAGAAAGGTAAGTGCTCCAACCATGGACTAAAAAAAAGGAAGAAAAAAAGGCCAGTTCCCACTAGAGGGCGCTGCTTGAGGCGGCTGCTGCTGCCTCACCCGGCCTCATTAGAGGCGCGGCCTTCGTTCGAGTCGCGCCCAGGGTCAGACGGGCCCAAGGATGCCCCAAGGTGGACCTACAGAAAGGTAAGTGCTCCACCAATGGACTGAGAAAAAGGAAGAAAAAAAGGCCTGTTTCCTCTAGAGGGCGCAGCTTGAGGCGGCTGCTGCCTCACCCGGCCTCATTGTAGGCGTGACCCTCGTTCGAGTCGCACCCAGGGTCAGCCGGACCTCAAGGATGCCCCAAGGTGGACCTGAAGAAAAGTAAGTGCTCCCCATATAATCGTAAACCACCACCACTAAGAAAGAGGACAGCAAAAGCCTGTTCCCTCTAGAGGGCGCTGCTTGAGGCGGCTGCTGCCTCATCCGGCCTCATTGCAGGCGTGACCCTCGTTCAGTGCCCGAGTCGTGCCCAGGGTCAGACAGGCCCAAGGATGCCCCAAGTTGGACCTAAAGAAAGGTAAGTGCTCCCCATATAATCGTAAACCACCAACGGATCAAGAAAAAAAAGCCTGATCCCTCTAGAGGGAGCTGCATGAGGCGGCTGCTGCCTCAGCCGGCCTCGTTGCAGGCGCGGACCTCGCCCCACCCACCTGACAGGTCAGCTCCTCCCGGCAGCCCTCGATGTTCCTGCACAGGCTGCTGCGCCTCGGCTTCTCGTCGTCGCCGCCTTTGCCGTCGCTTATGGTCACCTTCCCCTTGTCGGCGAGGGCGGAGCCCGGGTGGCGGATGGCGCTTTCCGGGAGGCGGGGCTCGCTCTGGAAGGCCGATTCTTTCATGGTGGAACCCATGCCACTGCTAGGCGTCCTCTTGACCAGAGCCTGAGTAAAAAAAAATAAATAAAAATTAAAAGTTACTTCAGTACACAGCATAAACAGTGTTTCTGCTGTAACATTCATGTGACCCTTTCCTGTTCTGTCTGCAATACACATACGCTTATTTTATTATTTTTTTGGAAATGGACAGATTATGCTGCAGGGAATGGAGGGGAGGCACATGAGACAGGCTTCAGGCAAGCTTTTAGCTCCCCTATTGCCACTGCCTAGAGTCCGCCCTCCCTCCGAGCAGCAAATTGCAGGACTCCTTTTACGGCGTAGGCTCGAGGTAAAGGTAAGACTATAGGGCATTCTCAAAGCCCCTCCGCTCCAAGCTTGTTTTTATGCGCTGTCAGCGAGACCAACACCCGTTAGAGAAACGGGTCCTTTCTGCTAAAAAAAACACCTGCCAAGACCAAACCCACTCACATGCCTCACATGTCATAACATGAGTCCTATGTGAGATGGTGTTACTCTTTAGTATTCACTTGGTTCCTGTTTGTCATGTTTTCTCCCTGCAAAAACCAACCTCTCTCTGACACTTGTCCCTGAAAACCCAGCAGCTAAGGGGAGACTCCTAATGGGCATCTTGAGTTATTTTACCTGTTAGGCCCCTCTTCCTGGCCTGTGGCAGATGGTGTGAGGAGCGAGGGTGGTTCTCGGACCTGGGGTGGGTGGCTGGACTAACTCCCATAAGTGAGATGCACAAGTCTTGTCCATCTGTCTTGCCTCGAGCTGTCCCCGATGTATCTCCTCTGAGCTCTGGCTGTAATCAGCTGAAACTCTCACTGCTGCTGCTGCTTCTTCCAATCTCCTCAGCTAACATTAAATGTATCCCAGAGCTACTAGCTGCCTTATTGCCGTTGCCTGGAGTGTCCCTTTAATTCAAGGTACCAGAGATTGGCAGACTATAGGGCATTCTCGATGCGCTGTCAGCGAGACCAACACCCGTTAGAGAAACGGGCCCTTTCTGCTAACAAAACCTGCCAGGACCAAACCCACTTGCATGCCTCACATGTCATAACATGTGTCCCATGTGACATGGTGTTACTCTTTACTACTCACTCTGTTCCCGTTTGTCATGTTTTCTCCCTGCAAAAACCAACCTCTCTCTGACACTTGTCCCTGAAAACCCAGCAGCTAAGGGGAGACTCCTAATGGGCATCTTGAGTTATTTTACCCGTTAGGCCCCTCTGCCTGGCCTTTAGCAGATGGTGTGAGGAGCGAGGGTGGTTCTTGGACCTGGGGTGGGTGGCTGGACTAACTCCCATAAGTGAGATGCACAAGCCTCGAGCTGCCACCGACGTCTCCCCTCTGATCTCTGCCTGGCATCAGCTGAAACCCTCACTGCTGCTGCTTCTTCCCATCTCCTCAGCTAACATTAAATGTATCCCAGACCTTCTAGCTGCCTTATTGTCGTTGCCTGGAGTGTCCCTTTAATTCAAGGTACCCAAGATTGGCAGATTATAGGGCATTCTCGATGCGCTGTCAGCGAGACCAACACCCGTTAGAGAAATGGATCCTTTCTGCTAACAGGAACTTCCTCACTCGCATGCCTCACATGTCATAACATGTGTCCCATGTGACATGCACACGGCATCTTGTGTTATTTTACCGTTAGGCCCCTCTGCCTGTCCTGTAGCAGACTGTGTGAGGAGCGAGGGCAGTTCTTGGACCTGGGGTGGGTGAGTGGACTAACTCCCATAAGTGAGATGCACAAGCCTCGAGCTGCCACCGACGTGTCTTCTCTGAGCTCTGGCTGGGATCAGCTGAAACTCCCACTGCTGATGCCTCTTCCCATCTCCTCAGCTAACATTAAACGTATACCAGAGCTACTAGCTGCCTTATTGCCATTGCTTGGAGTGTCCTTTTAATTCAAGATACCCGAGATCGGCAGACTATAGGGCATTCTATGGGGAGACCAACATCTGTTTGAGAAACGGGTCCTTTCTGCTAACAGGACCTCCCAAGACCAAGCCCACTCGCATGCCTCACATGTCATAACATGTGTCCCATGTGACATGGTGTTGCTCTTTAGTATTCAATTAGTTCCTGTTTGTCATGTTTTCTCCCGGATATTTTGCGTTATATTCTTAGTATGTCACACACCCCGCTTCAAGAATCCATAACATGTGGGTAATATCGTCCTGAAGAGGGCGTTCCTGCAGAGATGATAGCAAAAGAAAGCCCCTCCCTGATCCATAAATACCTGGGACCTCCCACTCACTACCCAGTTTTCCATCTCTGCAGACGGCGAGCAAGTCAGAAGATGATGGCTCCTCCTTGCACAGGGGGATTTCAGGTAGCCGGGGTAACTCCCGGCCTCTTATTTTGTCTATTTCCGCTCGGACCCCTGTTTGTCCCAAAATTTACCTCAGATTACATGCCTCCACAGTCTTGGCTGCTGGCCCGAGCGAGGGTACATTGGCACCTCTGGTGCTGAGGAGCAGAGCTCCACCGTGAGACCCTAAAAGAGAGGGTAGGCGGTCATACCGGGTAGGTGATCCCGGTTTGGGATGCCCCGTCCCTTGACTTTTCCCCTGGGGAGGGGGGCCCTTCCCTTTACCAACTATGGGGGCTGGGGGTTCCTCTCATAGGGGTTAGCTTTATTCTCTTTATTCACTTTCTCTTGTTGATGTGGAGTGTCTGGAAGTAATCCCTCAATGAATTGGTTGCACTGTTGTTACTATGTTGCAGCACCGCGGCTGTCATTGCAGCCGGGTGCCGGGGTTTTTTCAGTCTGTGAGGTAAATTTTTTACCTCACACGCTTTGGGGGGGCGGGGCTGGCACTCGGCGCTCTGCCGCGGCCAGCCCCCGTTCTCTCATTCATTCCTCGCCGCAGCGAGCGGGGCGGGTGCTCCGCTAGTGATAGCGGGAGCACCCGCTGTCATGGCAGCCGGCGCCGCGGTTGTCGGCGGCGCCGGTCTCTGGGCTGGTGCGTGAGGGACTTCTTCCCTCACGCTTCATTCACACTGGAAGGGGGGGCGGAGCCGGGCTTTCGGCGCGTCGCCGCGGCTCCGCCCTCCTCTGTACTGGCGCCGCTGCGGAGCTGAGCTCCCTGTTTCTAGGCAGCTCCCTGTTACTAGCCAGCTTAAGGGGCACAGATCAGCTTTGCGCGGGCTGCGCAGACCACGCCCCTGACAAGGCAGTTCTTCTTCTCTTCACTTCACCTCAGAAATCGCCATTGTTCTGAGGCGGATCGTTCACCGCAGCGTTTGTGAGTGGCCCTGTGGGCCTCATTTATTTCTTCTTTTCTTTATCTGTTAAGTCTTATTGTAGGGACTTATGGGTCTCTCTCTGTCTTTTAGGTGAAGGTTATCCAGGAGGATCTTCTGTAGTATTGGAAGGTCTCTCCTGATCCTGGGTCCCTGGGTCCATTTTAGCATCACAAATCCTCCCACTCGGGACATTAAAGGGGCATCCCGGGTTGTCTAACTGGCGTAATTCCCTGGGTCATAGCGACCACTCAAAATTCACCTTATGGAGGCATCCCCGGATACTGGGACTCCTTCGGGGCATCCCAAAAAGTGTATGTTGTGTGGGATTTCCTTTACTGGGGATGATGTGTTACTGTGTATACCATGTGCACAGCAAACTATTACGCGGCAGTCCGAACCCCAAGCGCAGCCGGCCACCTCAACTCCCCCTCCCGCCTTGACTCGTGCCCCGTGTGACGTGGTCATGGGCAGGGATCTGCAATCCGAGATGTGTGCCAGATTGGCTAGCCTTGAGAAAATGCTCTCTAGCTCGGTCACCCGTAAGGCTCCGTCTAAGAGAAAGCATTTGTCGCCGGCTCCGCCGGTGGATGTTCTTGATGACAGAGACAATCTGGATTGGTCTGATTATCCTCAGCTAGAGGAGGGGGAAGTTGATGAGGGTTCAGAATTTTCGGATGATGAGCAGTCTGCTGGCGCTGATGCAGAGCTTTCTGATTTAGGGAGATCCTTGGACTCTCCTCACGCTCTGTCTCTCATGCTGGAAGTTCTGAATATTTCCCCTCCCGAGGAGGCGTCACAGCAGAAAGGTGAATTGTTTGAGGAATCCAGGCCGCGCCTGGAGTTTCCTACGCAACGCCATTTTGATAGAATCATTGACAAGGAATGGGATAGGCCGGCTCGGCTCCCTGGCATCCCTCAGGGGTGGGATAGGAAATATCCCTTTCCTTCTGAGGCGGTCAAGCGCTGGGCATCTCCCCCCGAGGTGGATGCACCGGTTTTGGGGTTGTCTAACTCCTCGGTTTTAAACAGACCTGATTGTTCCACTCTCAAAGATGGAGAGGATAAACGTATTGATCAGATGGCTTCTCATGGCTTTACTAGCATTGGGTCGGCCATCCGGCCTGTGTGCGCTTCGGAGCTAATGGTGTTGGCTACCAGGTCTGTGGTCAGGGACCTGTTGACTTCTTCCGGGCTTCGTCCTGGTAGTAACGAGTTTCTTAGCCTTAAACGGTGTGAGTTGTTTCTATCCTTTGTGTTGACTGCCTTGGATGACACTTTGATGATGTGTGGTAGGACGTCGGCTCTGCTTGTGGCTATTCGGCGGTCAGTGTGGCTGCGCCAGTGGGCGGCCGATTTTATGTCCAAAAAATCACTGACGGCTTTACCCTTTGTTGGTCTACGGCTCTTTGGAGAGACATTGGACTCTGTCACCAAGGGAGGTAGGTTACCTCAACGTAAGAAACAATGCAGCCCTTTTCGGGGGGCGCCTGCCTTTACCCCCTCCTTTCGGGGGGCCAGATCTGGTAGGGGTTCTGCATTTCCCTCTTCCAGAGGAGATTCCGGAAACAGGGGCAGAGGACGTGCCCGTTCTGGATACAGTTGGGGCTCTAAGCCCAAACCGGCTGCTAAGCCGGCTCAGCAATGAGGGGGCGCCCTCACCCATGCGGGTGGGGGGACGGCTGCAGCACTTCTCTCAGATCTGGGATCAAGAGGTCTCGGACAGATGGATCCGGGAAGTGGTGTCTTCCGGCTACAAGCTGGAGTTCGAGCTCCGCCCCCCTTCCAGATTGGTCAGGTCTCGGATGCCGGAGCCTCTAGCGGCGCAGGGGCTCCTGGTGGCAGTGGAGAATCTTCTGGACATGGCTGTCATTTGCCCAGTGCCCCCTTCAGATCGGGGCAGGGGCTTTTATTCCAATCTGTTCACGGTACCCAAGAAGGACGGGTTGGTCCGACCCATCTTGGATCTGAAGTTTCTCAACAGGTTCATCCGGGCGAGGAAATTCCGCATGGAAACGCTGCGTTCGGCCATTCACTCTCTTCGTCAGGGAGACTTTCTGACGTCCATAGACATCAAGGATGCTTATCTACACGTTCCGGTTTTTCCAGCACACCAGCGGTTTCTCAGGTTCGTGGTGGAGGATCGGCACTTTCTGTTTGTGGCACTTCCTTTCGGTCTCACCTCAGCTCCTTGGGTGTTCACCAAGGTGCTAGCGGGGGTGATGGCTCTGCTCAGAGGCCAGGGTATCCGCATCGTGCCCTATTTGGACGATCTACTGATCATGGCCTCTTCCTTCAACCAAGCGGAGTTGGACACCAGAGCGGTGGTGTCCACTCTGGAAAGGTTCGGTTGGGTGATCAACCACCCCAAGTCTTCTCTTTCTCCGTCCAGAATTCTGACCTTTCTGGGAATGTCTCTGGACACTTCACAGGCCAGGGTGTTTCTACCCCAGGCCAAGATTCTTTTGATTCAGGAGTTAGTTCGGCTTCTCTTGTCTACCCCTCATCCGACCATCCGGTTAGGGATGAGGCTGGTGGGGTTAATGGTGGCCTCATTCGAGGCAGTTCCCTTTGCGCAGTTTCACACAAGGACGCTTCAGCTTCATCTGTTGAAGGTTTGGGACAAGTCTCCTCTATCGTTGGATCAGTCCTTCCTGATGACTCCCCGAGTTCGTCGATCCCTGCAATGGTGGCTGGGGTCGGTCAATCTGTTGAAGGGCAGATCTTTTCAGGCTCCGTGTTGGGAAACAGTCACCACGGATGCCAGTCTGTCAGGTTGGGGGGGTGTTTGGAAGGACCTCCAGTTTCAGGGTTTGTGGGGCCCGCGGGAGGCTCACGAGCCCATCAATGTTCTGGAGTTGAGAGCCATCAGGTTGGTTCTGTTTCGCTTGACTCATCAGTTGAGAGGCCTGCCAGTTCAGGTCCGGTCGGACAACAGAACGGCGGTTGCTTACATCAATCACCAAGGAGGGACTCGCAGCAGGAGTGCCCTCAGGGAAGTGTCTTTGATTCTGGACTGGGCAGAGACCCACGTCCCGTGTATCTCAGCAGTCTACATTCCGGGAGTGGAGAACACGGAGGCGGACTTGCTGAGCAGGGCCTCCTCTCGTCAGGGGGAGTGGTCTCTCAGTCCCAAGGTGTTTCGTTCAATATGTCTCAGGTGGGGGGTCCCAGCGGTGGACCTCTTTGCTTCTCGTCACAATCACAAGCTTCCAGTCTTTGTGTCTCTCTCGCAGGATCCTCTGGCTCTGACAGTGGATGCCATGTCTCTAAACTGGAGGGATCTGGGGCTCCTTTACCTGTTTCCTCCGTTCCCAATGCTAGCCAGAGTGCTGCGCAAACTGGCCTTGGATGGTGCGTCGGCAATTCTGGTGGCCCCAAGGTGGCCAAGGCGAGTTTGGTTCGCAGATCTTGTAAGACTGGCAGAGGATCAGTTCACCCTGCCTCTGCTGCCGGACCTGCTCACCCAGGGTCGGCTGCGCTATCCCAATTTACCATCGCTGGCTTTGACGGCATGGCTGCTGAAACCGCCATCTTGAAGGAGGAAGGTCTTTCTGACGCAGTGATTCAGACTCTTATCTGTGCCAGGAAGCGCTCTTCCTCTTCTATTTACTACAGGACTTGGAGGGCCTATATTGATTGGTGTGAAAGTAGGTCTCTCTCTTGTCGAGAGTTCTCCATTCCTAGAATTTTAGAGTTTCTCCAACATGGTCTAGCTCTGGGGCTCCAGCTTAGTACATTGAAAGGGCAGGTTTCTGCCCTGGCGGTGTTCTTCCAAAGGTCTTTTGCACTTCATCCCTTAGTCAAGACCTTTTTCCAAGGTGTTACACATGTTCGGCCTCCTAGGAAGCCTTTTGTTCCTGTTTGGGATTTGAACCTGGTTCTTTCTGCTCTCCAGGACCCTCCGTTTGAGCCCTTGAATGAGATAGCTTTGTCTTCTCTTACCCAAAAGGTGGCCTTTTTGGTGGCTATCACTTCGGTTAGGCGTGTTTCTGAGTTGGCAGCTTTATCCATTACAGCTCCGTACTTCGAGAAACATCAGGACAAGGTTGTCTTTCGTTTCAAGCAGGATTTTCTTCCTAAAGTGGTCTCGGAGTTTCATCTGAATCAGGACATTGTTTTGCCCTCTCTATGCCCAAATCCCAGCGACGACAGGGAAAGGGCATTGCATTCCTTGGATGTAGTTCGTGTTGTGGAACATTATCTGGAGGTTACGTCTTCCTTTCGTAAGACTGATGCTTTCTTTGTGGTGCCCTGCGGGCCTAGGAAAGGTTTGGCTCCTGCCAAATCTTCCATTAGTAAATGGATTCGTCAGGCCATCATTGGGGCCTATTCTGCCAAGGGGAGGAGTCCCCCTTTTCGTGTTACTGCTCATTCTACTCGTGCAGTTGGTGCGTCCTGGGCCTTTCAGCACCAGGCTTCTGTTGAACAAGTTTGTAAGGCCGCTACCTGGTCTTCGGTTCACACCTTTTCCAAGTTTTACAAGGTTGATGTTAGGGCATCAGCGGATGCTGTTTTTGGCCGCAAAGTTTTGCAAGCTGTTGTGGTTTAAGGTTGTGCATTGTTGCCTAGTTTTGGATCCCCGCCCTTGTTATGGACACTGCTGTTGGATGTCCCACATGTTATGGATTCTTGAAGCGGGGTGTGTGACATACTAAGAATAATACCATATTCTAAGTATGTCACACACCCCGCTTCAGATATCCATAACATGTGGGTAATACCGACCTGAAGGGGCGTTCCTGCAGAGATGATGCAAAAAAAGCCCCTCCCTGATCCATAAATACCTGGGACCTCCCACTCATTACCCAGTTTTCCATCTCTGCAAGACGGCGAGCAAGTCAGAAGATGATGTCTCCTCCTTGCTCAGGGGGAGTTCAGGTAGCCGGGGTAACTCCCGGCCCCCTTTTGGTTGTATATTTCCGCTCGGCCTTCCTTTTCTTAAGGGTATCAGTTTGGAAAGGAATTACATGCCTCCTCAGTTTTGGCTGCGGGCTTGAGCGAGGGTATGCTGGCACCTCTGGTGCTGAGGAGCTGCGCTCCCCCCCCGTGAGACCCTATTAAAGAGGGTAGGCGGCGGCGCCGGGTTGGTGATCCCGGCTTGGGATGCCCCGTCCTTGGTATTGCCCCTGGGGGGGGGGGGAGGGGTCCCACTGTAGCCCTTTCCAGTTTTAGTGGAGTTGGGGATTTGGGGTTCATTTCTTCCTTCCCTACCCTCTCTGTGTGTGATTTTACTTTATGTTTGTGTCTTTACTGGCGCCGCGGCCGCCATTCGGCCGGGGTGCGGTGTGATCCTTATGGCGTGAGGTAATTACCTCACGCCTGTCTTGGGGGCGGGGCCGGACCGCGGCGCGCTGCCGCGGCCGGCCTCCCACCTACTGTGTGTGCTTTCGCCGGCGGGTGCTCCGCGGGAGACAGTGCGGCTGCACCCGCCTGGCGTGTGTTATTAGCCGGCGCCGCGGCAAGCGGCGGCGCCGGTTTCCAATGCCCCATAATGGAGCTGGCCTCTTCGTCGGAGGGGGGGGCGGGGCCGGCTCGCGGCGCGTCGCCGCGGTTCCGCCCCCCTCCCTTTACTTTGAGGGCCTTTTGTTGCTATTCAACGCTGCGGAGCGCCTCAGCTCCGTTGTGACGTGGGGGGGGGGGGGGGCGTGGTGGCGCGTCTCGCGCTCTTTGCTGGCCACGCCCTGCTTCTCCTTCCTGCGCTCTCCTCAGAGGCTCGTTTCCCGCTCCTGCAGCCAGTGAGTGGCCCTGTGGGCCATATATATTTCTTTATCTGTATTATGGCATGTCTTTTATTTACTTGGCATTCATTCCCATGGGTCCCTTATGTCTTTCAGGCGAAAGTCTTCTTGGGATTTTCTTCAACAGTGATTAGAGGGTTTCTCCCTGTCCTAGATCCCTGGGTTCCATTCCTATAAATCCTCCCACTCGGGACATTAAAGGGGCATCCCGGGTTGTCTACTGGCGTAATTCCCTGGGTCATGGCGACCACAAAAAATCACCTTATGGAGGCATCCCCGGATACTGGGGCGGGCACCCCTTCGGGGCATCCCAAAAAGTGCATGTTGTGCGGTGTGTCCATTACGGGAGACGATGTACTACTATGTATTCCCTGTGCACAGCAAACTATTACGCGGCAGTCCGGATCCCAGGCGTCGGGGTCAGCACCGCCGGCTGAGTCATTTCCACTTCCCACTCTGGCGCGTGCTCCTTGTGACGTAGTCATGAGTAGGGATTTGCAAGCCGAGATGTGTGCCAGATTGGCCACCCTTAAGAAAAGAAAAAAAAAATAAAAAAAATTGTTTCCAGCTCGGCCGCCCGTAAGGCTCCGGCCAAGAGGAAACATTTGTCTCCGGCCCCGCCGGTGGATGACTGATGAATTTAATAATCTAGACTGGTCCGATTATTCTGTACTAGAGGATGGTGAGGTATCCGAGGGTTCAGAGGTTACGGACGATGAGCAGTCTGCTGGCGCTGATGCCGAGCTTGGTGACTTAGGGAAATCCTCGGATTCTCCTAATGCTCTGGCTCTGATGTTGGAGGTTCTGAATATCTCCCCTCCCGAGGTGGCGTCACAGCAGGAGGGTGAGTTGTTTGAGGAATCCAGGCCGCGCTTGGAATTTCCTACGCAACGGCATTTTGACAAAATCATTGACAAGGAATGGGACAGGCCGGCTCGGCTCCCTGGAATCCCTCAGGGGTGGGATAAGAAATATCCCTTTTCTTCTGAGGCGGTCAAGCGCTGGGCATTTCCCCCCGAGGTAGATGCTCCGGTTTTGGGGTTGTCTAATTCCTCGGTTCTAAATAGGCCGGATTGTTCCTCCCTTAAGGATGGGGAGGATAAACGTATTGATCAGATGGCTTGTCATGGTTTTACTAGCGTTGGGTCGGCCATACGGCCGGTGTGCGCTTCAGAACTTATGGTGTTGGCGGCCAGGTCCTTGGTTAGGGACCTGTTGACCTCTTCCGGGCTTCGCCCTGGGAGTGCCGAGTTCCTTAGTCTCAAACGGTGTGAGCTGTTTTTATCCTTTGTATTGACAGCCTTGGACGACACCTTGATGATGGGTGGTAGGACGTCGGCTTTGCTGGTGACTATTCGGCGGTCGGTGTGGCTGCGCCAGTGGGCGGCCGACTTTATGTCCAAAAAAGTCACTGACGGCCCTACCCTTTGTGGGGTTGAGGCTCTTTGGAGAAACATTGGACACAGTCACCAAGGGTGGTAGGTTACCGCAGCGTAAGAAGCAGCGTCGTTCCTTTCGGGGGGCGCCCACCGTTGCCCCTTCCTTTCGTGGGGCCAGACCTGGCAGAGGATCTGCATTTCATTCCTCCAGAGGAGACTCTGGGAGCAGGGGCAGAGGACGTGCCCGCTCTGGACACAATTGGGGTTCTAAGCCCAAGCCGGCTATTAAGCCAGCTCAGCAATGAGGGGGCACCCTTACGGGTGGGGGGACGGCTGAGACACTTCTCCCAGATTTGAGATCAAGAGGTCTCGGACAGATGGATCCGGGAAGTGGTGTTTTCCGGTTACAAGCTAGAGTTCGAGCTCCGCCCCCCCTCCAGGTTTCTCAGGTCTCGGATGCCTTCGGAGCCTCTGGCTGCGCAGGGGCTCCTGGTGGCAGTGATGAGTCTTCTGGACATGGCTGTCATTTGCCCTGTGCCTCCCTCAGAGCAGGGCAGGGGCTTCTATTCCAATCTGTTCACGGTTCCCAAGAAGGACGGGTCGATCCGTCCTATCTTGGATCTGAAGTTTCTCAACAGGTTTATCAGGCCGCGCAAATTCCGCATGGAAACCTTGCGCTCGGCCATTCATTCCCTTCGTCAGGGAGATTTTCTGACGTCCATAGACATCAAAGATGCCTATCTACACATTCCTGTTTTTCCAGCACACCAGAGGTTTCTCAGGTTTGTAGTGGAGGATCGGCATTTTCAGTTTGTGGCACTTCCTTTCGGCCTCACCTCGGCTCCTCGGGTGTTCACCAAGGTGCTGGCGGGGGTGATGGCACTGCTCAGAGTTCAGGGTATTCGCATTGTGCCCTATCTGGACGATCTGCTGATCATGGCGTCTTCCTTCTACCAGTCGGAGTTGGACACCGGAGTGGTGGTGTCCACTCTGGAGAAGTTCGGTTGGGTGATCAACCACCCCAAGTCTTCCCTTTGTCCGTCCAGAATTGTGACGTTTCTGGGGATGTCTCTGGACACCTCGCAGGCCAGGGTGTTTCTGCCCCAGGCCAAGATTCTTTTGATTCCGGAGTTAGTGCGGCTTCTTTTGTTGGCTCCTCATCCGACCATCCGGCTAGGGATGAGGCTGGTGGGGCTAATGGTGGCCTCATTCGAGGCAGTTCCCTTTGCACAGTTCCATACGAGGACGCTTCAGCTTCATCTGCTGAGGGTTTGGGACAAGTCGCCGTTGTCGTTGGACCAGTCCTTCCGGTTGACCCCCCGAGTTCGTCGATCCCTACAATGGTGGCTGGGGTCTGTCAATCTGTTGAAGGGCAGATCCTTCCTGGCTCCGCGTTGGGAAACGGTCACCACGGATGCCAGTCTGTCAGGCTGGGGGGGTGTTTGGAAGGACTTCCAGTTTCAGGGTCTGTGGAGTCCGCAGGAGGCTCACGAGCCCATCAATATTCTGGAGCTGAGAGCCATCAGGTTGGTTCTGTTTCGTTTGACTCATCAGTTGAGGGGCCGGTCAGTTCAGGTCCGGTCGGACAACAGGAAGGCGGTTGCTTACATCAATCACCAGGGGGGGACTCGCAGCAGGAGTGCCCTCAGGGAGGTGTCTTTGATTCTGGACTGGGCAGAGACCCACGTCCCGTGTATCTCAGCAGTCTACATTCCGGGAGTGGAGAACACGGAGGCGGACTCGCTGAGCAGGGCCTCTTCTCGTCAGGGGGAGTGGTCTCTCAGTCCCAAGGTGTTTCGTTTGATTTGTCTCAGGTGGGGGTTCCCAGCGGTGGACCTCTTTGCCTCTCGACACAATCACAAGCTTCCAGTCTTTGTGTCGCTCTCGTAGGATCCTCTGGCTCTGGCAGTGGATGCAATGTCTCTGAACTGGAGGGATCTGGGATTGCTTTACCTGTTCCCTCCGTTCCCGATGCTGGCCAGGGTGGTGCGAAAACTGGCGTTGGAAGGCGCATCAGCGATCCTGGTGGCCCCGAGGTGGCCAAGGCGCGTTTGGTTCGCAGACCTGGTAAGGCTGGCAAAAGATCAGTTCGCCCTGCCTCTAAGTCCGGATCTGCTCACTCAGGGTCGGCTACGTCATCCCAATTTACCATCGCTGGCTTTGACGGCGTGGCTGCTGAATCCACAATCTTGAAAGAGGAGGGCCTTTCTGATGCAGTTATTCAGACGCTTATCAGTGCCAGGAAACGGTCCTCCTCTACTGTTTATTATAGGTCCTGGAGGTCCTATATTGATTGGTGTGAAGGTAGGTCCTTTTCTTGTCGGGAGTTCTCTATTCCCAGAATTTTGGAGTTTCTTCAACATGGCTTGGAGCTGGGACTCCAAATTAGTACCTTAAAAGGGCAGGTTTCTGCCCTGGCAGTGTTCTTTCAAAGGTCCTTTGCGCTGCATCCCTTAGTCAAGACTTTTTTCCAAGGGGTTATGCATGTACGGCCTCCTAGGAAACCTTTTGTTCCGGTTTGGGATTTGAACTTGGTTCTTTCTGCTCTTCGGGGTCCTCCGTTTGAGCCCTTGAATGAGGCTGCTTTGTCGTTGCTTACTCAAAAGGTGGCCTTTTTGGTGGCTATCACTTCTGTTAGGCGTGTTTCTGAGTTGGCAGCCTTATCCATTAAAGCTCCGTATTTTGAAAGGCATCAGGATAAGGT
Source organism: Gastrophryne carolinensis (assembly GCA_027917425.1). Lineage (NCBI taxonomy): Eukaryota > Metazoa > Chordata > Amphibia > Anura > Microhylidae > Gastrophryne > Gastrophryne carolinensis. Next base: position 195,267,041 of record CM051242.1, read on the forward strand.
TGTTTTTCGTTTCAAGCCGGATTTCCTTCCTAAGGTGGTTTCGGCCTTCCATCTAAATCAGGACATTGTTCTGCCCTCTCTATGTCCCAATCCTAGTAACGAGAAGGAAAGGGCGTTGCATTCCTTGGACGTAGTTCGCGCTGTGAAATATTACCTGGTGGCTACGTCTTCTTTTCGTAAGACTGATGCTTCTTTTGTGGTGCCCTCCGGGCCTAGGAAAGGTTTGGCTCCGGCTAAATCTTCCATCAGTAAATGGATTCGTCAGGCCATCTTCGGGGCCTATTCTGCCAAGGGGAGGAGCCCCCCTTTTCGTGTTACTGCTCATTCTACTCGTGCGGTTGGAGCGTCCTGGGCTTTCCAGCACCAGGCTTCTGTTGAGCAAGTTTGTAAGGCCGCTACTTGGTCTTCTGTTCACACCTTTTCCAAGTTTTACAAGGTTGATGTTCGGGCCTCAGCGGATGCTGGTTTTGGCCGCCTGGTTCTACAAACTGTTGTGGCATAGTTTGTGCGTTGTTGCCTTATTTTGGATCCCCGCCCTTTATGGACACTGCTGTTGGATGTCCCACATGTTATGGATATCTGAAGCGGGGTGTGTGACATACTTAGAATAATACCATTTTGTGAAATACTCACCTGTAAAATGGGTATTATAAGTATGTCACACACCCCGCTTCACCCGCCCTTGCCTTTTATTCTGGATCCTCTATATTGTGCATTTTGCGTGGTTCTTGGTTTATGGTTGCCTCTTCCTGGTCCCTTACTTACTGCTTCTGTATACTGGGTAATGAGTGGGAGGTCCCAGGTATTTATGGATCAGGGAGGGGCTTTCTTTTTGCATCATCTCTGCAGGAACGCCCCTTCAGGTCGGTATTACCCACATGTTATGGATATCTGAAGCGGGGTGTGTGACATACTTATAATACCCATTTTACAGGTGAGTATTTCACAAAATGGTATTTTTGTGAATACTCACCTTGTAAAATGGGTATTATGAGTATGTCACACACCCCGCTTCAACCCGCCCTTTTGTATTCAGGATCCTCTTTATTGCGAACTTTGCGTGGTTGTTGTTTATATTTGCCTCTTCCTGGTCCCTTACCTTACTGCTTTCTGTATACTGGGTAGTGAGTGGGAGGTCCCAGGTATTTATGGATCAGGGAGGGGCTTTCTTTTGCTATCATCTCTGCAGGAACGCCCTCTTCAGGACGATATTACCCACATGTTATGGATTCTTGAAGCGGGGTGTGTGACATACTCATAATACCCATTTTACAAGGTGAGTATTCACAAAATGGTATTTTTACCCGTTAGGCAAGGGCGGTTCTCCGACCTGGGGTGGGTGGCTGGACTAACTCCCATGAGTGAGATGCACAAGTTTTGTCTTGCTGGAATCAGCTGGAATCAGCTGAAACCCTCACTGCTGCTGCTGCTTCCCATCTCCTCAGCTAACATTAAACATATCCCAGAGCTACTAGCTGCCTTATTGCCGTTGTACGGAGTGTGCCTTTAACTCAAGGTACCCAAGACAGGCAGACTTCGACATTTTTGATGTGCTGTCAGCGAGACCAACACCCATTAGAGAAACGGGTCCTTTCTGCTAACAGGACCTCCCAAGACCAAACCCACTCGCATGCCTCACATGTCATAACATGTGTCCTATGTGACATGGTGTTACTCTTTACTACTCACTTGGTTCCGTTTGTCATGTTTTCTCCCTGCAAAAACCAACATTTCTCGGACACTTGTCCCTGAAAACCCAGCAGCTAAGTGCCATCAGAGGAAGGGGAGAACCCTAAAGGAAAAAAACACTAACCCTAAACCAAAACCCAAACACTCACCAGGCAGCTTCCATCCTCCTTGGCTCCGCAGTCACAGAAGAAGGAGCCGTACTTGGCGTAGGAGATTTCGTGGTCCTTGTGGCAGACCTTGGCGCACACCGTGCACACCCCCACCCCGTCCACCATCTTGCACGTGTGACAGTGATACCTGCAGAGACAGGACGGAACGGTTGGAACGCAAGAAGCAGACAAAGGGCCCGGCGGAGCCCAGCGTGCAGGTTAAGACTCACCAGTGCTGGTTCATGAATTCCTTCTGTGTGATGGTGAAGGTGCAGAGTTTGTTACACAGGGAATCTTCATCCTGCGTCACACCCAAAAAAAAAAAAAAGCTGGTTAATGCAGGAGAACTTGGGTCACTACTAGCAACAGGGGCATCCCGCGCACAAAGCGGCCCCACCCTGGTGCGAGCACATGATTTGAGACACCCATGATTGAGAACACCCAAAGACCTAAAGAGCAACAACACACCCGATTTCCACTTTTCAGGGTGTTGTTCCTCTCAGTGTGTAGGCCCCCTAGGTCACTCACCTTCCTGTTGCCCCCACGACACAGACTCAGGCGGGAACGAGCACGCTGATTGGCTGAGCGGCCCGTTCAATCAGTGCGCTCACTTTCACTCGGCTCTGAATGCGCCACTGGCCACATCCCCCGCTCACCCTCTTAGCCGTGGCTTTCCCATTCAGAAAGGCCAGACGCGGGTGCACGCACAGCTAGAGGTGAGCCAGGATGCCGGTGCGGTGCAAAGGCTCCAGGATAAGGTGAGTGAAACGGGGCATCTGGGGGGTCTTACACAGCGGAGCATCCCAATTCTTTTAGACTCCAGAGCCTACGAAGTTCCTCTTAAAGTCTGACACAAGTACTTCCTGAATAACTGGAACCCCCAGCCCGTCCTACCATGGACACCTGGAAGGATAATTTAAGTAATAGTCTGGATCTCGGGGTATCCGCCAAAAAGTCTCAAAAAGTTTAGAACTGTTGCCTCGTTTTTATTTATGAAATTTACACAAAAAAAAAAAAAAAAAAAAAAAAAAAAGTAGAAGCACCAATGAAACGGAACAAGATGAAGGACATTCATCGAGCCTCTTCTACTCAGGTGCTCGACTCCCCGGGGCATCCCACACAGCAGATCTATCCTCCCTTGGGAGGGCTCAAGGAAAGACCAGGGTAGTCCTTAGACATTCCACTCCAGGGCGTCACAATTCAGTTACCAATGGGATTTCTCATAGCAGTGCCCTTATTTCAGGGTGGGCTTCCCATAGAAGTGCCCTAATTTCAGGGTGGGACGTCCCATAACAGTGCCCTTTATTTCAGGGTGGGGTTCCCATGGCAGCACCTATATTTCAGGGGGGGGTTCCCATGGCAGTGCCCTTATTTCAGGACAAGATTCCCATAGCAGTGCCCTTATTTCAGGGTGGGGTTCCCATGGCAGTGCCCTTATTTCAGGACGAGATTCCCATAGCAGTGCCCTTATTTCAGGGTGGGGTTCCCATGGCAGTGCCCGTATTTCAGGGTGGGGTTCCCATGGCAGTGCCATTATTTCAGGGTGGGGTTCCCATGGCAGTGCCATTATTTCAGGGTGGGCTTCCCATGGCAGTGCCCTTATTTCAGGACAAGATTCCCATATCAGTGCCATTATTTCAGGGTGGGGTTCCCATGGCAGTGCCATTATTTCAGGGTGGGGTTCCCATGGCAGTGCCCGTATTTCATTACATAGCATTTATGCTATGTAGACCAGGAGGAGCCACGCCTTTTTATCTTTTAGGTTAACCCATTAGTATCTGAATTGTGATGACCTGGAATATGAGAGAAATGGTTGCCGCTCTATAGCATAACGATGTTTGTTGTGTTCGGATTAAGCTCCGGATTAAGGCGGCAGTTCTGTGGCACCTTTTATAACGGTTCTACTTACAGAGTCCTCGGCCTGGGAATCGTCCTCTTCCACCGCCAGCTCTTCAACCCAGTCCGAGTCCACTTCGATTGCTCGCTCCTCTCCGTCCACAGGTAGGTGGCTGTGGCCCTGCCCCGAGCTGTGGCTCAGAGCGTTGGTCACATCGGCCAGGTAGGAGATAATGTGGCACGTGCACTCCAGGACGGTGACGTGCTGCAACAACACAAGAGAAGCATGGCGTCAGGGATTCGTCATAGAGAGTGGACAACAACTAGAGGGCCCCTCCCCAGGACTAGCGGCAACTAGGTCACCCCCTCAGGTCCAGTGGCGACTAGAGGGCCCCACCCCGGGTCCAGCGGCAACTAGAGGGCCCCTCCCCGGGTCCCGCGGCAACTAGAGGGCCCCTCCCCGGTCCAGCAGCAACTAGAGGGCCCCTCCCCGGTCCAGCAGCAACTAGAGGGCCAGCGGCAACTAGAGGGCCCCTCCCCGGGTCCAGCGGCAACTAGAGGGCCTCTCCCCGGGTCCAGCGGCAACTAGAGGGGCCTCCTCTGGGTCCAGTACTAAATAAAGCAGCCCCCACAGGCTCAGCAGCAACTAGAGGCCCCTCCAGGTCAAGTAGCAACTAGAGGAGACCCCCACTGGACAGTGGGCAGCTCCCGTTACGGAGGCTAATAAAGCCTCCCCCACGGATCCAGCGGCCAGTAGAGGGCCCTCCCCGCATCCAGCGGCAACTAGAGGACACACCTACTGGCCAGTGGCAACTAGAGGCCCCTCCAGGTCAAGTAGCAACTAGAGGAGACCCCCACTGGCCAGAGGGCAGCTCCCATTACGGTGGCTAAGTTACGGTGGCTAATAAAGCCTCCCCCATGGGTCCAGCGGCAAGTAGAGGGCCCTCCCCGCATCCAGCGGCAACTAGAGGACACACCTACTGGCCAGTGGCAACTAGAGGCCCCTCCAGGTCAAGTAGCAACTAGAGGAGACCCCCACTGGCCAGAGGGCAGCTCCCGTTAGGGTGGCTAATAAAGCCTCCCCCACAGGTCCAGCGGCAACTAGAGGGCCCTCTCCGCATCCAGCGGCAACTAGAGGACACACCTACTGGCCAGTGGCAACTAGAGGGCAGCTCCCCCGTCCAGTGGCAACTAAAGGCCCCACGCAGCAACTAGAGGGCCGCTCCCCGTCCAACGGCAACTAGAGGGTCCCCCCCAGGTCCAGCGGCAACTAGAGCTCCTCTCCATGTGCAGGGGGAACTAGAGCTCCTGGGACCTCCCCATCCAACTCCCTTGGGTTTATTATAAATACAAAAAAGACCTAAAAGGTGTCAAACTATGGTCATTTTTGTGAATTTCATGAACATGGATTGTTTTGTGCATTGTAACACGCAGTTGTAGGTGGCCGACAACCCATATGTATCACACCCCCACTCCCCCAGGGTAATCGAGACGCTTAGCAGAGGTACTTGATAAAAAAAATGTTTGTGAATCCGTGTTCTGCATACACCCCCTCCTCTTACCCTTCCTTGCATTACGTTGTTGTTGATTTTCTCGATCACATTCTTCTGGGACAGATATTTCTTACTAGAAAAGACCGATATATAAAGTTCACACAAGGTCTCTATAATTTTCCAACTCACAAAGTCCAGAGTCGGTTAACACTCACCATCTGGCCAGCCAGTCCATGGCAGCATGATGGAGCTGAAGATGACCGGCTCCTTGGCCGGCGCTGGCCAGGGTGGCCATCACCACCATCAGTTCGGGGAATCCGGTGCCATCGCCGTTAGCTAGCAGCTCGGTGGCCATAGGGATCAGCGTGCTGAGGAGCACGGTGCACACTCCTTCGCCCACTTGGCTGAAAAATGCAAAAAAAAAAAATTAAAATAAAAAGCAGCGTTGAATAGAGAAGCATCTCCAGTAATAAGAGGATGTGGACACCAGGGGTGTGAATCTGGCGATACGATGCGATATAATACCATTTTGTGAATACTCACCTTGTAAAATGGGTATTATAAGTATGTCACACACCCCGCTTCAAGAATCCATAACATGTGGGTAATATCGTCCTGAAGAGGCGTTCCTGCAGAGATGATAGTAAAAAGAAAGCCCCTCCCTGATCCATAAATACCTGGGACCTCCCACTCATCACCCAGTATACAGAAGCAGTAAGATAAGGGACCAGGAAGAGGCAAATATAAAACGCAACCACGCAAAGTTCACAAAATAGAGGATCCCGAATACAGACGGGTGAAGCGGGGTGTGTGACATACTTATAATACCCATTTTACAAGGTGAGTATTCACAAAATGGTATTATTCTAAGTATGTCAAACACCCCGCTTCAAGAATCCATAACATGTGGGACATCCAACAGCAGTGTCCAGAAACAAGGGCGGGGATCCAAAACTAGGCAACAATGCACAACTTCAAACCACTGCAGCTTGCAAAACTTTGCGTCCAAAGACAGCATCCGCGGACGCCCAAACATCAACCTTGTAAAACTTGGAAAAAGTGTGAACAGACGACCAGGTAGCGGCCTTACAAACTAGCTCAACAGAAGCCTGGTGCTGAAAAGCCCAAGAAGCTCCAACCGCACGAGTAGAATGAGCAGTAACACGAAAAGGGGGACTCCTCCCCTTGACAGAATAGGCCCCAATGATGGCCTGACGAATCCATGTACTAATGGAAGATTTGGCAGGAGCCAAACCTTTCCTAGGCCCGGAGGGCACCACAAAAAAGGCGTCCGTCTTACGAAAGGAAGACGTAACCTCAAGATAATGTTCCACAACACGAACTACATCCAGGGAATGCAACGCCCTTTCCTTGTCGTTGCTAGGATCAGGGCATAGAGAAGGCAGAACTATGTCCTGATTCAGATGAAAAGCCGAGACCACCTTAGGAAGAAAATCCGGCTTGAAACGAAAGACAACCTTGTCCTGATGCTTCTCAAAGTATGGAGCTTTAATGGATAAAGCTGCCAACTCAGAAACACGCCTAGCCGAAGTGATAGCCACCAAAAAGGCCACCTTTTGAGTAAGCGAAGACAAGGCAACCTCATTCAAGGGCTCAAACAGAGGACCCTGAAGAGCAGAGAGAACAAGATTCAAATCCCAAACTGGAACCAAGGGCTTCCTAGGCGGACGTACATGCGTGACTCCTTGGAAAAAGGTCCTGACTAAAGGATGAAGTGCAAAGGACCTTTGGAAAAACACCGCCAGGGCAGAAACCTGCCCTTTCAAGGTACTAATTTGGAGCCCCAGATCCAAACCATGTTGAAGAAACTCCAGAATCCTAGGAATGGAGAACTCACGACAAGAGAAAGACCTACCTTCACACCAATCAATATAGGACCTCCAGGTCCTATAGTAAACAGAAGAGGAAGACCGCTTCCTGGCACTGATAAGAGTTTGAATCACCGCGTCAGAAAGACCTTCGTCTTTTAAGATGGCGGTTTCAGCAGCCACGCCGTCAAAGCCAGCGATGGTAAATTGGGATAGCGTAGCCGACCCTGGGTGAGCAGGTCCGACAGTAGAGGCAGAGCGAACTGATCCTCTGCCAACCTTACAAGATCTGCGAACCAAACGCGCCGTGGCCACCTCGGGGCCACGAGAATCGCCGACGCGCCTTCCAAGGCCAGTTTGCGCACCACTCTGGTTAGCATCGGAAACGGAGGGAACAGATAAAGGAATCCCAGATCCCTCCAGGACAGAGACATGGCATCCACCGCCAGAGCCAGAGGATCCTGCGAGAGAGACACAAAGACTGGAAGCTTGTGATTGTGACGAGAGGCAAAGAGGTCCACCGCTGGGACCCCCCACCTGCGACATATCAAACGAAACACCCTGGGACTGAGAGACCACTCCCCCTGACGAGAGGAGGCCCTGCTCAGCAAGTCCGCCTCCGTGTTCTCCACTCCCGGAATGTAGACTGCTGAGATACACGGGACGTGGGTCTCCGCCCAGTCCAGAATCAAAGACACTTCCCTGAGGGCACCCCTGCTGCGAGTCCCCCCTTGGTGATTGATGTAAGCAACCGCCGTCCTGTTGTCCGATCGGACCTGAACTGGCAGGCCTCTCAACTGAAGAGTCAAGCGAAACAGAACCAACCTGATGGCTCTCAACTCCAGAATATTGATGGGCTCGTGAGCCTCCTGAGGACTCCACAGACCCTGAAAATGGAGGTCCTTCCAAACACCCCCCCAACCTGACAGACTGGCATCCGTGGTCACCGTTTCCCAACATGGAGCCAGGAAGGATCTGCCTATCGACAGATTGACAGACCCCAGCCACCATTGAAGGGAACGACGAACTCGGGGAGTCAACCGGAAGGACCGGTCCAATGACGACTGCGACCTGTCCCAAACCGTCAACAGATGCAGCTGAAAAGCCCTCGTATGGAACTGCGCAAAGGGAACTGCCTCGAATGAGGCCACCATTAGCCCCACCAGCCTCATCCCTAGCCGGATGGTCGGATGAGGAGCCAACAAGAGAAGCTGAACCAACTCCTGAATCAAAAGAATCTTGGCCTGGGGCAGAAACACCCTGGCCTGCGAGGTGTCCAGAGACATCCCCAGAAAAGTCACAACTCTGGACGGACAAAGAGAAGACTTGGGGTGATTGATCACCCAACCGAACCTCTCCAGAGTGGACACCACCACTCCGGTGTCCAACTCCGCTTGGTTGAAAGAAGAGGCCATGATCAGTAGATCGTCCAGATAGGGCACAATGTGGATACCCTGAACTCTGAGTAGTGCCATCACCCCCGCTAGCACCTTGGTGAAAACCCGAGGGGCCGAGGTGAGACCGAAAGGAAGTGCCACAAACTGAAAGTGCCGATCCTCCACCACAAACCTGAGAAACCGCTGATGTGCTGGAAAAACCGGAACGTGAAGATAAGCATCCTTGATGTCTATGGACGTCAGAAAGTCTCCCTGACGAAGAGAGTGAATGGCCGAGCGCAGCGTTTCCATGCGGAATTTGCGCGGCCGAATAAACCTGTTGAGAAACTTCAGATCCAAGATAGGACGGACCGACCCGTCCTTCTTGGGAACCGTGAACAAATTGGAATAGAAGCCCCTGCCCTGTTCCGAGGGGGGCACTGGGCAAATGACAGCCATGTCCAGAAGATTCTGTACTGCCACCAGGAGCCCCTGCGCCACCAGAGGCTCCAAAGGCATCCGAGACCTGAAGAACCTGGAGGGGGGGCGGAGCTCGAACTCTAGCTTGTAACCGGAAGACACCACTTCCCGGATCCATCTGTCCGAGACTTCTTGATCCCAGATCTGGGAGAAGTGTCTCAGCCGTCCCCCCACCCGCAAGGGTGAGGGCGCCCCCTCATTGCTGAACTGGCTTAACAGCCGGTTTGGGCTTAGAGCCCCAACTGTATCCAGAACGGGCACGCCCTCTGCCCCTGGTTCCGGAATCTCCTCTGGAAGAGGGAAATGCAGAGCCTCTGCCAGATCTGGCTCCACGAAAGGAAGTTGTAAAGGCAGGCGCCCCCCGAAAGGGACGGCGCTGCTTCTTACGTTGAGGCAACCTACCACCCTTGGTGACGGAGTCCAAAGTTTCACCAAAGAGCCTCAAGCCAACAAAGGGTAAAGCCGTCAGAGACTTTTTAGACATAAAATCGGCCGCCCACTGGCGCAGCCACACCGACCGCCGAATAGTCACCAACAAAGCCGACGTCCTACCACACATCATCAAGGCGTCATCCAAGGCTGTTAATACAAAAGATAAAAACAACTCACACCGTTTGAGACTAAGGAACTCGGCACTACCAGGGCGAAGCCCGGAAGAGGTCAACAAGTCCCTGACCACAGACCTGGCAGCCAGCACCATAAGCTCTGAAGCGCACACAGGCCGTAAGGCTGACCCAATGCTAGAAAAGCCATGACAAGCCATTTGATCAATACGTTTATCCTCCCCATCCTTAAGGGTGGAACAATCCGGTCTATTTAAAACCGAGGAGTTAGACAATCCCAAAACCGGAGCATCGACCTCGGGTGGGGAAGCCCAGCGCTTAACCGCCTCCGAAGGGAAAGGGTATTTCCTATCCCACCCTTGAGGGATACCAGGGAGCCTAGCCGGCCTGTCCCATTCCTTGTCAATGATTTTGTCAAAGTGCCGTTGCGTAGGAAACTCCAAGCGCGGCCTGGACTCTTCAAACAACTCACCCTCCTGTTGTGACGCCACCTCGGGGGGGGAGATATTCAGAACCTCCAACATCAGCGCCAGGGCGTGAGAAGAATCCGAGGATCTCCCAAACTCACTAAACTCCGCATCAGCGCCAGCAGACTGCTCGTCGTCCGAGACCTCTGAACCCTCAGAAACTTCACCTTCCTCTAGCCCAGAATAATCAGACCAATCCAGATTATTAAACTCAACCAGAACATCAACCGGCGCAGCCGGAGACAAATGCTTCCTCTTCGCCGGAGCCTTACGGGCGACCGAACTGGAAACAATTCTCTCAAGGTTGGCCAATCTGGCGCACATCTCAGATTGCAGATCCCTACCCATGACAACGTCACACGGAGCGCGTGTCAGGGTGGGAGGTTGAGATGACTCAGCCGGCGGTGCTGACCCAGACGCCTGGGGTCCGGACTGCCGCGCAATAGTTTGCTGTGCACAAGGTATACAAAGCAGTACATCGTCCCCAGAAATGGATGCAGCACACAACATGCATCTTTTGGAATGCCCCGAAGGGGTCCCTGCCCCAGTATCCGGGGATGCCTCCATAAGGTGAACTTTTAATAGTCGCAATGACCCAGGGAATTACGCCAATAAGCAACCCGGGATGCCCCTTTAATGTCCCGAGTGGGAGGAATTTCTAATGGAACCCAGGAATTTAGGACCGGGAAAGACCCTCTAATCACAAAGATGAAGCTTCCCAGACGACCTCCGCCTGAAAAACACAAGGGACCCTTATTGGCATAATGTCACCCCATAAATATAAATATAAAGACTCAAGAAACCTGGCCCACTGGGCCACTCACAGTTTTGGAACCAGGGATCGTCTTGTAAAAAGGCGGGAAGGATCCTCTGAGGAGAAGGCAGGGAGGAGGAAGAACGCAGGCGTGGCCAGAAAAAAGGCGCGATCAGCGCCATCACGCAGCTCCCCCCCCCCCGTCAGGGCACCAGTAAGCACCGCTGCGCTGAGGTAATGATAGGGAGGGGGCGGGATCGCGGTGACGCGCTGCGAATCGGCCCCGCCCCCCTCCCTCCATGAGTGAACCTGCGGGAACCGCAAGGTTCCTTCACATTGAACCGGCGCCGCCGCCGCCGCGGCGCCGGTAGTACAGCTCCAGGCGGGTGCCTCCGCCTAGCGGAGCACCCGCCGGTAAGGAGCCGGTCAGGAAGGGGAATCGGGCCGCGGCAATGCGCCGCCGCCCGGTCCCGCCCCCCCCTCGACACAGGCGTGAGGTGATTTACCTCACGCCTGAATGAGCGGGTCTTAAGGGGCCAACAACGGTGAAAGACAAGAGACACCAACAAAGTAAAAACACAGACACACACACACACAGGGGATAGGGAGAAGGGAAGGATAGAAAACCCCAACCCCTAAGGGAACTAAGGAGGGACCCCCCCTTTCCCCCCCCCCCGGGATAAAAATCAGGGACGGGGCATCCCAAACCGGGATCACCAACCCGGAACCACCGCCTACCCTCTCTGATAGGGTCTCACGGGGGGGGAGCTCAGCTCCTCAGCACCATGGGTGCCCGTATACCCTCGCTCGGGCCCACAGCCAAAGCTGAGGAGGCATATAACTTAATAAAACTGGAAACCCCTAGTTAACATAAGGCCGAGCGGAAATATAAGAACAAATAGGCCGGGGGCAACCCCGGCTACCTTAACTCCCCCTGAGCAAGGAGGAGGCATCATCTTCTGACTTGCTCGCCGTCTTGCAGAGATGGAAAACTGGGTGATGAGTGGGAGGTCCCAGGTATTTATGGATCAGGGAGGGGCTTTCTTTTTACTATCATCTCTGCAGGAACGCCTCTTCAGGACGATATTACCCACATGTTATGGATTCTTGAAGCGGGGTGTGTGACATACTTAGAATATCCCGATTCTGTCTCTATAGCGATTTTTTTTCTAATTTAAGTTTAATTAAAAAAAAAAAAAAAAAAAAAACATAGGGTACCTCCTCCCAGGGTGGGACCCCATTAGATTTGGAATTTTAAGGGTTAAGAAATTCTTAAAAATCCCCCCCAAAAATGTGGCTATACCAAAACCTGTACTGTGTATATTGCAGTTATGTTGAATAAAAAAAAAAATCTGCTCCAAAAAAAAAAAAACACAATTCTGTGAGTACTCACCTGTAGAATTGCTTTCTCCATGCATGGCACGGCCTGCTTCATGAAGTAATTACATCTAAGTATTCCGCCACAAGGTGGCGCAGTGCACTGCAGAAGAGTTGTGGCTCCTCCCGGTACCATATAAAAACGGAATCACCATAGACTTATCCAGTGTTGACAAGCAGTTATTCAAGAAACCGGGAGATAATAAAAGTAACAAGAAAACCCCAACTAACTTGGAACAATCACCATACAGAGGCAACCAAGAACAACGATAACAAGGGTGGGGTGAAGCAGGCCGTGCCATGCATAGTAAAAGCAATTCTACAGGTGAGTACTCACAGAATTGTCTTTTCCCCATTGCATGGCACGGCCTGTTTCACGAAGTCATTACATCTGGGACATCCAAAAGCAGTGTCCATAAAGTAGGGTGGGATCCCCAAAGAGTAACAACAGGCAATTTAAACCACTACAGCTCTGCTCAGGGAACTCCAGGCGCTGTTTGTCAGGACGAAAGAGCTCACCCAGCTTCCTCTCAGCCACCTCAGGAGGGACAATGACTTCAAGACTTCAGGAATGTGAACCAACAGGCTATCAGTGTCCTCAGGGAACCATGAATCCTCCCCAGACGCAGACCCAGGGTCACTGCCGTAACCCTCCTGCTGGTCCTCAGAGGAGTCCTGAAAGGAATCACCGTCGCAGCTCCGGGATGACAAGGGCCCCAACGCGCAGCAGAAGCAAAATGGTGCCGGCAGAGCAACCTTGAGGGGCGGGCCTCGGGAGAACGAAGCGATACACGTCATCCACCGACCCCGCCCCCCCCCCCCCCCCGAAGAGCGCGAAAACGACGCTCACGTGACCTCGCCGGCGTCATCACAGTAGAGAAAAAACGCCTCACAAATATAGCGCCGCCCGCCGCAGAGCAGCGAAAAACAGTTAATACACAGTTAAAAACTTGTGAATACACAGCCAAAGCACCCTCGCCGCTACCACCCGCACCCCCAACCCCCCGCCCCCCGAGCACACTACGGGGAGGGAGCGAGGAAAGCAAGCGAGCAGCGGCGAGGGCCCAGGCCAGGGACAAGGGGGGGACCCCAAAACCAGTAAACAGTCCCCAAAAACACCCACCCCCTCAGAAGTTAGGACAGGAACGCATCCCTAACGGGCTCACCATAAAGCCTATGGCCGGCTCCCCTTTGTGGTACAGGGTCTGCGGCTTGGAGCAGCGCTCCCCGAGCCCCTGACCCTAGTGCTCCTCTACCTTCACCCGATCCGACAGCCGAGGCTGGGAGGCACCGGGGGTCCGGAAACGGGAGGAAATAGCCATGCAGGGCCGCAGGCTTGTTTGCCCCGCTCACCTGCGCAACATAGAGAGCCATCTTCTAGCTTCGCAGAATCACTGCAGAGAAAAACTGGGTAAGTCTATGGTGATTCCGTTTTTATATGGTACCGGGAGGAGCCACAACTCTTCTGCAGTGCACTGCGCCACCTTGTGGCGGAACACCCAGATGTAATGACTTCGTGAAGCAGGCCTTGCCATGCAATGGGAAAAAAAGGTGTGAGGTCCCCCTTACCCAGCATAACCAGCCCGTACCAGCTTTGGTGGCCCCTGGCCCTGCAAGCTACATACCGCCGTAGGCTAATGACCCTGGGCCCTTCAGCCTCCCCACCGGGAGGCAGGTCATTGGGGGAACTCTGGGTTAATGGCAAGTCACCTGCTAGCCACAGGTGACTTGCCAGACCCAGAGCCTTGTGAACTGGCATAGGGGGTCACATAGATCCCTTACCAGTTTGCAAAGGGTTAACAGTAAAGACCACACAGAGAAAATGTCTTTATATTAAAAAAAAAAACAAAAAAAAAAAACTTTTCTTCTTTACTCACCTCCGGTTGTCAGCTCCTGTGTCCCTCGCCGAAACCGATGACAGATGCCGTGATCACCGGCCAGAAGTAGGGGGGAGGCAGGACATCACAAGATCTCATGTTCCGTCTTCCTCTGCCAAGCGATCATCTAAGAGCTGAGCCGCCGCAAGCCGGGATGACCCCCCATGGGGTTGATGTGATCCGCCCCACCCCAAAGTGCTACTCGTGAAGATGGCTGCGGCAGGGGATAGAGCCTGTCGGGCACTCTCCTGAAGACTGAAGAGCCCCCAGGGGGGATTGGAGGCCCCCCAGAGAAGAAGAGAGCCGACCGGATCGAACGAGGAGGTCAGGCTCCTTTTACTTTTCTTTTACAGTAGTGGGGAATTCAGGATACTAGAAAGAAAGCATTGATTCTAGTATCGTCTAATGAAATATCGCGATACTTGACAGAATCGTTTTTTCTGACACCCCTAATAGACACAGAGCTGAGCAGCTGATCCTCCTCCCCTACCTGTTTTCTCGCACGATGTAGGCGGTCAGCAGCTGCAGCAACTGACGGTTTTCCTGGACTGTCTCGGTCTGGTCGGAGTCTTTGGGGGGAGGGGTGGTCATCCGAACGAGCCAAGATTGTAAGCGGGAGGGTTCCACGCAGGCCAGCTGAGCCATCGTCCCACAAAGATGGAGAAGGCTGGGGCTGGGGTTCTTCTCAGCTGCAGCAGGAAGGAAAGAGGGTTAGAAACAGGCCACAGAAATGTAATGCCACCCCCGTCTGGTCGCTCTCCTGAGCCTGTGCCAACTTCAACCTATGCAGCCCTAAGCCCGTGTGCAGCATCCCTTTGGGAGTGTATGGTTGGGGTACAGACCCCTCAATGGTGCCCCACAGAAATGTGTGCATAAGTGATGCCGACCCCTCTCAGCTGCTCTCCTAAGCCTGTGCCAGCTTTTTCTATCTATACAACCCCAAGCCCATGTGCGACATCCCTTTGGCAATGTACAGTTGAGGTCCAGGCCCTTTAATGGTGGCCCACAGAATTGTGTGCACAAGAAGGTGATGCCGCCCCCCCCCCAGTTGTTCTCTTAAACCGTGCCAGCTTCTTCTATCTATACAGCCCCAAGCCCATGTATGGCATTCCTTTGGCAGTGTACAGTTAAGGTCCAGACCACTCTAGGGTGCCCCACAGAAATGTGTGCACAAGAAAGTGATGCCGCCCCCTCCTGGTTGCCCTCCTAAGCCTGTGCCAGATTCTACCTATATAGCCATAAGCCCATGTGCGGCATCCCTTTGGCAGGGTACAGTTGAGGTTCAGAGCCCTGTGATGCCCCACAGAAATGTGTGTACAATAGAGTGATGCCGCCCCCTCCTGGTCGCTCTCCTAAGCCTGAGCCAGTTTCTTCTGGTACAGACCAATCTATAGTGCCCGACAGAAACGCACACCAAGCCGGGGTTCAAACAAAATACTCACATAGCTGGAAGAGTTTTGTGAAGAGCTTGAGGACTCTGTTACAGAATTTGGCAGAAAGAGCTTCGTTGGCGGTGGCCATCAGGATCTGAACCAGTTCACCTCTGCGTGGAGACAACAAACAAAACTCAGCGTATGGATCAACGTGTCTGATAAAAGCAGCGCGGGGCTTAGAGGATCCACATGTTCTGGCCTCTCCTAGTGACAGGAGGGCATTACCCTAATGTAAGGACTTTCCTGTGTGACTGAGTGATAGAGACGAGAGCATGTTCTGACCTCTCCTAGTGACATGAGGATATTACCCTAATGTAAGGACTTTCCTGTGTGACTGAGTGATGAAGAAAGCATGTTCTAACCTCTCCTAGTGACAGGAGGACATTACCCTAATGTAAGGTCTTTCCTGTGTGACAGAGAGAGAAGAGAACATGTTCTAACCTCTCCTAGTGACAGGAGGACATTACCCTAATGTAAGGACTTTCCTGTGTGACTGAGTGATAGAGAAGAGAACATGTTCTAACCTCTCCTAGTGACAGGAGGACATTACCCTAATGTAAGGACTGTCCTGTGTGACTGAGTGAGAGAGAAGAGAACGTGTTCTGGCCTCTTTTAGTGACAGGAGGATATTACCCCAATGTAAGGACTGTCCTGAGTGACAGAGAAGGGTTCTGGTCCCTCCTAGTGGCAGGAGGACATTACCCTGCTGTAAGGACAGTCCTGTGTGTGTGTGATCGAGAAAAGAGCACATTCTGGGCCCTCCTAGTGACAGGACATAACCCTACTGTAAGAACTGTCCTGTGTGACTGATAGAGAAGAAAGCATGTTCTGGCCTCTCCTAGTGACAGGACGACATTACCCTAATGCAAGGACTTTCCTGTGTGACTGAGTGATCGAGAAGAAAGCATGTTCTAACCTCTCCTAGTGACAGGAGGACATTACCCTAATGTAAGGACTGTCCTGTGTGACTGAGTGATAGAGAAGAGAGCATGTTCTGGCCTCTTTTAGTGACAGGAGGATATTACCCTAATGTAAGGACTGTCCTGTGTGACAGAGAAGGGTTCTGGACCCTCCTAGTGACGGGACATTACCCTACTGTAAGGACTGTCCTGTGTGACAGAGAGAAGAGAGCAGGTTCTGGCTCCTCCCAGTGACATTACCCTAATGTAAGGACTGTCTTGTGTGATTGTCCCTTCAACTAGGAGAGGCCAGAACATGCTCTCTTCTCGATCAAATAGCTTTTGCTCTGCTTAAGGGCTTCCATTTTGTATATATCTAGGCGCCATTTGATAAAAAGTTTTGTGCACGTAGTACACGCAGCATTTGCCACAAGTTACGTTGCTATTTCTTTGGAACAACTGACTTTTTCGAAGTTTTGCTTGCGTTACTCTAACTTTCTGAAAGGTTACAAGAAGGCCCTTCGTGTTGTACATAAATACGAGCTGCAACAACGGATCGCTCTGGGAAACCGTATCTTGTGTGCGTGTCAGTTTCTTAAGGGTGGTCTCCAGCGCTGCGGGGTTCGAAGGACACTATGCAGGAAGACTGAGGAGCCAGTGAAGCCTACACCCTAACACTAGTGAAAGGAGGACATTATTATGTAAGGACTGTCCTTAGAGACTGAGTGATAGAGGAGGATTCTGGCCCATCCTAGTTACAGGAGAACAATACCCTACTGTATGGGCTATACTGGGTGACTGAGTGATAGAGAAGAGAGCAGGTTCTGGCTCCTCCTAGTGACAGGAGAACAATACCCTACTGTATGGGCTATACTGGGTGACTGAGTGATAGAGAAGAGAGCAGGTTCTGGCTCCTCCTAGTGACAGGAAGACATTACCCCACTATAAAGACTATCCTGTGTGACAAAGAGAAGAGAGCATGTTCTGGCCTCTCCTAGTGACAGTAAGACATCAACCTACTGTGATGACTGTCCTATGTGACTGGGTGAAAGGGTTCAGAGGCTCGGTCATTGTCACTTGCACCAAGTGATCGAAATGGGCTAAATAGGCCCTCTGGGGAAAGTCCCTTACCTCTCAGTGAAAAACTCTTCCATGGCTTTTCGGGCCTGGCTGGTCTCCAGCTGTTTCTCTAGGTACTGCAGACACTCCTCCAGAATGGACTCATCGAGTCCGCTGCGGGTATAATTCATCAAGTGAGTGAGTGAGTCAGAGGGAATCGGGCGATTCAGGTTTACATACATTGCATCGACTGACCTGGACGGATCAGAGTGATTGGCGAGGATATTGTAACATCCGGTGATCAGTTTCTCGTAAACCTTGGACAGGAACTCATCCGACTCTGCGGGCCCGAGCACCCGCTCCAGGGACGTGCTGCACAGCTCGGCCACGCTCTCCGTGCTGCTCTCCAGGAGGAGAGGTAGCAGCGACTGGGTCAGTTGGCCAGGGTTCAGATCCTCCGGGCACCATCTGCAAAACGTTCAGATATTAAAGAGTAAGTCCGGTCTCTATTAAAAAAGGTCCCCCACACTCATTTCCTACTTAATGGACGTGGGGCCGTATTGTGAGCCCCGACTGCCATGGGATGCAATCCACCTATCAAGGGGAGTTGCTTGTTGTACACGAATACGAGTTGCAACAAAGGATCACTCTGGGAAACTGCACCTTGTGTGTGTATGTCAGTTTCAACGTGTGTGTGTGTGTGTGTGTGTCAAATCAGGAACCTGTAAAGACAAGAAGGAGGAGCTTACACAATGAGGTCACCAGTGAGCCTGACCAGAGACAGGAGGACGTGCTTCAGGGAGGAGGCGAGACACAAGCTGGTGCTACACAGGGTGCCCAGGTGAGCCGCCTGCACTGCGCTGATGTAGCTCTCCGATGGGATGGTGTCGTTGGCAAACGCGTTGCGCTGAAAAAAATAATATAAAAAAATGGTAAACCACATAAAACCTTGTACATGGCGAAACAGCTCTGCAGCCTTAGAGACCCAACATGCAGAGATCACTCACTTGCGCCCCGATTACTCACCCAAGAGCCGATACTGGGAAACTCATTGGTGTGTATGTTGTTCCAGGACTCGCACAAAGTCTGCACGGCGGTAGGTAGGTTCTGGATCAAGGCCGGCCCTGAAATCAATACATACATGACACGTGAGATGACAGGGCAGAACACATGGGGCAACACCCCCCTCCCCCACACTATCCTGACTACCAGCATCGATATGTGATGCCAGGTGGGCGTCTTTCACTATAGGGCTTATGTGGAACTTTATCAAACTCAAGATGCACCAGAAAGAGGGAATCAGCCAGCCCTGAAATCTATTAGACTCCCGGCCGAGATGGGTTTTGGTACACTTTATGGGGTATTAGAGAGTTTTATAGACTCTAAGGGTGGTGGTCTCCCTCTATGGGGCATTCGAGTGTCTTACAGACTCTAGGAGCAGTGGTCTCCCTCTTTAGAAGACTCTATAATGAGGGGAGTGGTCTCCCTCTTTCTGGGGTATTCACGTGTCTTACAGACTCTAGGGGTGGTGGTTGCCCTCTTTGCGGGGCATTATAGTCTTATAGACTCTAGGGGCAGTGGTATTTCCCTTTACAGGGCATTAGAGAGTTTTATAGAGTCTAGGTGGGGCAGACTCACACTTTATGGGGTATTATAGAGTCTAAGACTCTAGGTGTGTCTCCCTCTTTCTGGGGAATTCAAGTGTCTTATAGACTCTAGGGGCGGTGGTCTCCCTCTTTCTGGGGCATTTTAGTCTTATAGACTCTAGGGGCAGTAGTCTTCCTCTTTATAGTGCATTAGAGGGTCTTAGACTCTATATTACCGCATAAAGAGGGAGACCACCCCGCCTAGATTCTATAAGACTCTAGGGGCGGCGTTCTCTCTTTATGGGGCATTAGAGGGTATTATAGTCTTATAGACACTAGGGGTGGAGGTCTCTCTCTTTATAGGCCATTAGAAGGTCTTCTAGACTAGAGAAGTGGTGGTCTCCCTCTTTATAGAGCATTAGTGGGTCTTATAGACTCTAGGGGTGGTGGTCTCCCTGTTTATAGGCCATTAGAGGGTCTAATAGATTAGAGGAGTGGTGATCTCCCTCTTTACGGAGCGTTAGAGGGTCTTAAACTATAGGGGTGGTCGTCTCCCTCTTTATAGAGCATTAGAGGGTCTTATAGACTCTAGGGGCAGTGGTCTCCCTCTCTATAGAGCATTAGTTTGTCTTATAGACTCTAGGGACGGTGGTCTTCCCCCTTTATAGGCCATTAGTGGGTCTTATAGACTCTAGGGGCGGTGGTCTCCCTCTCTTATAGAGCATTAGTTGGTCTTATAGACTCTAGGGACGGTGGTCTTCCCCCTTTATAGGCCATTAGAGGTTCTTATAGACCAGAGGAGTGGTGGTCTCCCTTTTTATAGAGCATCCACCTTACCCAGCGCATTGGCTTTGCAGCGCGAGGATCCGATGGCCAGCACCGCGGCATAACCCTGCAGCTTCTTCTCGTCGGCGCCCTCCTCGGGCAGGTTGTGCAGCAGGTAGCAGCGGGTGAGCGACGCGTACATGTCCAGCAGCTGCAGGACGGCCGGCAGAAGGTTCTTGGCCACCTGCGAGGATTTCTGAGGGTCGGTCTCGGCGGACAGTTTGGAGAAGTGTTCGTCGAGCGACACCTGCACCTTGCAGATGACGGCGTCCAGGGTGTAGATGCACTGCAGGCTCGGTCCCTTGCGGAGCTGCTCGAACGTGTATCCCTCCGAGCTGCAATAGGTGGAGATCTGCGTGGGGGAAAAGGGCGACAAAGTTATCGCCGTGTGCAGTTATACCAGGAGCTGTGAGCGGTGTCTCAACCCAGCACTGCCTGACCTGACGGGCGATGTACTCCTCCGCCACGTCCACGTCGTATTTGATGGAGTTGCACTTGGTTGAGGTCTGGTCGACCAATGAGGCGGCTTTCTCTGCCTTCATCCCCTGCTTCACCAGATGATCCTGAGGAGATATACCCATTATATGTACGTGTATGTAGACAACACGCTAGAGACACGTAACACCTAAATCATAGCTTCGGTAAAGACTGATTTCAAGCTAAAACCATAAGGAAGATAAAAAGGACTGCTCTAGATTCTTGGAGAAAGTCCCTCTGAGGACCAGGATGGAAAACATCCTACTCGTATCTGGAAACTAAAGTGTAATGGATGGAGGTCAGAATCAATAAAATGAATACATAGTGAACATTCCCTCGCTCCATTTACACCACTTTACTTTATCTTCCTATCTCTGCATTGTACGCTTAGTGGCTAATAAAGGTGAAATAAACCCTTAGTAAGCAACTTATCTCTGCGCTTTGCTAGTACTGAAATTAGAGCGATAAAGTTAATGAAGCACGCTGCTATTAACACATTAATGTGAACAAGATGGCGCTGGGGAGCTGGACAACGCCTTAGAGTGGCCAGCACTCAGGCATTACTGACATTCCTGAATAATATGACCTGTAACTTTACTATAAAATAAAGCGTTGCAGGGAGGAGCGGGCAGAAAGCGCTTTCCCGTGTGACAATGAACACGTACGGTGTATGTGTCCTTCGTTCCGCGTATAATTTCACTCCCTTATTTTTGGAAGGGCGAATGACACTAGAGGATCTCTGAACCGTGCAGAGGAGAAAGGGGTCTGCCCACGGTCCTTATCAAAAAACCTCATCTACAATGCTATTTGCCCAGCCGTAAGGACGTGGCCCACCTATCTCATAAGCAGGTTAGTAAACTCAAGCCAACAGCTCCTACACAGGGGGTATCGGAACTGAGCAGGAAGGTCCGACTCAGAGAACCACCCCTGCCGTGAACCTGGTCCTAGAGGAAAGCTTCAAAGAAACTGCAAGATCTTCTGGCTCCAGCACGGTACTGGGAAGCTTGAGGCCGCAGTGCACATAGACCAATTGGATATTTGGAAATCACAACACCCGCTTATACATAGGTTTGTTATCAGGACCTGCAGGGACCAGGTTCTGGGGGCTGTCTGAAACCCACCAGAACACAGAGTGCAACTAACCTCTTCCTGGTTCTACAGCGCACAGCAGGGCATCCCAAATCTGGAGGTCCACGGGGCAAGGACCAAATCACAAAAAATTCGGTGATTTGGTCTACTTTAATTCCCTGGCATAGAGAAAGGGGAGTGGCAGCTCTGGCTGACTCAGGGATGCTGGCCGCGTATGAGCCACAGGACCACCAGCAATGTAGGTATATTGGCGATCCCCAGGAAGGGGCATTCCAAATTCAGGTGCTACACAATAGGCCTCAGCTCTTCATTTCCTTTTACCTTGATCCACTGCTGGTAGGACGGCACTCGGAGGCGGGACGCCCAGCGCAGGGTGTGCAGGATCTCGCACTCGCCGGGGCCGGCTGCGCCCTGCGACAGCTGCTTCATGTAGTGCTTGGACGGCGGCAGGATACCCAGAATCCTCCACAGTATAAGGAAGTGATACTGAAGGGCGCACGCCTCCTGAGAAAACACAACGGGCTGCGGTTAGTTATAGGCAATTAAAAAAAAAAAAAAAAAAAAAAAAGAACAGGATAGAGACACAACATGCGGGCATGGCTCCGTTGCCGGCCTCTCACCAGGGCGCTGATGCCTTTGTTTTCGTTCCTCCTCACTGTATCCAACTGCGATCCGGCGGCCAGCAGTGAGATGAGTGCCGCGTACAGCTCGTCGTATTTCACCGCGCGGGAGAAGAGGACGTCGCAGATCTGTGGAAGACAGAAAATACATTAAGGTGGACCAAACCCAAGGATTTTGATTAACAAGGTAAGTGTATGGGGCATTCTGGGGAATTTCACACAGCAGGGCATCCCGATTTTAGATGTCCCTGGGGGAAGGAATCGATCTTATAGATTCCCGAGCCAATCGGCATTGGTTTTGGTCCACTTTAAATACTGATGTGCCTCACATTAAAGTGGACCTACAACTTCTCCGGCCACCTAAGCACAACCAGTCTGGCTTATAACAGGCGCGACAGGAAGCAGGCTAGAGGCTGGGAAGAGCATCCACAAAGGGTTTAGGTCCTCTTTAGTGTATTCTAACACGTTATTACCTCGCTGTCAAGCCGATGGAGGTCGTCCTCGGAGGCCTCCTGCGAGAGGATGCTGTAGAATCTCGGGTGAGGAATAGTATCTGAAACACATTCATAAGAAAGAAAAAAACAAAGGTAAGACTCTCGCCTGGGTGGGCACAGGCTGTCATGGGAGAGGGCGGGGCTTGAACCAGTCTCATTCGGGTGGGCGGGTCATTGGGCGGAGCACAACAGCCCCTCCCTCACCTGATGAGCAATGCTTGCTCCAATTCTCTTCCACCTCCTTGAAGCCGTAGTAGATGGGCGAGGTTCTCCCAGTGCCCTCGGGCGATGCTCCGGAGCCGAGAGGCGGAGTCAGCAGGTTGTACTGAACCTGAAAAAACGACAGGTTAAACAATGAGACGGGATTAAGAAAAGACAATTCTGTGAGTACTCACCTGTAGAATTGTTTTTGTTCTTGCATGGCACGTCCTGCTTCAGTATTCATAACAGTTGGGTTATTCCGCCACAAAGTGGCGTAGTGTACTGCAGAAGAGTTGTGGCATCTCCCGCCCCCCTATAAAAATGGGATTAACCATAGAGTTCCCAGCGTAGACAAGCAGTGAGACAAGAAGCCGGGAGAGAATAAAGGTAAAAAATGTAAAAAGGCAAAACCCCCAATTAACCTGGAACAATCACCATAAAGAGGCAACCAAGAATAACGATAACAAGGGTGGGGTGAAGCAGGCCGTGCCATGCAAGAACAAAAACAATTCTACAGGCGAGTACTCACAGAATTGTGTCTTTCTTTATTGCATGGCACGGCCCGCTTCAGTATTCATAACAGTTGGGACATCCAAAAGCAGTGTCCAAAAGTAGGGTGGGATCCCCAAAGAGTAACTGCCGGCAGTTCAAGTCACTACCGCCTGAAGTACCTTGCGGCCAAAGGCAGCATCCGCTGAGGCCTTAACATCAACCTTGTAAAACTAGGAAAAAGTATGAACAGAAGACCAAGTAGCGACCTTACAAACTTGTTCAACAGAAGCCTGGTGCCGAAAAGCCCAAGAGGCACCAATAGCACGAGTGGAATGAGCAGTAACCCTAAAGGGAGGTTCCTTCACTTTAGCAGAATAGGCTTGCTCCACCGCCTGACGGATCCACTTGCTGATAGTGGATTTAGCCGGAGGCAAACCCTTTCTAGGTTCAGAAGTGAGAACAAAAAGAGCATCAGATTTCCTGAAAGACTCAGTAGCGAGCAACTAAAACTTCAGAGCCCTGACCACATCCAGAGAATGCAGTGTCCGCTCCTTGGAATTAGCAGGATTAGGACACAATGAAGGTAAGACAATGTCCTGATTGAGATGAAAAGCAGACACAACCTTAGGCAAGAAATC
Organism: Gastrophryne carolinensis; assembly: GCA_027917425.1. Taxonomy (NCBI): domain Eukaryota; kingdom Metazoa; phylum Chordata; class Amphibia; order Anura; family Microhylidae; genus Gastrophryne; species Gastrophryne carolinensis. The sequence goes on from CM051242.1 coordinate 195,290,744, forward strand.
CGGCTTAAGGTGAAACACCACCTTATCCTGATGCCTCTCAAAATAAGGAGGTTTGATGGAAAGCGCCGCCAGCTCAGAAACACGCCTGACAGAAGTGATAGCCACCAGAAAGGCCATCTTAAAAGTCAGAATGGGCAAGGCAGCCCCACTGATAGGCTCAAGGGGAGGACCCTGCAGAGCAGACAACACCAGATTCAAGTCCCAGACTGGTAGCTTAGGCTTACGAGGTGGACGCACATGAGTAACTCCATGGAAAAAGGTTTTAACCAACCGGTGATTGGCAAAGGATCTTTGGAAAAAAATTGCCAGAGCTGAAACATGGCCCTTGAGGGTACTAAGTTGAAGGCCCGAATCCAAACCATGTTGCAAAAATTCCAGAATCCTGAGGATGGAAAAAACCCGACAGGGAAGAGACTGGGACTCACACCAGGCAATGTAAGCATGCCAGACCCTGTAATAGATAAAGGACGAGGACTTCTTCCTAGCACGAATCATGGTATCAACAACAGAGGCCGGCAAGCCCTTATCCATCAAGATGGAGGTTTCAGCAGCCAAGCCGTTAAAGCCAGCGTTTGTAAATTGGGATGGTGCAGCTGTCCCTGAGTGAGAAGATCTGGATCCTTGGGCAAGCGACACACTGGAGAACACAGCACCGCAGCCAGAAAGGGAGAAAAACCAGATGCGCAGCTAATCCAAAACGGCGCCGGCGGAGGTACCTCGAGGGGCGGGCCGCCCCCTCAGAAAAGTGCGAAAACGGCGCCCACGTGACCCCGCCAGCGCCATGACTAAGCAAAAACGCCACAGGTTATAGCGCCACCCGCCACGGAGCGCAGTACAAAGCGGCGCGGCTAAAAAAACACCAAAAACACACCGTAAACAGCAAAATACACCACAACTAACACCACTCGCAGCTACCACCCGCCCCCCCGAACAAAAGTCAGAGAGAGGGGGGGAGAGAGACTAAAGACAGCGGCGAGTATCCGGGCCGGGGGGGGGGGACCCCTGAAGGAAAGACGGGGACACAGTCCCCAAAACACTCACCCCCTCAGAGGCCAGGACAGGAACTCCGCATCCCTAGCAGGCTCACCATAAAGCCTATGGCTGGCTTGTGGAACAGGGTCTGCGGCTTGGAGCAGCGCTCCCCGATCACCTGACCCTAGTGCTCCTCTACCTTCACCCGATCCGTCAGCCGAGGCTGGGGAGGCACAGAGGGTCCGGAAACGGGTGGAAAGACATGCAGGGCCGCAGGCTTGGTTGCCCCGCTCACCTGCGCACAGAGAGAGTGCCATCTTCTATCTTCGCAGTTTCACTGCAGAGGAAACACTGGGAACTCTATGGTTAATCCCGTTTTTATAGGGGGCCGGGAGATGCCACAGCTCTTCTGCAGTACACTGCGCCACCTTGTGGCAGAATAACCCAACTGTTACGAATACTGAAGCAGGTCGTGCCATGCAATAAGAAAATTAAACATTATTGCTGTGCAAGGGGCTTGCCGGTCTCCCATGGCAACACTAATTCACCCACCGCTGCCGAGCAGCCAGCGACGCATGGTCTCTCTCTGTACAAATTAGCTGTCGGTTCCTTTACTTTCCTGATGGTATTTAGGAGGTTCACAGATATAAGCCTGGATCTCCAAACACCAAAGATATTTATTTAAACGCTGGTTATTGGGCGGTTCATTAATATATAAATTGTACTGTAAATGGGCGTGGCCTCCATAAAAACTAGACCTCGCAACAACATTAATCTTGTTGAAAAAAACAATTTATTCTTTATTTCATTTGGCTAAAAAAAAGCCTGAGACAAAAGCATATTCTAAGTATGTCACACACCCCGCTTCAGAATATCCATAACATGTGGGTAATACCGACCTGAAGGGGCGTTCCTGCAGAGATGATAGCAAAAAGAAAGCCCCTCCCTGATCCATAAATACCTGGGACCTCCCACTCATCACCCAGTTTTCCATCTCTGCAGACGGCGAGCAAGTCAGAAGATGATGGCTCCTCCTTGCACAGGGGGATTTAAGGTAGCCGGGATGATTCCCGGCCCGCTACTTAATTATTTCCGTTTGGACCAATTTATCCCTAGAGTATATATGCCTCCCAGCCGTGGCTGCGGGTCCAGGCGAGGGTTTTTTAGCACCTCTGGTGCTCAGGAGCAACGCTCCACCGTGAGACCCTATACAAGAGGGTAGGCGGTTACTCCGGGTTGGTGACCCCGGCTTGGGATGCCCTGTCCCTTAGTTAATTATTGCATTGGCCCTCCCAGGATCCCTTTCCACAGTGGGGATGGGTGGTTTTTGGGTCCCCTCATTATTCTTTCAGTCAGGAGGCTGTCTTTTATCACAGTTTTTTGTGTGTGTGTGTGTGTGTGTCTTTAACTGTCATTTTCAGCGCTGCGGTCGCGCTTGGAGACCTCTGTGTGGTTTTTGGGCTTTTCCTTCTCCCTCATGATGGCGGAGGTAATTTACCTCACGCAATGTATAGAATGTAGTGGGGGGGGGCGGGGCCGGACCTTCGGCGCGGGCCGGGGTCCGTCCCTCCTTGTGTGTGACAGAGCCTTCCGTTTTGAATGGGTCTCAACGCCATTGCGAGTCCCGCGGTACTGTGAGTGGCCTGTGGCCCCCTCCTCATTTTACTGTATTTGTCTGCTTGTGTGCATGTTTTTTGAATCTTATCTCCTCATTAGTTCCTTCTGTGTCTTTCAGGAGGAAGTTATCAGGAGGATCTCCAGTAGCATTAGAGGGTTTCTCCCGGTCCTAATCCCTGGGTTCCATTTATTGTTCTAAAATCCTCCCACTCGGGACATTAAAGGGGCATCCCGGGTTGCTTACTGGCGTAATTCCCTGGGTCATAGCGACCACTAAAAGTTCACCTTATGGAGGCATCCCCGGATACTGGGATTGGGACCCCTTCGGGGCATCCCAAAAAGTGTATGTTGTGTGGGGTATCCATTTCTGGGGACGATGTACTTCTGTGTATACCTTGTGCACAGCAAACTATTACGCGGCAGTCCGAACCCCAGGCTTCGGGGTCTGCACAGCCGGTCGCCTCATCTCCCCCTCCCGCCTTGAAACGCGCCCCGTGTGACTTAGTCATGGGCAGGGATCTGCAATCTGAGAAGTGCGCCAGATTGGCCAACCTTGAGAGAATGGTTTCCAGCTCGGTCGCCCGTAAGGCCCCGACTAAGAGAAAGCATTTGTCACCGGCTCTGCCGGTGGACGACCATGATGATGTTGATAATCTGGATTGGTCTGATTATTCCCCGCTAGAGGAAGGGGAGGTTTATGAGGCGTCAGACACTTCGGACGATGAGCAGTCTTTTGGCGCTGAGGCCGAGCTTGGTGACCTGGGGAGATCCTTGGATACTCCTCACGCTCTGGCTCTCATGTTGGAGGTTCTGAATATTTCTCCTCCTGAGGAGGCTTCACAGCAAAAGGGTGAATTATTTGAGGAATCCAGGCCGCGCTTGGAGTTCCCTACACAACGACATTTTGACAAGATCATTGATAAGGAATGGGACAGGCCGGCTCGGCTCCCTGGCATCCCTCAGGGGTGGGATAAGAAATATCCTTTCCCTTCGGAGGCGGTTAAGCGCTGGGTTTCTCCCCCCGAGGTGGATGCGCCGGTTCTGGGGTTGTCCAACTCCTCGGTCTTAAATAGACCCGATTGTTCCACCCTCAAGGATGGAGAGGATAAACGCATTGACCAGATGGCTTGTCATGGTTTTACTAGCGTTGGGTCAGCCATACGGCCCGTGTGCGCTTCAGAACTAATGGTGTTGGCTGCCAGGTCTGTGGTCAGGGACCTGTTGACTTCTTCCGGGCTTCGTCCTGGTAGTAGCGAGTTTCTTAGCCTTAAACGGTGTGAGTTGTTTTTATCCTTTGTGTTAACAGCCTTGGATGACACCTTGATGATGTGTGCAAGGACGTCGGCTCTGCTGGTGACTATTAGGCGGTCGGTGTGGTTGCGCCAGTGGGCGGCCGATTTTATGTCCAAAAAGTCACTGACGGCTCTACCTTTTGTCGGACTTCGGCTTTTTGGAGAGACTTTGGATTCTGTCACCAAGGGTGGTAAATTACCTCAACGCAGGAAACAACGCCGTCCTTTTCGAGGGGCGACTGTTTTCACTCCCTCCTTTCGTGGAGCCAGATCTGGCAGGGGTGTTGCATTCCCCTCTTCCAGAGGAGACTCTGGAAACAGGGGCAGAGGACGTGCACGTTCAGGATACAGCTGGGGCTCTAAGCCCAAACCGCCTACTAAGCCAGCTCAGCAATGAGGGGGCGCCCTCACCCATTCGGGTGGGGGGACGGCTGCGACACTTCTCCCAAATTTGGGATCAAGAAGTTTCGGACAGATGGATCCGGGAAGTGGTGTCTTCCGGTTACAAGTTAGAGTTCGAGCTCCGCCCCCCCTCCAGATTTTTCAGGTCTCGGATGCCTTCGGAGCCTCTGGCGGCGCAGGGGCTCCTGATGGCAGTAGAGAATCTTCTGGACATGGCTGTCATTTGCCCAGTGCCCCCCTCAGATCGGGGCAGGGGTTTTTATTCCAATCTGTTCACGGTACCCAAGAAGGACGGGTCGGTCCGACCCATCTTGGATCTGAAATTCCTCAACAGGTTCATCCGGCCGCGGAAATTCCGAATGGAAACGCTGCGCTCGGCTATTCACTCTCTCCGCCAGGGAGATTTTCTGACGTCCATAGACATCAAGGACGCTTATCTACACGTTCCGGTTTTTCCAGCGCACCAGGTTTCTCAGGTTCGTCGTGGAGGATCGGCACTTTCAGTTTGTGGCTCTTCCTTTCGGTCTCACCTCGGCTCCTCGGGTGTTCACCAAGGTGCTAGCGGGGGTGATGGCTCTGCTCAGGGTTCAGGGTATCCGCATTGTGCCCTATTTGGACGATCTTCTGATCATGGCTTCTTCCTTCAACCAAGCGGAGTTGAACACCAGAGCGGTGGTGTCCACGCTGGAGAGGTTCGGTTGGGTGATCAACCACCCCAAGTCTTCTCTTTCTCCGTCCAGAGTGGTGACCTTTCTGGGAATGTCTCTGGACACTTTGCAGGCCAGGGTGTTTCTGCCCCAGGCCAAGATTCTCTTGATTCAGGAGTTAGTTCGGCTTCTCTCGTCGGCCCCTCGTCCAGCCATCCGTCTAGGGATGAGGCTGGTGGGGTTAATGGTGGCCTCATTCGAGGCGGCTCCCTTTGCGCAGTTTCATACAAGGACACTTCAGCTTCATCTGTTAAAGGTTTGGGACAAGTCTCCACTATCGTTGGATCAGTCCTTCCTGATGACTCCCCGAGTTCGTCGATCCCTGCAATGGTGGCTGGGGTCTGTCAATCTGTTGAAGGGCAGATCTTTTCTGGCACCGTGTTGGGAAACTGTCACCACGGATGCCAGTCTGTCAGGTTGGGGGGGTATTTGGAAAGACCTCCAGTTTCAGGGTCTGTGGGGCCCGCAGGAGGCTCACGAACCCATCAATGTTCTGGAGTTGAGAGCCATCAGGATGGTTCTGTTTCGCTTGACTCATCAGTTGCGGGGCCTGCCTGTTCAGGTCAGGTCGGACAACCGGACGGCGGTTGCTTACATCAATCACCAGGGGGGGACTCGCAGCAGGAGTGCCCTCAGGGAAGTGTCTTTGATTCTGGACTGGGCGGAGAGCCACGTCCCGTGTATCTCAGCAGTCTACATTCCGGGAGTGGAGAACACGGAGGCGGACTCGCTGAGCAGGGCCTCCTCCCGTCAGGGGGAGTGGTCTCTCAGTCCCAAGGTGTTTCGCTCGATCTGTCTCAGGTGGGGGTTCCCAGCGGTGGACCTCTTTGCCTCTCGGCACAATCACAAGCTTCCAGCCTTTGTGTCTCTCTCGCAGGATCCTCTGGCTCTGGCAGTGGATGCCGTGTCTCTGAACTGGAGAGATCTGGGGTTTCTTTACCTGTTCCCTCCGTTCCCAATGGTAGCCAGAGTGGTGCGCAAACTGGCCCTGGAAGGCGCGTCGGCGATTCTGGTGGCACCAAGGTGGCCAAGGCGGGTTTGGTTCGCAGACCTCGTAAGGCTGGCAGAGGAAAAGTTCATTCTGCCTCTACTGCCGGACCTGCTCACTCAGGGTCGGCTACGCTATCCCAATTTACCATCGCTGGCTTTGATGGCGTGGCTGCTGAAACCGCCATCTTGAAGGAAGAAGGTCTTTCTGACGCGGTGATTCAGACTCTTATCAGCGCCAGGAAGCGGTCTTCCTCTACTATCTACTACAGGACTTGGAGGTCCTATATTGACTGGTGTGAAAGTAGGTCTCTCTTGTCGGGAGTTCTCCATTCCTAGAATTCTGGAGTTTCTTCAACATGGTCTGGATTTGGGGCTCCAACTTAGTACCTTGAAGGGGCAGGTTTCTGCCCTGGCGGTGTTCTTTCAAAGGTCTTTTGCACTTCATCCCTTAGTCAAGACCTTTTTCCAAGGAGTTACGCATGTACGCCCTCCTAGGAAGCCCTTTGTTCCAGTTTGGGATTTGAATCTGGTTCTTTCTGCTCTTCAGGGTCCCCCGTTTGAGCCCTTGAATGAGGTTGCTTTGGCTTCTCTTACTCAAAAGGTGGCCTTTTTGGTGGCTATCACTTCGGTTAGGCGTGTTTCTGAGTTGGCAGCTTTATCCATTAAAGCTCCATACTTCGAAAGTCATCAGGACAAGGTTGTCTTTCGTTTTAAGCCGGATTTTCTTCCTAAGGTGGTCTCGGCCTTTCATCTGAATCAGGACATTGTTCTGCCCTCTCTATGTCCTAATCCTAGCAACGACAAGGAAAGGGCGCTACATTCCTTGGATGTGGTTCGTGTTGTGAAATATTATCTGGTGGTTACGTCTTCCTTTCGTAAGACTGATGCCTTTTTTGTGGTGCCCTTTGGGCCTAGGAAAGGTTTGGCTCCTGCCAAATCTTCCGTTAGTAAATGGATTCGTCAGGCCATTATTGGGGCCTATTCTGCCAAGGGGAGGAGTCCCCCTTTTCGTGTTACTGCTCATTCTACTCGTGCTGTTGGAGCGTCCTGGGCTTTTCAGCATCAGGCCTCTGTTGAGCAAGTTTGTAAGGCCGCTACCTGGTCTTCTGTTCACACCTTTTCCAAGTTTTACAAGGTTGATGTTCGGGCCTCAGCGGATGCTGTTTTTGGCCGCAAAGTTCTGCAAGCTGTTGTGGTTTAAGTTGTGCATTGTTGCCTTGTTTTGGATCCCCGCCCTTGTTATGGACACTGCTATTGGATGTCCCACATGTTATGGATATTCTGAAGCGGGGTGTGTGACATACTTAGAATAATACCATTTTGTGAAATACTCACCTGTAAAATGGGTATTATAAGTATGTCACACACCCCGCTTCACCCGCCTCTTTTTGTATTCTGGATCCTCTATATTGTGAACTTTGCGTTGTTTTTGGTTTATAGTTGCCTCTTCCTGGTCCCTTACCTTACTGCTTCTATATACTGGGTGATGAGTGGGAGGTCCCAGGTATTTATGGATCAGGGAGGGGCTTTCTTTTTGCTATCATCTCTGCAGGAACGCCCCTTCAGGTCGGTATTACCCACATGTTATGGATATTCTGAAGCGGGGTGTGTGACATACTTATAATACCCATTTTACAGGTGAGTATTTCACAAAATGGTATTTTTGCAGCTTTCCCCCCCCACACATTGGTTTGAGAAAGATTTAACGAAACGTGTGCAAGTCTGCCACCTTGTGGATTAATCGTGTATAACACCAGTCTGCTTATTTTGCATTCGGGTTGCTAGGTGGTATTAGCCATTGGTGATAATACACAATTTTGTTTTTAACAGCTGTCTCAGGTTTTTTTCAAAAAAAAAAAAAGGTAAGACTCTCGCCTGGGTGGGCACAGGCCGTCATGGGAGAGGGCGGGTCTCATTCGGGTGGGCGGGTCATTGGGCGGAGCACAACCGCCCCTCCCTCACCTGATGAGCAATGCTTGCTCCAATTCTCTTCCACCTCCTTGAAGCCGTAGTAGATGTGCGAGGTTCTCCCAGTGCCCTCGGGCGATGCTCCGTCTCAGGCTTTTTTCATTTTTTTTTTTTTATCAACAAGATTAATGTTGTTGCAAGGTCTATGGGGCAATAAGGTTCAGGGAGGCCACGCCCATTTACATTACAATTCTCACTGTACGCACCTGCTCAAACAGGTAGAGCGGAGGTTTGGAGTACTGATGCAGCAGGTAGTCGAACACCAGCAGGAGCCTCCCGAGCAGCAGCGGCACACCGGGGAGCTGGGCCTCCAGGTTAGTGGCCAGGTCCTGCAGCGTCTGGATGCACAGCGTCAGCACGTACTGCCGCCCTTTATCAGATAGGTTGTGGAAGATCAGGAGGAGCAGCTGCAGGTGGTCCACGTTGACGTCGTCCGTGTCCCCCGGAACCACTCCCTGCAGGGCGTTCTGTTTCAGGGTCCCCACAAACCTACACGAAGGAGGAGCAGAGCAATAATATACACGCACAGCAATGAATAATGAAATCCAAGCCTCACACATTCATCAAATCAACAGAGGAAATGCTATTAAATTTCACTTTCCCGTGTGTTCCTCCATCCCGAATTGCGATGCCCCGCTGTGTGTTTCTCTCTGCATTGTAAGCTTAGTGGCTAATAAAGGTGAAATAAACCCTCAGGCAGCCACTTCACTCTGCTCTATTTCTCTTTTTCTTGACAATAATGCTTAGGATTATGAAGATAATAGAATATGCTGCTACTAATGTATAACTGTGATAAAGATAGCGTCGGGAAGCCGGACAACGCCTTTGAGTGTCCTGCCTCCAGGCATAGCTAACATTCCAGTGTGCTTGTTAGGTAGAACAGCTAGATATTCAGTTGTTTTCTAATATGATGATGGTCATGTGACGTGCTGGATTTTTACATTTACTTTGTCCTATTTTATTCCTTTAAAGCAACAGAGGATCGCAAAGTGGAACACTTTGTTTAACATTAGCGGCGGGGCTCCTTCATTGTTATTAGACTTTATGTGTAGCACTCGCATTCGATCAGATTGTAGATCCATTTGATGCATATTGCCACTTTAAGACAAGCCTATGGCTGCGGCAGTCGCAAGGAGAGCTGATCTGGGGTCAGATAATATAAATTGCAGTCACAGATAAAACTGCAAATTGTGAGAGTAGTTCGGGGAAATTTCATCAGGGCTATAAAGTGGACCAAATATCTTCTGTTAAATACCAGCACCAGTGCTCAACACTCCTTTAATTTAGTGTATAATCCTTCACCCAGTGATATAAAATCACGTCCCCGGGCATGAGATTCGGCAGGTTTCGCTGCACAGAGCTAATGCAACAAGTGACTTTGTACTCCTAATCCAACGGCCGGGGACGTAGAGGAAGGCGACACGTTGTTGGTGGAGAACAGAGGAGGAATAGCTCTTCTCACTGATCTTACTGGATTAGGTGTTCGTTTTTACTGGCATTTAGTGGGAGGCTTATAACTAAGGGCTGAGTGAGTTTTTAGCGGTATTACACTATTGCTGGTTTTATATTCTTAGTATGTCACACACCCCGCTTCAAGAATCCATAACATGTGGGTAATATCGTCCTGAAGAGGGCGTTCCTGCAGAGATGATAGCAAAAGAAAGCCCCTCCCTGATCCATAAATACCTGGGACCTCCCACTCATCACCCAGTTTTCCATCTCTGCAGACGGCGAGCAAGTCAGAAGATGATGGCTCCTCCTTGCACAGGGGGATTTCAGGTAGCCGGGGTAACCCCTGGCCTCTTATTTTGTTTATTTCCGCTCGGACCCCTGTTTGTCCCAAAATTTACCTCATATTACATGCCTCCACAGTCTTGGCTGCTGGCCCGAGCGAGGGTACATTGGCACCTCTGGTGCTCAGGAGCAGAGCTCCACCGTGAGACCCTAAAAGAGAGGGTAGGCGGTCATACCGGGCAGGTGAACCCGGTTTGGGATGCCCTGTCCCTCAATTTTTTTCCCTGGTTGGCCCTTCACTTTTCCCTCCTAACTTAGTGGGGTCTGGGGGTGCTTACTTAGGGTTAGGTTTATTCTACCTTATTTGCCATTTTTTTCACAGGGCAGCATACTTTTCTTCCTTTATTAAGGCTGTGGATGTGTAGTGTGTGTTTTTACATCGCCGGCGCCCCGGCCGCCATTGCAGCCGGGGCGCCGGTTTTTACCTCAGATAGTTGTGAGGGGGAGTTCTTTTCCCCTTATACTTGGGGGCGGGGCCGGCCTTCAGCGCACTGCCGCGGCCGGCCCTCCTTAAATTGTACCCCCCTCAGCGTTCGGGAGTGGGGCTGGTGCTTTGCCGCTTTATGCGGCTTTCACTCGCTCTGCATACCGGCGCCGCGGGGCTTCAGCGGCGCCGGTCTGTAATCTAACGGGAGGGAGCTCCTTCCCTCCCGCATCTGCGTCGGGGAGGGGGCGGGGCCGGGCTTTCGGCGCGTCGCCTCGGCCCGCCCCCTCTTCACTGGGCGCCGCTGCGGAGCTTGTCGCTCCGTGCTGGATGCTGGAAGGGGGCGGGACAGCGGCCTCGCGCTGTCCGCTCTGGCCACGCCCCTTCCTTGCTCTTCCTTTTCACCTCACGATCGTTGTGAGGTAACTTCGTTCCCGCTCCCGCTCCTTACGGATATGTGAGTGGCCCTGTGGGCCTTTATTCATTCATTCATTTATTCTTCTGTTCTTTCATTTTATCCTTCATTATGTTGATTGGGGATTGTTTGTGTTTTTCAGACATTGGACTGTCAGTGGATCTGCATTAGTAATTAGAGGGTCTCTCCTGGTCCTGGGTCCATTTTATTGTCCAAAATCCTCCCACTCGGGACATTAAAGGGGCATCCCGGGTTGTCTAACTGGCGTAATTCCCTGGGTCATAGCGACCACTCAAAACTCACCTTATGGAGGCATCCCCGGATACTGGGACTGGGACCCCTTCGGGGCATCCCAAAAAGTGTATGTTGTGTGGGGTTTCCATTACTGGGGATGATGTGTTACTGTGTATACCATGCGCACAGCAAACTATTACGCGGCAGTCCGAACCCCTTGCGGCGGGGTCAGCACAGCCGGCTACCTCAACTCCCCCTCCCGCCTTGACTCGTGCCCCGTGTGACGTGGTCATGGGCAGGGATCTGCAATCCGAGATGTGTGCCAGATTGGCTAGCCTTGAGAAAATGCTCTCTAGCTCGGTCGCCCGTAAGGCTCCGTCTAAGAGAAAGCATTTGTCGCCGGCTCCGCCGGTGGATGATCTTGATGACAGAGACAATCTGGATTGGTCTGATTGTCCTCAGCTAGAGGAGGGGGAAGTTGATGAGGGTTCAGATTTTTCGGATGATGAGCAGTCTGCTGGCGCTGATGCCGAGCTTTCTGATTTAGGGAGATCCTTGGACTCTCCTCACGCTCTGTCTCTCATGCTGGAAGTTCTGAACATTTCCCCTCCTGAGGAGGTGTCACAGCAGAAAGGTGAATTGTTTGAGGAATCCAGGCCGCGCCTGGAGTTTCCTACGCAACGCCATTTTGATAGAATCATTGACAAGGAATGGGATAGGCCGGCTCGGCTCCCTGGCATCCCTCAGGGGTGGGATAGGAAATATCCCTTTCCTTCTGAGGCGATCAAGCGCTGGGCATCTCCCCCCGAGGTGGATGCACCGGTTTTGGGGTTGTCTAACTCCTCGGTGTTAAACAGACCTGATTGTTCCACTCTCAAAGATGGAGAGGATAAACGTATTGATCAGATGGCTTCTCATGGCTTTACTAGCATTGGGTCGGCCATCCGGCCTGTGTGCGCTTCGGAGCTAATGGTGTTGGCCACCAGGTCTGTGGTCAGGGACCTGTTGACTTCTTCCGGGCTTCGTCCTGGTAGTAACGAGTTCCTTAGCCTGAAACGGTGCGAGTTGTTTCTATCCTTTGTGTTGACCGCCTTGGATGATACTTTGATGATGTGTGGTAGGACGTCGGCTCTGCTTGTGGCTATTCGGCGCTCAGTGTGGCTGCGCCAGTGGGCGGCCGATTTCATGTCCAAAAAATCACTGACGGCCTTACCCTTTGTTGGTCTACGGCTATTTGGAGAGACATTGGACTCCAAGGGTGGTAGGTTACCTCAACGTAAGAAACAACGCCGCCCCTTTCGGGGGGCGCCTGCCTTTAACCCCTCCTTTCGGGGGGCCAGATCTGGCAGGGGTTCTGCATTTCCCTCTTCCAGAGGAGATTTCGGAAACAGGGGCAGAGGACGTGCCCGTTCTGGATACAGTTGGGGCTCTAAGCCCAAACCGGCTGCTAAGCCGGCTCAGCAATGAGGGGGCGCCCTCACCCATGCGGGTGGGGGGACGGCTGCAGCACTTCTCTCAGATCTGGGATCAGGAGGTCTCGGACAGATGGATCCGGGAAGTGGTGTCTTCCGGCTACAAGCTGGAGTTCGAGCTCCGCCCCCTTCCAGATTTGTCAGGTCTCGGATGCCGTCGGAGCCTCTAGCGGCGCAGGGGCTCCTGGTGGCAGTGGAGAATCTTCTGGACATGGCTGTCATTTGCCCAGTGCCCCCTTCAGATCGGGGCAGGGGCTTTTATTCCAATCTGTTCACGGTACCCAAGAAGGACGGGTTGGTCCGACCCATCTTGGATCTGAAGTTTCTCAACCGGTTCATCCGGCCGAGGAAATTCCGCATGGAAACGCTGCGTTCGGCCATTCACTCTCTTCGTCAGGGAGACTTTCTGACGTCCATAGACATCAAGGATGCTTATCTTCACATTCCGTTTTTTCCAGCACACCAGAGGTTTCTCAGGTTCGTGGTGGAGGATCGGCACTTTCAGTTTGTGGCACTTCCTTTCGGTCTCACCTCAGCGCCTCGGGTGTTCACCAAGGTGCTAGCGGGGGTGGCTGGGGTCGGTCAATCTGTTGAAGGGCAGATCTTTTCTGGCTCCGCGTTGGGAAACAGTCACCACGGATGCCAGTCTGTCAGGTTGGGGGGGTGTTTGGAAGGACCTCCAGTTTCAGGGTCTGTGGGGCCCGCAGGAGGCTCACGAGCCCATCAATGTTCTGGAGTTGAGAGCCATCAGGTTGGTTCTGTTTCGCTTGACTCATCAGTTGAGAGGCCTGCCAGTTCAGGTCCGGTCGGACAACAGAACGGCGGTTGCTTACATCAATCACCAAGGAGGGACTCGCAGCAGGAGTGCCCTCAGGGAAGTGTCTTTGATTCTGGATTGGGCAGAGACCCACGTCCCGTGTATCTCAGCAGTCTACATTCCGGGAGTGGAGAACACGGAGGCGGACTTGCTGAGCAGGGCCTCCTCTCGTCAGGGGGAGTGGTCTCTCAGTCCCAAAGTGTTTCAGTCGATATGTCTCAGGTGGGGGGTCCCAGCGGTGGACCTCTTTGCTTCTCGTCACAATCACAAGCTTCCAGTCTTTGTGTCTCTCTCGCAGGATCCTCTGGCTCTGACAGTGGATGCCATGTCTCTAAACTGGAGGGATCTGGGGTTCCTTTACCTGTTCCCTCCGTTCCCAATGCTAGCCAGAGTGCTGCGCAAACTGGCCTTGGATGGTGCGTCGGCGATTCTGGTGGCCCCAAGGTGGCCAAGGCGAGTTTGGTTCGCAGATCTTGTAAGACTGGCAGAGGATCAGTTCGCTCTGCCTCTGCTGCCGGACCTGCTCACCCAGGGTCGGCTGCGCTACCCCAATTTACCATCGCTGGCTTTGACGGCATGGCTGCTGAAACCGCCATCTTGAAGGAAGAAGGTCTTTCTGACGCGGTGATTCAGACACTTATCTGTGCCAGGAAGCGCTCTTCCTCTTCTATTTACTACAGGACTTGGAGGGCCTATATTGATTGGTGTGAAAGTAGGTCCTTCTCTTGTCGAGAGTTCTCCATTCCTAGAATTTTAGAGTTTCTTCAGCATGGTCTAGATCTGGGGCTCCAGCTTAGTACATTGAAAGGGCAGGTTTCTGCCCTGGCGGTGTTCTTCCAAAGGTCTTTTGCACTTCATCCCTTAGTCAAGACCTTTTTCCAAGGTGTTACACATGTTCGGCCTCCTAGGAAGCCTTTTGTTTCAGTTTGGGATTTGAACCTGGTTCTCTCTGCTCTCCAGGGCCCTCCGTTTGAGCCCTTGAATGAGATAGCTTTGTCTTCTCTTACGCAAAAGGTGGCTTTTTTGGTAGCTATCACTTTGGTTAGGCGTGTTTCTGAGTTGGCAGCTTTATCCATTACAGCTCCGTACTTCGAGAAACATCAGGACAAGGTTGTCTTTCGTTTCAAGCAGGATTTTCTTCCTAAAGTGGTCTCGGAGTTTCATTTGAATCAGGACATTGTTTTGCCCTCTCTATGCCCAAATCCCAGCGACGACAAGGAAAGGGCATTGCATTCCTTGGATGTATTTCGTGTTGTGGAACATTATCTGGAGGTTACGTCTTCCTTTCGTAAGACTGATGCTTTCTTTGTGGTGCCCTGCGGGCCTAGGAAAGGTTTGGCTCCTGCCAAATCTTCCATTAGTAAATGGATTCGTCAGGCCATCATTGGGGCCTACTCTGCCAAGGGGAGGAGTCCCCCTTTTCGTGTTACTGCTCATTCTACTCGTGCAGTTGGTGCGTCCTGGGCTTTTCAGCACCAGGCTTCTGTTGAGCAAGTTTGTAAGGCCGCTACCTGGTCTTCTGTTCACACCTTTTCCAAGTTTTACAAGGTTGATGTTCGGGCATCAGCGGATGCTGTTTTTGGCCGCAAAGTTTTGCAAGCTGTTGTGGTTTAAGGTTGTGCATTGTTGCCTAGTTTTGGATCCCCGCCCTTGTTATGGACACTGCTGTTGGATGTCCCACATGTTATGGATTCTTGAAGCGGGGTGTGTGACATACTAAGAATAATACCATTTTGTGAATACTCACCTTGTAAAATGGGTATTATGAGTATGTCACACACCCCGCTTCAACCCGCCCTTTTGTATTCAGGATCCTCTTTATTGCGAACTTTGCGTGGTTGTTGTTTATATTTGCCTCTTCCTGGTCCCTTACCTTACTGCTTCTGTATACTGGGTGATGAGTGGGAGGTCCCAGGTATTTATGGATCAGGGAGGGGCTTTCTTTTGCTATCATCTCTGCAGGAACGCCCTCTTCAGGACGATATTACCCACATGTTATGGATTCTTGAAGCGGGGTGTGTGACATACTCATAATACCCATTTTACAAGGTGAGTATTCACAAAATGGTATTTTCCCCTCTATGGATGACCAAATAAAAAAACGGAAAATAACCGATTATATGGTTGAGAGCGTCTGTTTTAATCCTCGGAATTGAAAGAATCTGCTTAAAGAGGACCTAAACTAAATGGTTGAGCCGGGCCTATCTTATCGTTCTGATCTGGTACGTTAATGTATCTCATTGGGTTAATGGAGCACTATCACGAAATAATGGCCCAACGATAAAAATCCATATAAATATGCTGGATGGAGGGAGGAGGGGTCACTTATACACCCGGTATCGAGCCAGCCAGCCAGGCTTGTTTTTTTTTTATTTTAATGGAAGGAAGAGGACATCTCGGGTGGCAGACTCTGTCACCCCTCAGACTAAACCTGTAACCCCAGGATTTCATTCCTACCAGGGGAAGAAAAGCACAAGCTTGGTGGGAGTTTTATTCAGTTCGGGGGTATAAGTGACCCCTCCCCTCATTAGCTAAAGTGTTTATATAGATTTTTAATATTACACAATTTCGCGATAGTGCTCCTTTAAGGATTATACACTGAATTATTGTATCTCACTGGGTGAAGGATTATACACTGAATTGAAGGAGCGTTGAGCACAGCTGCTGGTATTTAAAAGAAGCTATTTAGACTTTTAAGATGTTATCGATTTTTATAATTGATTGTTAATTGATGAACCGATGTGACAAAGGTTATATACTCCTTGTGTTTACTTGATTAATTTGAGCACAAATGTGGTTAAATCTAATATAGTAGGTTTTAGTAGGAATTGTTGTTCCTGTTTCTGAGTTATATAAAAGTGGACCAATTGCCTCTATTGCCAGTCGTAGAGTCTAAAAGACTCCAGGGCCAGATGCTTCCACTCCCCCGGGGCATCCCGATTTAGAGTATTTTGAATCTATATATCCACACAAGCCAGTAAAGAACAAATTGATTCCAGTAAACATTATGATCCAAGCTGAACCGAAGAGGACATTTACCTTTCCCAGACGCGCATGCATTCGGGGATGTTCGGCTCTCCCTGGACGCCGGCCTTGTGCTGCCAGAGCAGTAGGAGCCGGGACAGCACAGAGAGGCTCTGGGGGTGGATGTAAAGAGGCCACGGGCCCTCACTTAACGGGGCGATCCCGAGGTGCTGCAGAAGCGCGCTCTGTAACAGAACGAAAGCCTTCAATTGTAAAGTGCCGCGGAATAGGTCGATGCAAATAGAGATTATTATAAATCAATAGAGGCTGCCGGCACCAGTAGGGGGCGCCCACAAGCCAATGCCTCTTACCTGTAACGTGGGAGACTGAAGATCCGAGGTCACCAGGCAGTGATTGAATTGGTAGAGCGCCACAGCAAAGTCCTCATCCGATGAACCTGCAGGAGACAACGTGCACATATGTGAATGGGCTGCCGATCACGTGACTGCCGGGAACCAATTCCGCCTCCAGCCAAGGGGGTCATGCTGAGCTTCCCGGAAACCGCCCGACTTGTGGCACATGCTACTACGGTGCATAGGGGGGCAGCATGAGCAGGCAAGAACAAAAAAAGAATGGACACACAGTTACTTCTATTAAACCAAAAGCTGCTTAGTCTGTATGGCCGGCGTGAGCGGGCAGCAGTGAGACGCCGGAACCCCATTCTGAATGGGCGCTTATGTTCAGCTAAGTCGACAGATAAATTGTGAGTTAGGAATCCGGGCTAGTCCCTTAAACCCAATGTAATGCACTAATATAACACTAAAAAGGGCAATGAACTCAGAGGTGAAAGCCCCTCCCCACTTACCAAAGAATAAGAAATAAAATATAAGTTCACTTTCCAAAGACAAGATGGCGTCGTAGGAGACCACCACACCCCAAGAAGCCCCGGACATGACGTGATTAGTTACCTACTGCGCCGATGTGGAATGTGCCGACTAGATAATGATGAAGCAATCTGTACATATAATTACAGACATTGCCTTTTATAGTATTACTGTATTATATTAATAGCTGATAAGCTTGATTACGTAGGTTCCTGTTTTGTATATTTGTACAAATAAAGCTTGCTTGCGGGGAGGGGGCAGAAGCACTTCTCCGAGGTGTACGCTGTTAATTACCACTGCAAGTATTGACTTCATACCTCGTAAACCTTAACTAATTAGGAACCCGGCCGAGGTGAGAGATCTCTGGGACGTCACACACAGCGTCCACAACATAGACACAAAGAACAGCACGCGATGTAACACCTCACGACAGACCCCGATACCGATAGTCCCTCCCTTGCTATAGGACGTTACTGGTGCCCACTGACCTTTCAGGCCATCCTTGTCCACGTCTTTGATGATACAAGCCAGCGTGGACATGTGCTGCTCAGCCAGCGACACGCTCAGGTAGTTGCGGATGAAGTTGCTGCGAGAGTTCAGCATGCAGCTGGTGATGAAGTTCAGGGTGTTGGAAGCCAGGCTGAGAAACTGGAGGAAGGAAACACGGGTTAGTATTACGCTGCTGCCGAATGCTCTGCTTCACACCTAAAGCAGACCCACCCTTGCAACTCTTAAGGAGGGTCCTGGTCCAAGGGGTAACTAGGAGATCTACTTAACTTACCAGTTTGTGAAGCCCGGAGCTGCGCTTCTGGGTTCCGGCAGTTTGTGAAGCCAAGAGCTGCGCTTCCGGGTTACGGCTGGGGGGTAGGTGTGGCCTCTGTGTGGCTGGCAGGTAGGTGTGGCCTCTGTATGGCTGGCTCTCATTGAAAAACAATGGGCGGCTCCCTACACCAGGAACGTCAGAGTAAGGAGCCAGATGTACACAGGCCACAACAGCCCGCAAGTCGCAACCTGGAAGAGCAGGGGGCTGCGGGACACTGATAAGCAGCTCGGGAGTGGCGGTAAGGTAACTTGATCTCCTAATGAACCCTTGCATTCCTCTGTCTGGGCATGTGCACAGATAGAGGTGAGTAGGGATTCAGCCGTTGGGGCTGGCTCCGTTGAGATTTCCTTAAGTGGACCAAAACCGGAATTTTGACTATCCTAGCTTTTGCCCCTGGCCCCCCAAATTCGGGAAAACTCACCGTACCTGGTCCTACGGCGCATGCACAGGCTCTTAGCCAAAATTTACGAGTGCAGTGATTGGACAAGGGCCAAATCTAGCCGAAAGGAGCCAAATGTGGCTGGCGGCTGCATCCCTGCTAGCCTAGCATGAACGCATGTCCTGCTTATGGTAAAGCTGATGGCGGTCGCAGATCACACATGCATCATTGGATCGGGGCGAAAGTAGGTTTTACTGGGGTCTCACACAGTGGGGCATCCTGAAAGTAAATGCCCGGGTGAGAGGGAATCAGACAGCCCAGTGTCGCTTATGGTCCACTAAGGAAATCTGAATCCAACAAGCACCGCTGATTGGCGGAATGGCCCACGTAGGCACCAGGAAGAGGTGAGTTTTTCTGTGGTTCCAGGGGCTACACACAGCCAAACAGATTTGGGATGCCCCGCCAGGGAGGAACAAAACCTAAGTCAGTCAATTTCTTGGGCGTTGTTCCTCTTGGGTCATTTCTTTTTGTACAGAGCCCATAAGACATAAGATCTTAGGGACAGTGGTCTCCTGCCTTGTAGAGCATCCTGATTTGGCAACATGGGTAGTGCAGAGGCCGCATCCACACACGTCTCAATCTAACCATGCCAGACACTTCTGGGCGAGGAGCAGGGGGTGCGGCCACCTGGGCACGCTCTATTCAGTTTTGCTTGTCGCTCAAAGCAGAATGAAACCTGGGACAGGTCGGCAACCTGCCCGGGGCATTGTGTGATCACAGGAAAGGTACGTTTACAACGTTTTACACAACGGGCCATCCCAAACCGGGATTCCCCAGGCAGGAGCGAAAACTCCTCATGAACCCCGGCATTTCTGTCACAGATAAAGCCAAAGATGAAGAAAGATGCCACAAAATTCTGATATATAACACAGCCGGTTCTATATCTATATAACATATATACATAACATATACATAACATATATAACACTAAGTGCTCCTTAAAGTGGACCAACACCCACGGGTGATCGGCCCGGGAATCTATAAGATTCCCGGGCCGATCACCCCCCACCCCGCGGGACATCCGAGATCGGGATGTCCCGCGGGGTGAAACCCCCCCCAAACACCCCAACTCACCTACCTTACCTTCGGCGGCGGCCGGCCGCCGCCGCCTCCCTCGCGCCCCTGTAGGCGTGCGCGCCTCCGCGCCGGCCGTCTGCGAATGGCCGGCGCGGGGGCGCGCGCGTTCAAAGTGACGCGAGGGAGGCGGCGGCGGCCGCCGCCGCTTAGACGTTCAAGTTCTTACCTTGTACGTCGGCGCTGGGAGCGGGGAGAGGTGAGTTGTTCGGGGGGTTCGGGGGGGTTTCACACAGCGGGGCACCCCGATCGGGGGTGCCCCACCGAAGTGGACCAAGACCCAGGATAGTCAAAATCCTGGGTGTTGGTCCACTTTAATTCCTCTTTGATGTATTTATCCCACCACCTTATAAGTCAAAAGCACGTACCAGATTTCTCTAGAAATGGGGCTTTTTTTTTTCTCAAAACAGTACATCTGCTATTAATCCTTCAATTCAATGACATATATACACACAGCGCGCAGTAGGCTCCGGGAAGCCCAATAAGTAAGTCGAGAGTGACGAAACGTGTCAGGCAGAGCCTACTGACCACGTTATTCTGAGGAAGTAAGGAGATCTCCGAACCTGCGGCCGAGGTGTCGGGAAAACGTACACGCAGTTTGCCGGGAGCTCAAGTGGCGAAGCTGATCTGCGGCAGTAATACGCAGCTTCCCCTTCTTTTAAAACATTTTAAATGCCGGGTTTTATTTATACATTTGGTGAGCGGTGCTTAATAGGGGCATCTTGATCGTGAAACCTTGCAATATTACACTATGTTGGCGTTCTTTGTTTTTTATTTCAAATATACATTAAAACTGGATTGAATGCTTGATTCAAAAAATACAATTCTGTGAGTACTCACCTGTCGAATTGGTTTTGTCTGTGTTCGGTCCGGGCTGTCCCAGTTATCCATATACGGGTAAAAAGCATGACAAATCTTGTGGGCACAGATAAGGGCATAACCCCGGGCAATATAGGTGGTTCCCCCCCCCCCCCCCCAATAGGCTCACCAGCGCCTATGGCCGGCTACCCTTTATGGAGGGTCTGCGGGCCAGAGCCTAGCTCTGTGAACGCCCGACCCCGGCGTTCTCCCTACCTTCACCTGTTCCCGTCAGCCGAGGCTGGGAGGCAAAACTGGGTCCACAGGAACAGAGGCAATAGGGCGGCAGCGGCAGACAGATTTACAAACACCCCGCTCAACTGCCATGATCCAGAGAGAGTTTTCAGACGATCTTCGCAGTAGCTACTGCAAGACAAATCTGGGGATTTCCACGAAAACGGCTCTATTTATAGGAGGCCGGGAGGAGTTGCGGCTTTGGACCTTGCAGCAACTGGCGCCACCTGGTGGCGGACTACCCACACGTATATGGATAACTGGGACAGCCCGGACCGAACACAGGGAAAATACTGTGAGACGCCTTCATTACCATTAAGAGATTGAGAAGCGGAGGTGAATGAAAATTGAAAGGAGCGGGCTCTTAATTTTAAAGTGGAGCTAAAATAAATCCCGATATGTAAAAAGGCGATATTTCTAAAGAAATTTGGAACGTGCTTTTGACTTATAAGGTGGTGGGATAAATACATCAAAGCGGAATTATAAACCTGGTGTTGAATTTCTGAAGTTGCTTGTCCCGCGGAGTGACAAATAAAGAACCGGCTGTGTTATATAATATCATTTTGTGAATACTCACCTTGTAAAATGGGTATTATGAGTATGTCACACACCCCGCTTCAAGAATCCATAACATGTGGGTAATATCGTCCTGAAGAGGGCGTTCCTGCAGAGATGATAGCAAAAGAAAGCCCCTCCCTGATCCATAAATACCTGGGACCTCCCACTCACTACCCAGTATACAGAAGCAGTAAGGTAAGGGACCAGGAAGAGGCAAATATAAACAACAACCACGCAAAGTTCGCAATAAAGAGGATCCTGAATACAAAAGGGCGGGTTGAAGCGGGGTGTGTGACATACTCATAATACCCATTTTACAAGGTGAGTATTCACAAAATGGTATTATTCTTAGTATGTCACACACCCCGCTTCAAGAATCCATAACATGTGGGACATCCAACAGCAGTGTTCATAACAAGGGCGGGGATCCAAAACTAGGCAACAATGCACAACCTTAAACCACTACAGCTTGCAAAACTTTGCGGCCAAAAACAGCATCCGCTGATGCCCGAACATCAACCTTGTAAAACTTGGAAAAGGTGTGAACAGAAGACCAGGTAGCGGCCTTACAAACTTGCTCAACAGAAGCCTGGTGCTGAAAAGCCCAGGACGCACCAACTGCACGAGTAGAATGAGCAGTAACACGAAAAGGGGGACTCCTCCCCTTGGCAGAATAGGCCCCAATGATGGCCTGACGAATCCATTTACTAATGGAAGATTTGGCAGGAGCCAAACCTTTCCTAGGCCCGCAGGGCACCACAAAGAAAGCATCAGTCTTACGAAAGGAAGACGTAACCTCCAGATAATGTTCCACAACACGAACTACATCCAAGGAATGCAATGCCCTTTCCCTGTCGTCGATGGGATTTGGGCATAGAGAGGGCAAAACAATGTCCTGATTCAGATGAAACTACGAGACCACTTTAGGAAGAAAATCCTGCTTGAAACGAAAGACAACCTTGTCCTGATGTTTCTCGAAGTACGGAGCTGTAATGGATAAAGCTGCCAACTCAGAAACACGCCTAACCGAAGTGATAGCCACCAAAAAGGCCACCTTTTGCGTAAGGGAAGACAAAGCTATCTCATTCAAGGGCTCAAACGGAGGGCCCTGGAGAGCAGAAAGAACCAGGTTCAAATCCCAAACTGGAACAAGAGGCTTCCTAGGAGGCCAAACATGTGTAACACCTTGGAAAAAGGTCTTGACTAAGGGATGAAGTGCAAAAGACCTTTGGAAGAACACCACCAGGGCAGAAACCTGCCCTTTCAATGTACTAAGCTGGAGCCCCAGATCTAGACCATGCTGGAGAAACTCTAAAATTCTAGGAATGGAGAACTCTCGACAAGAGAAAGACCTACTTTCACACCAATCAATATAGGCCCTCCAAGTCCTGTAGTAAATAGAAGAGGAAGAGCGCTTCCTGGCACAGATAAGAGTCTGAATCACCGCGTCAGAAAGACCTTCTTCCTTCAAGATGGCGGTTTCAGCAGCCATGCCGTCAAAGCCAGCGATGGTAAATTGGGATAGCACAGCCGACCCTGGGTGAGCAGGTCCGGCAGCAGAGGCAGGGCAAACTGATCCTCTGCTAGTCTTACAAGGTCTGCGAACCAAACTCGCCTTGGCCACCTTGGGGCCACCAGAATTGCCGACGCACCATCCAAGGCCAGTTTGCGCAGCACTCTGGCTAGCATTGGGAACGGAGGAAACAGGTAAAGGAACCCCAGATCCCTCCAGTTTAGAGACATGGCATCCACTGTCAGAGCCAGAGGATCCTGCGAGAGAGACACAAAGACTGGAAGCTTGTGATTGTGACGAGAAGCAAAGAGGTCCACCGCTGGGAACCCCCACCTGAGACATATCGAACGAAACACCTTGGGACTGAGAGACCACTCCCCCTGACGAGAGGAGGCCCTGCTCAGCAAGTCCGCCTCCGTGTTCTCCACTCCCGGAATGTAGACTGCTGAGATACACGGGACGTGGGTCTCTGCCCAGTCCAGAATCAAAGACACTTCCCTGAGGGCACTCCTGCTGCGAGTCCCTCCTTGGTGATTGATGTAAGCAACCGCCGTTCTGTTGTCCGACCGGACCTGAACTGGCAGGCCTCTCAACTGATGAGTCAAGCGAAACAGAACCAACCTGATGGCTCTCAACTCCAGAACATTGATGGGCTCGTGAGCCTCCCGCGGGCCCCACAGACCCTGAAACTGGAGGTCCTTCCAAACACCCCCCCAACCTGACAGACTGGCATCCGTGGTGACCGTTTCCCAACATGGAGCCAGGAAGGATCTGCCTATCGACAGATTGACAGACCCCAGCCACCATTGAAGGGAACGACGAACTCGGGGAGTCAACCGGAAGGACCGGTCCAATGACGACTGCGACCTGTCCCAAACCGTCAACAGATGCAGCTGAAAAGTCCTCGTATGGAACTGGGCAAAGGGAACTGCCTCGAATGAGGCCACCATGAGCCCCACCAGCCTCATCCCTAGCCGGATGGTCGGATGAGGAGCCAACAAGAGAAGCCGAACTAACTCCTGAATCAAAAGAATCTTGGCCTGGGGCAGAAACACCCTGGCCTGCGAGGTGTCCAGAGACATCCCCAGAAAAGTCACAACTCTGGACGGACAAACAGAAGACTTGGGGTGATTGATCACCCAACCGAACCTCTCCAGAGTGGACACCACCACTCCGGTGTCCCACTCCGCTTGGTTGAAAGAAGAGGCCATGATCAGTAGATCGTCCAGATAGGGCACAATGCGGATACCCTGAACTCTGAGTAGTGCCATCACCCCCGCTAGCACCTTGGTGAAAACCCGAGGGGCCGAGGTGAGACCGAAAGGTAGTGCCACAAACTGAAAGTGCCGATCCTCCACCACAAACCTGAGAAACCTCTGATGCGCTGGAAAAACCGGAACGTGTAGATAAGCATCCTTGATGTCTATGGACGTCAGAAAGTCTCCCTGACGAAGAGAGTGAATGGCCGAGCGCAACGTCTCCATGCGGAATTTGCGCGGCCGAATAAACCTGTTGAGAAACTTCAGATCCAAGATAGGACGGACCGACCCGTCCTTCTTGGGAACCGTGAACAAATTGGAATAGAAGCCCCTGCCCTGTTCCGAGGGGGGCACTGGGCAAATGACAGCCATGTCCAGAAGATTCTGTACTGCCACCAGGAGCCCCTGCGCCACCAGAGGCTCCGAAGGCATCCGAGACCTGAAGAACCTGGAGGGGGGGCGGAGCTCGAACTCTAGCTTGTAACCGGAAGACACCACTTCCCGGATCCATCTGTCCGAGACTTCTTGATCCCAGATCTGGGAGAAGTGTCTCAGCCGTCCCCCCACCCGCAAGGGTGAGGGCGCCCCCTCATTGCTGAACTGGCTTAACAGCCGGCTTGGGCTTAGAGCCCCAACTGTATCCAGAATGGGCACGCCCTCTGCCCCTGTTTCCGGAGTCTCCTCTGGAAGAGGGAAATGCAGAGCCTCTGCCAGATCTGGCTCCACGAAAGGAAGTTGAAAAGGCAGGCGCCCCCCGAAAGGGACGGCGCTGCTTCTTACGTTGAGGTAACCTACCACCCTTGGTGACGGAGTCCAAAGTTTCACCAAAAAGCCTCAAGCCAACAAAAGGTAAAGCCGTCAGAGACTTTTTTGACATAAAATCGGCCGCCCACTGGCGCAGCCAAACCGACCGCCGAATAGTCACCAACAAAGCAGACGTCCTACCACACATCATCAAGGCGTCATCCAAGGCTGTTAATACAAAGGATAAAAATAACTCACACCGTTTGAGACTAAGGAACTCAGCACTGCCAGGGCAAAGCCCGGAAGAGGACAACAAGTCCCTGACCACAGACCTGGCCGCCAAAACCATAAGCTCTGAGGCGCACACAGGCCGTATGGCTGACCCAATGCTAGAAAAGCCATGACAAGCCATTTGATCAATACGTTTATCCTCCCCATCCTTAAGGGTGGAACAATCCGGTCTATTTAAAACCGAGGAATTAGACAATCCCAAAACCGGAGCATCGACCTCGGGTGGGGAAGCCCAGCGCTTAACCGCCTCCGAAGGAAAAGGATATTTCCTATCCCAACCTTGAGGGATACCAGGGAGCCTAGCCGGCCTGTCCCATTCCTTGTCAATGATTTTGTCAAAGTGCCGTTGCGTAGGAAACTCCAAGCGCGGCCTGGACTCCTCAAACAACTCACCCTCCTGTTGTGACGCCACCTCGGGGGGGGAGATATTCAGAACTTCCAACATCAGCGCCAGGGCGTGGGAAGAATCCGAGGATCTCCCCAACTCACTAAATTCCGCATCAGCGCCAGCAGACTGCTCATCGTCCGAGACCTCTGAACCCTCAGAAACTTCACCTTCCTCTAGCCCAGAATAATCAGAATAATCCAGATTATTAAACTCATCCAGAACATCAACCGGCGCAGCCGGAGACAAATGCTTCCTCTTGGCCGGAGCCTTGCGGGCGACCGAACTGGAAACAATTCTCTCAAGGTTGGCCAATCTGGCGCACATCTCGGATTGCAGATTCCTACCCATGACAACGTCACAAGGAGCACGTGTCAGGGTGGGAGGTTGAGATGACTCAGCCGGCGGTACTGACCCAGACGCCAGGGGTCCGGACTGCCGCGCAATAGTTTGCTGTGCACACGGTATACAAAGCAATACATCGTCCCCAGAAATGGATGCAGCACACAGCATGCATCTATTGGAATGCCCCGCAGGGATCCCTGCCCCAGTAACCGGGGATGCCTCCATAGGTGAACTTTGAATAGTCTCTAAGACCCAGGGAATTACGCTGGTAAGCGACCCGGGATGCCCCTTTAAAGTCCCGAGTGGGAGGATTTTTGCAATACTAAACCCAGGGATCTAGGACCGGGAGAAACCCCCTAATTACTAAGGAAGGGTCCTCCTGGTAAAACCACCGCTCTAAAAGAGAAGGAAAAAGGGACCCCAATAAATGACTGACAAGGAAAAAAACAAAAGCATATGTCAAATAACCAGATAAGGCCCAAAGGCCACTCACGTGTCCAGAAGCGAGGAGCAATGGCGCCGCACAGCACGAGACGCAGAGGGAAGGAAGAAGGAGGCGTGGCAGCGCGGACCGCGCGAAGATGGAGGACCGCCCAACGCCGCCCTCAGCAGAATCACCCCAAGCTCCGCAACGGAGCCTCCAGAGACGGCCAGGCAGCGGGGGAGGGGCGGAGCCGCGGGGTGCGCGCGAAGGCCCCGGCCCCGCCCTCCCCTCCCGACGCGTCCAGGAAGAAAGACCCCGGCCGGGACACTGAGACCGGCGCCGCCGTCTACCGCGGCGCCGGAGATGGAATGACGAGCGGGCGGGTGTGACCGCCGGCACCGGCGGCACACCCGTCCAGCCAGCAGGCTGTCTCAAGCAACAGCGGAGAGCCGGCCGCGGCAGCCGCCGCGGTCCGGCCCCGCCCACAGACTCGCGTGAGGGGAATGCTCCCCTCACAACCAGAAGTGAACACCCCGGCCGCAATGGCGGCCGCGGTGTCACAAAGTAAGGTGAAAAAACATACATGCACACAGAATAATAAAGAAAATAGAATGCTCCCCTGACTACCAGACAACTTCATAAATGGAGAGCCCCCCCAGACCCCACTGAATGGGACATGGGAATTAAAGAGGGACCCCCCCCGGGGCCCAGCACCAAGGGACGGGGCATCCCAAACCGGGGTCACCAACCCGGCGTCCCGCCTACCCTCTTATTTAGGGTCTCACGGGGAAACGTCTGCTGCAAGGCACCAAGGTGCCAGCATACCCTCGCTCGGGCCCGCAGCCAAGACTGAGGAGGCACAATTGTCAATCTGATAGGAAAGAGAAAGCCCGAACGGAAATAACCAGAAAACAGGCCGGGAGTTACCCCGGCTACCTGACATCCCCCTGTGCAAGGAGGAGACATCATCTTCTGACTTGCTCGCCGTCTTGCAGAGATGGAAGACTGGGTGATGAGTGGGAGGTCCCAGGTATTTATGGATCAGGGAGGGGCTTTCTTTTTTACTATCATCTCTGCAGGAACGCCTCTTCAGGACGATATTACCCACATGTTATGGATTCTTGAAGCGGGGTGTGTGACATACTTAGAATATATGATATAGAATTACGCTTTCTTGAATATATTTTTTCTTTTCAAAGATGGAGAAAGACTTACCAGCTCGGGATCCTTGCGGCTGGCCAGGATGTTGCCGTTCGCTGCGGCATTCTGCTTGCTCGGGCTCTTGGCTCTGGGGGAGCTCTCGAGGGGAGGGGGAGGTGGGGGAGGAGGGGGAACCTTCTCTTTGGAGGGGGAGATGGTCTCTTCGAACCACTGTCCCAGGATTGGCTCACTGTCGTCATCTGCATTCAAAAGAGAAAGGGTTACATTTTAGAGTTCGCGCGATACGCATTTGTGAGGAATAGGGCAAATATTACATTTCATTTTATCACCGATCCCCCTTTAAGATTCTCTGTACGTAGCAAATGTCCCCCTTACAAGGCCAGCAGGAAAAGGAAGTCCATATATGGGCATGAGGTTCTGACACTCAGAAAAGGCAGTTTGAGGATAAAAGCCCCCCCTGTGGGTCCCCTAACACCTTGGTCAGACAGAGGAGCCAGGACTCTCCTCTGCTGGGGAGGTGTGATAGTACATGGGAGTTTCAAAAGAACCTGTGTCTGGGAGGAGGAGGGGGGTGGAGGGGCAGAGACTGCGCTTAAAGGTAGGCCAAGGAGTTGAGAACTGGGTCATTCTCTGGAGAGGTGTGGGGTGGCAGCGTGCTGGAGGTGTCCAAATCATCTATAAGCTCTTGACATACCCCTTGTGGGAGCTTTTCATCACCACTCTACAACTGCTTAAGGTAACTGACTAGTATATATCTCTGTGTAACTCATTTGTATTCATTCATATTCCATTATAGCCAAGTGTTTGTTATCACTGCCTAGTGTGCGCTCATTGCATTAAAACCTATATTTAACTTGAGCAATCTTTTTGCCTTAGCCAAGAATCAGTGTTCGCAGGCTTTGGGCCTGGTAGTCAAAGAGAAAAGTGATTGGGAAAGCAGGTTGCGTGTCCAGAGGTTCCCGATTGATAGCTGGATCACGTGACCCGTGGTTCCCTGACAGCATTAAAGCCCGAGCCGGTTTTAAAGCAGAACTCCAGACAAACTAAAACGCTTCTACCTTAAAAAAAATGCCCCTAAGTCTCTCCTTTCTAATTAAAATCAGGCATGATATTTGAACCATCACCACTTCATCAACTAGCTCTTACTCAACCCAGTAAGGCTACAACTAGGCATTCGATCCAGGCCAAGGCTAGATTCAACCTGGATCTAGCAATATTTTTGGTTTGTTTCCCCCCCCCCCCCCCCAAATGTGTGGCTTCCCTTCCTTAGGGCATAGGGGCTAGTAACCCACGATTTGTGGCCTGCATTCAGCCATGTAAGTTTACTAGCCTCTATGCCTTTCAGCACAGGTGCGGTGCTTTTCCATAAGCACCATGCTGATGGGTGCTTCGGTACACACAGGGGAAAGGGTGCAGGTAATTAGGCAGGGGGTATCGTCATGGCACCTGTTATCCCTTATCCTTGCAACTAGTATATGGGGGGTTCCAAAGATAAAGAAAAGGAAGAGGAAGACGACAAATGGTATAAGAAGCATCGGAAGAAGAGGCAGAAGAAGCATCGGAAGAAGAGGCAGAAGAAGCATCGGAAGAAGAGGCAGAAGAAGCATCGGAAGAAGAGGCAGAAGAAGCATCGGAAGAAGAGGCAGAAGAAGCATCGGAAGAAGAGGCAGAAGAAGCATCGGAAGAAGAGGCAGAAGTAGCAGCGGAAGAAGCGGCAGCACAAAAGGAAAAGGCAGGAGAAGGAGCAGGGGATGTATAAGCTGAAGAAGAAGCGGAAGAATAAGAAGCAGAAGTAGAAACAGAAGAAACCACAGCAGAAGAAGAAGATGCAGAGGAAGAAGCAGCAGCACAAGAGGAAGAATAAGAGGCAGAAGAAGCAGCAGAGGCAGAAGAAGCAGCAGAGAAAGAAAAAGCAGCACAAGAGGAAGAATAAAACAAAAGAAGCAGAGGAAGAAAAAGCAGAAGGAGGAGAGGATGTAGCAGAAGAAGCGGGGATGAATAAGCTAAGGAAGAAATGAAACCATAATAAGCAGAGGATGAAGATGCAAAAACAGAAGAAGTAGTAACAGATGAAGACGCAGAAACCGCAGAGAAAGCAGCAGAAGCAAAAGATGAAGAAGCAGAAGAAAAAAAGCAGAGGCAGCACAAAAGGATGAATAAGAGGCAGAAGAAGCAGCAGAGGAAGAAAAAACCAGCAGAAGAAAAAATGGAAGTAGCGGAAGAAGCAAGGGATGTATAAGCTAAAGAAGAAATGGAAGACTAATAAAAATAAGCAGAGGATGAAGTAGCGGAAGAAGCAGAAACAAAAGCAACAGGTGACGAAGCAGAATAATCAGAGGAAGCAGCAGAAGCAGTACAAGAAGAAGAGGAAAAAAAGCAGAGGAGGAAAAGGCAGCACAAGAGGTAGCAGAAGGGGCATAAAAGAAAACGGCAGAAGTGGAAGTAACAAAGGATGAAATAGCTGAAGAAGCAGAGGATGAAGCAGGAACATAAGAAGAAGCATAAATCGCAGAAGAAGCAGTATAAGAAGAGGCTGAAGAAGCAGGGGAAGAAAAAGCAGCACAAGAGGAAGAAGGGGCAGAAAAGAAAGCAGCAGAAGGAGGAGCGGGAGTAGCAAGGGATGAATAAGCTGAAGAAGAGTAAGAAGGAGCAGAGGAAGCATCGGATAAAGCAGAAACGGAAGGAGCGACAGATGAAGTAGAAGAAGAAGCAGCAACAAAAGAACCTGCAGCAAAATAAGAAGCAGACGAAGCAACGGAGGAGGAAAAAGCAAAAACAAAAGCTGAAACAAAGGAAGCAGAATAAACTGCAGCAAAAGAAGCAGCAGAAACAGAAGAGGAAGCAGCAGCGCAAGAAGACACACAGTTCCCATTCTTCATCTCTTGCTACAACCATACACTACTGCACAGTCTAGTAACAGATGAGAAATCCCACCAAGCTCGGGCTACTCATAGCTGAAGACTGACAGGAAGAAGACTAATGTTGCTATATAATGAAGCACCCTCTGACAGAGAATAAAAGCAATACAACCCGAATGTAACACAGAGAGGAGGAGGTGTACCCTGGCTGCTGTCTTCCTCAGTACTGCTGAAGTCATCTTCATAGTAGGTGTTGGAGTCGGTGGAGGCGCTGGCGTCGCTGCTCATAGAACCTTTCCTCTGCCGTTGAAGCAGACAGGCCTGTGTAAGCAACACGAGAGACGGTTACACTTCTATTCCTAAAAAGCGCCCTACAGACATCGGGCATCCGGTCTCACCTTCCGGTAGGACGTGGAGAGGATTGTGAACAGCAGATTAGTCAGTGGAATAGAGTCTATGAGTCGCTGTATTCTCTGGATAGACGTGCTCTGCGCCGTGATGCTCAGCTCTGCCAGGGGCCCGTCTGTATCCCAGGCCTGCTGCTTAAAGGGCGACAACGAAAGGTAAAATGGAAACGTACGAAAAGCAATCATAAGCGTACGATCAGAGAATGCGGAGAAACAGGCACTTAGGTAAGGTCAAACGTCCCCCCAGCTTCCTTTTACATTGCGGCAGTGGAGCGCACGCCTCGTCTCACAGCTGGAATAAACATATATGATGAGGCGGCACCAGCTAGAAAATATTCATGGTGTGCACGCTGGGGGACAAAAATATAGCCCAATAATGCATCTCACATATCACATGCAGGAAGGTAAGCAGACATCCCCCACTCCACGCCGACGCATTCCGTGACATCACGCGTCACTTCTTCAGGGCGAGCTTGTGCAATATTTTTGCACTGTATTTACTTGTATCCTTTATCCGGCTTGTCCTCATAGTTTGCACATTTAGCATGTAGCACTTTATATGGTTGAACTTATATGATTAAGATTATTGCTATTTCATTTGCATTTAGATTATTTGTGACAATTATCTATAGGGATTTATTGTTTGGAACACTATTTATTCATTGTCCTTTTAGCATCAATTGAATATGAAAAAAGGTGGTTTTGCAGCAGCGCCCCCTGGTGTCTGTGTGTGATTCTGTGTTTTTTAACTTTGTCAGTGTTCTGTAATTTTTGGCTCATTCTAATAAAAAAGATTGTTATTTTTAGTATTAATAGTGTGGTGCCGCTTATGTGGGGATACTATTGAGGGGGTTGTGGGACCCCTCTTTTGAGTTTGTTTCCTCACAGCAGGAAGGAAGGGGTAGACACCGCTGCAGCCCTCGCCTTTCCCTTCCTCGTGGTGCAGCGAGCCAGTGACAGTCGCTGCCGTGCCGCCCGGGCAATCCCAAATGTTCTCTAGTAATGGCATCCTTAGAAAAGGGTAAAAAGAGCTGCCGCCCCCCCCCCCCCGAGTTAGGCCAGTGATGGGGAAATCTGGCCTATTCCTTTGGGGTATCCCTGCACATATCCACATTGCCGGTACTTACCTAAACCCGTCAGTTCAGGAGCTGGTGGTCAGGCTCCTACTCTAGGCAGGAATACAAACAACTAGAAGTTGGGAGGAGGAGCCAAAGCTTTATTCACTTCTAGTGGTCATCTGTTCCTACCTGGGGCAGAGCCATAAGGTCTCAATAGTGTGCTTCTCTGAGGATGTTTTGAGAAAAGAGCTTGGGAGTGGAAAACGTATGAAGGTTCATGGAGGCGTAAGCCACTTCATTAGGGGGACAACAATCCTCCAATGGGGGAGAGCGGGGATAAGTACCCACATCATCCTGATTCTATGGGATGCTCTAGTTACGGGGATCTCCACAATCAACAGCGGGAGACGGATTAAGTACTACTCCTTCCGTGCCAATAGCGCATGCCTGGGACTTTAAAGTGGAACAAATCCCAAGAGGGCCGGGGTCAGGATGCCCTGCGTTTGATAGCCCCCAAAATCAGCTGAAGAGGAAGCCAGGGACGGCGCTGTGCTCCATGCATGCAACGTACCACCAGAACAGTGAGCATTTTAGAGTCTTATAGACCTTTGCTCCTCTTTAAAGTAGACCGACTACTTACCTGCTGCTGATCATCATCATCCAGTCCCTGAAGATACCAGAAGCCTTGGTATTCCTAATGTGCCCTCCAACCCTAGGGAAGATACCCCCTGAAGGGATAAATGGCTTTTGCTTTGTGAGAACAGCTTCCATCATGTATAAATACGCGCCATTTGATGAAATGCTCTTTGCATGTAGCTGCTGAGAGTTAGATTCCCATTTCTCAGAAAGCATAGGATTTCTTGTAAATGACTTGACATGGCGAGATGACCTAGTTTCCCTTTCATCACTAGATTGTAGGATTTCCTGAATAGTTCTTTGCGCTGTGTTGTATAAATGCGAGCTGTAACAATAAACTAGCAGATCACTCTGGGAAACTGTACCTTGTGTGTGTGTCATAGCTTCTTATGGGTGATCTCCAGCGCTGTGGGTTCGAAGCGCACTCTATGCAGATGGACTAGAAGAGCCAGTGAAACCTATTAACCCTTTCACCCCCCCCTGCGCCACTCTATGCCCTCAAACGCCCACTGCCTTTTCCACTGCAACCGATCCTCCTCTAGTCCTCAGTCTTCTCCGATGCTGCTTGATCGCCCTCTGGTCCTTGTTAGCTCCTCCACTGCTGCCAATAGCCATCCAGGCCTTATTGCTTTCTCCCCCCTGCAAGTTCAGCCGAAGCCTGAATGGGGCCCTGGTATGCCCAATGCTGGCCTGGCCACTACCTCCACCCACCAGAAAGAACCCCAGCATTTATGTTGCATTGGGGCGAGACCACCTAGTTTCACTTTCATCACTAGAGTGTAGGATTTCCTGAATAGTTATTTGTGCTGTGTTGTATAAATGCGAGCTGTAACAATAAATGAGTGGATCACTCTGGGAAACTGTACCTTGTGTGTGTGTGTGTGTGTGTGTGTGTCACGTTCTCAAGGGTGATCTCCAGTGCGGTGGGTTCAAAGGGTACTCTATGTAGACGGACTAGAAGAGCCAGTGAAACCGGTTAACCATTTTACCCCCCCCCCCAGTGCCACTATGCCCTCAAACGCCCACTGCCTTCTTCACTTCAACCGATTCTCCTCTAGTTCTCAGTCTTCTCTGATGCCGATTGATCGCCCTCTGGTCCTTGTTAGCTTCTCCACTGCTGCCAATAGCCATCCAGGCCTTATTGCTTTTTTCCCCCCGCAAGTCCAGCCGAAGCCTGAATGGGCCTTGGTATGCCCAATGCTGGCCTGACCACCACCTCCACCCACCAGAAAGTCCTTCAATGAACTGAATTGTATCATAAATTTCTTTCTAAAAAAATGACAGCTCGTTACCTTGTGTAAGGTCTCCACCTGAAGGTCTTGGAAAAGGGAGGTGAGAAGTTTAATGGCGTGATTTGCCAGAACCACAGAGAGGACGCCAAATCCCTGGTGTCTGTTGGGGGACAGAAAAAATTGTATGTAAAAACTTTCAGATAACGATCACGTGATCGAGTCCACTAAAATATCCGGCTGTATTCCTAGCTGTACCGTCAAGAGGTACGTCATTAAATGGAGTAACATGGTTTTCTGCAACCTACCCCTTGGCCGGGCCCAGTTTTGGAGAGCCCGCCCCTTCCTTGGCTCGAGTGATGTCGCGGACCCGCAGGGCTGCCAGGGGGTCCTTCTCTTTCCCCTTGTCTGCCAGGGCGGTGGGGCTGAGGTTAAGGATCAGGTACAGACTGTTGACCAGACACCAGGCTCCCAGCAGCTGGAAGTTTTGATAATTCTGTAACGTAAAAGAGAAGACGACCAATGAAAGGCCAAATCTATACATATAAGAGAGGTCACATACGTGTAACAGTGAGAGACATTATACTAAAAGCTGGAGCCCGTCTCACCTCTCCTCCCGCTCTTCTGGAGTTACTGATCGCCTGGCCAATCATTTCATAAATCTCCAGCTAGGAAGAAACAACGGCAGTAAATGAGTTGCTCATATTCCAATACGGAATCAAATGCGACTCACCCACCCGGAGGCGGCAGCTACTTACACATTTCTGCACAATGGTGGCGGCATCGTTCTCGTAGTCTTCGTCTTTGCAGCTTGTGGACCCTGTCCGGACCTGCTGTGTGCTCCCAACATGGAGGATCGCCATGCATGTGGCCACACTGACCCCTGCACGTAGAGCAAAGAGCAGATGTCACTTTCACATATTTATATTACACCCCCCCCCCCCCCTCCTACCAATTCTAAAATATTCCAAAAATACAATGGGCCCAAACAAATGGGGGCCAAGAACAATTCCTAGACACGAAGCAAGGAATCAACAGTGCCTAGCAAGGGGGTATATATCATATTGAGGAATTCCATTCCCAATGCCCCAGCTTCCATAGGCAAGACATCTACTGAGCTAATATAGACCGGAGATACACAACCTGCACCCCTAATTCTGAATGCTCTCCTCGGCTCCCGTCTGCTCCCGCCGGCTAACCTCCGCTCCCGTCTGCTCCCGCCGGCTAACCTCCGCTCCCGTCTGCTCCCGCCGGCTAACCTCCGCTCCCGTCTGCTCCCGCCGGCTAACCTCCGCTCCCGTCTGCTCCCGCCGGCTAACCTCCGCTCCCGTCTGCTCCCGCCGGCTAACCTCCGCTCCCGTCTGCTCCCGCCGGCTAACCTCCGCTCCCGTCTGCTCCCGCCGGCTAACCTCCGCTCCCGTCTGCTCCCGCCGGCTAACCTCCGCTCCCGTCTGCTCCCGCCGGCTAACCTCCGCTCCCGTCTGCTCCCGCCGGCTAACCTCCGCTCCCGTCTGCTCCCGCCGGCTAACCTCCGCTCCCGTCTGCTCCCGCCGGCTAACCTCCGCTCCCGTCTTCTCGCCGGCTAACCTCGGCTTCCGTCTTCGCTGCTAACCTCTAATTACCTCTGCTTCCCACTTTACTTCTGCCAACTTCACCTATGTCCTCCTCACTACTTACTGTCTCACCTCTAACCACCTCACTGCTGATCATCTCACTTCTGCCAAATTCATCTATGTCCATATCACCTCCTCACCTTCCAGTCTCTCTTCCTCAGGCACTGAGCTGAGGTGACCAATCTCTATTCACCTTTGCTCACTGCTTCCCACCTCACCTCTGCTCACCTATGACCACTTTCCCCTCTGCTCAACAATTCCTGCCTCACCTCTTCCGAATTCAACTCTTCTCACCACACCTCCAATTAGCCTTTCTCATCTCACTTCTGTCTACCCATCTTGTGATGGATGGAGATCAGAATCAATGAAATTAATACATGTGATAGTGAACATTCCCTCCCTCCATTTACACCACTTTACTTTATCTTCCTATCTCTGCATTGTACGCTTAATGGCTAAAAAAGGTGAAATAAACCCCCAGATAGCAACTTATCTCTGCGCTTATTTTTACCTTTTTCACTGAAATTAGAGCAATAAAGTTAATGAACCATGCTGCCATTGACACATTACAGTGAACAAGATGGTGCTGGGGAGCTGGACAACGCCTTAGGGTGGCCAGCCCTCAGGCGTTACTAACACTCCTGAATAATATAACCTGTAGCTGTGAGGACCAATTATTGAGCCAGTAATTAGATTTTATCCTTATAGGATGTTCTTAAATGGAGGAGCGGGCAGAATGAGCTTTCCCGTGTGACACTGAATACATACTGTGTATGTGCCCTTCGTTATGCGTATACTTTCAATCCCTTAGGTTATTTTTGGAAGCCAGAATGACACCAGAGAATCTCTGTCCATCTCACCTTGTTCCGTCTTCACTGTACCCACATCCCCACTGCCTCACCTCTCCCGTACCTTACCCCTACTTACATACTGCGCGCCTCAGGTCTGCGCGCCTCAGGTCTGCGCGCCTAGCTCCTTACAGCTTCTGCTTACCTAACCCTTTCTCTGCCTTCACCCTGCTGCACACACCTGCTCAACTTTGCATATACATAAAAGCATACGCAATGCTTTCATGTTAAAGCTTTCCTGCAGTAAACCGTTTGCGGCTTACATTATATTTTGGCTCCTTGAGATGGAACAATAACACAATGCAGACCTAAAATCAATGTGCACCACTGCAGTAGAGTTTATTTTTTTTCCCCCAATGAGGGGCAATGCTAACAAAAAGTTTACCTGCGTACAAGCAGCTCAGGGCAAGTAGTGTGACGCCCTTCAACCGCGGGGGAGTCAGAGGCTCCATAACAGGAAGAGAGAGCGTGTCCAGAGCCATCGTCACGTCAATCACCAGTGAATGGAAGCTGTAGAGATAAAGGGGAAACTGTGAGAGGGGCGGCGATTTATACATCAACGCGTCTATCGATACCCCGCCCCCTGGCCTCTGCCTCCTACAGATTTAGCCATCAACGCGTCTTTCGATACCCCGCCCCCTGGCTTCTGCCTCCTACAGATTTATCCATCAACGCGTCTATCGATACCCCGCCCCCTGGCCTCCTACAGATTTATCCATCAACACGTCTATCGATACCCCACCCCCTGGCCTTTGCCTCCTACAGATTTATCCATCAACACGTGTATCGATACCCCACCCCCTGGCCTCTGCCTCCTACAGATTTAGCCATCAACGCGTCTATCGATACTCCGCCCCCTGGCCTCTGCCCCCTACAGATTTATCCATCAACGCATGTATCGATACCCCGCCCCCTGGCTTCTGCCTCCTACAGATTTATCCATCAACGTGTCTATCGATACCCCGCCCCCTGGCCTCTGCCTCCTACAGACATTTTATCGGTTTGTTCAGCTTTAGTGAATGGCAGGATCAGATGCTTTTGGTCACCTTTTGCTGAAAGGTCAACGTTGCCATGACGTCACACAACAGTCCTGCCCTTGGAAGCTTACAATCTAACGGACACATACAACGAGGCACATGCAGAGGGGGGCGCTCTTACCCGTTACGGACGGCGGTGGCGTCTCCCACGGTGGCCGGCATTATGAAAAACGAATTGGCCGACACGGCGTCTTGGAATCGGTTAATGTATCTCAGGAAATACGGGAGGTTCAGGCAGACCCTTAGCAGCTTCTCCGATCCACCTGCAACGGCAAAACGCACAACATTGAGATGGCTTAAGGGTGACTCAAGGGGGCATCCAGAATCAGGATACCCCGGGGGGACATAAAGAGGAACATCGGACCACAAAAAAAAAATTAAAAAAAAAAAAAAAGGGGGCCGATCCCCCGACCCCATCGGCTCTACTAACGTTTTTGATGTCGTCACTGCCTGCCTGCTTCAAGGCCCGATTCCTCTGCCTCCCCACTGGCTTAGGCGCCTGAAGAGCATGGCTAAAGCCGTACTGTCATTTACAACGTCCCGCGCCGCACAGCGAAGTATCGCAGGATTTCGGGTGGCTCCACTGAATTCCAATCATGTGACTTACGCAGGGCAAGCAGCGAGTGGCATATCTTGCTCCCTTCAGATGTGTGCGCCTCTGCACAGCCATTCAGTTGCGGCGAGAGGGGCCGTGCACAGCGAGAAGGGATGCGAGTGATGGCGGTGGCGTGGGCTCAAGGGAGAGGTAATTTTGGGTGCCCTGAAGGGGCTTCACACTGCGTGGCATCCCAGTTCAAGATGCCTGGGGGAAGGGGGTTCTGGTCCACCTTAAACAGGCCTTTGGCACATCGTCAATGGAGGAAAGGCTTTAGTGCGACAACAGAACAAGGATGGGGCTTTAGTATTACAGAGAAAGGTAAGTACACAATTATCTTACCGAGCTCCTGCAGGCTGGCCACGTTCTGGGCAATGAAGATGCTCTTGGTTTTAGCAGCAGACACTTGATCCGTGTCGTCTCCTTCTGTCTCCACCTAATAAAAATGAAAACCTCAGTATCAGCCGTAGCCCCCGGCTTTTAAATTACGACAGGAAGTCCGGCCAATGGACACCACTCCAACCACCCAGCCCCTCGAATAGGCCTGTAAGAGGAACAATAAAGGAGAGGAATGACGTCCACGAAGGGAACCAAGCCCACGCCCAAGCCAAGAGAATCTCTAAGGTAGTAACAATTCCAGGTGCCCAACTAGTTGTCCATGGGATACCCCCGGGGGACAGATCTAAACCAGGCATAGTGAGAATCCTGAGATTAGGTCCACTTTAAAGTTGCTGTACTTTTGAGTGTATTGGAAGGCCATGGTTGCCCCTTGCAATTCACATGGTGCAAATGACGGAAAGACAGCAGAACTTCTCCCAAGGTCCTTTGCAGTAGGCGTGCAATGCAAATCTCTTTTCAGCTCACGGTTATACCCAAAGCTCCTGGGAATCCCAAAATCCTTTGCAGTAGGCGAGCTGGGTTTTGGTCCACTTTGAGGTAAAGTGTAGTGTGGCCACGGCCCGCGCATGAGCAGCTAGATTAGGGAACAGGAAGGTTTTACTAAGGGATTTTCACACAGTGGGGCGTCCACCAGGGGAGGGGGAAATCAGGCAGCCCTGGAGTCTTATAGATTCCAGGGCCACCCCAAATGGGTTATAAAACACACTAACTATTCAAACTGTGAAAATCACAAAAGATAATGGAGCAGCTTGAAATAAAACTGTATATAAAAAGGAGAAAGGGGCGGGACTTTAACCTCTGTTCCGTTTGTCTCCTTCCAGGGGGTGGAGCCTCTGTCTCCAGAGCAGCTTGAATTAAAACTGTATTTTAAAAAGGAGGAAGGGGCGGGGTTTTAACCTCTGTTCTGTTTGTATCTCCTTCCAGGGGGTGGAGCCTCCCTCTCAGAGGGTCGTCATGATGTGATGATGGGAGAAAAAGATCCTGCTCTACGGGGGGGCAAAAATAAATCGGGGCTAACCTGTGTGTGCGCGGGGGCGGGAGCGGTCGCGCCCCCCCGGGGGTTAAACACAGACGTCAGTTGATTAAGGAAGCTCATCTTCACTTCCTTCTGGCGCAGCTCGGGGCTCGGCACAGCGATCTCCTTCTGATCCTCCACTGTCGGGGCAAAACAAATAAGAGGGTCATGTGATTTTCATCCAGGCCGGGCCAAATCAAGGCAATCGCTAACCGCGAAAGGTCTTATAAAAAGGTATAAACGCAGCTACTTACCTTCCTCCAGCGCTGTCATTCCTCTCAGGTCGACCCTGTGAATGAGGAAATCCCACACGTCGTCAG
Organism: Gastrophryne carolinensis; assembly: GCA_027917425.1. NCBI lineage: Eukaryota > Metazoa > Chordata > Amphibia > Anura > Microhylidae > Gastrophryne > Gastrophryne carolinensis. The sequence goes on from CM051242.1 coordinate 195,329,819, forward strand.
TGGCTCCGGCCACACCCCGCCAATGTGGGCCACCAATCGGCTTCCAGGTCCTGTAACGGAACCATGCCCCCCCCCCCCCCCGCTGGCTTCAATGGTGCTCTAACCTGCCCGAACTAATCCCTCCCTTCCCAGCCTCCGATTCAGGGAGAAACGTAGCCACTCCCCCGACCTCTTAGGGCGGGGCAAAAGAGTCGATATCCACACCACTGAGGATGGGGCAAAAGCCAATAATGGGTAAAAGGCTGTAGTGCTGCCAACCAATGGAGAGGAGCCTGGCAGCAGGTATGAAAACCTATCCCAAGACCAGCCCACCCACCTACCTACCTACCCAGTTGTATACCTGCCCATGTGCACTTGGGAGTGCTGGTCCTGGCTCCAATGTCTCCTAGCAACAGCAGGAGAGGGAAGAAGAACAGCCAGGAAGTCATCACAGAACCAAGGGCCACGCCTACTTTCTTCAGAAGAGAAATCATTAGGTGAACCTGTAATCCTCGATATCACGACCACCAGTGGAGAGGAGCCTGCCGCAGGTATGACAACCCATCACGTGACCAGTTCACCCATCCACCTACCTACCCACTTGTATACCTGCCCATGTGAGCTTGGGAGTGCGCGCAGGTGCGTCTGGGAATGCTGGTCTAGGCTCCAATGTCTCCTAGCAACAGCGGGAGAAAGGAGAAACACGGCCAGGATGTCTGAAGCAAGTTCTGGGAATCTTACAGACTCCGCCCATTATGCAGCATCGCCACGCCCACTTTCTTCAGGAGAGAAATCATAAGGTAAACCTGTAATCCTCGATATCTTGGCCATTTCTTCTTCAATTTAAAAACGGTTTGGGACAGTGCCACCTGCAGCCCGACAACAATAGCGTAACAATGGCCTTTGCCTGCTGTAGCACTTTAAACGGCAAGCACGCAGCTCTAGCGCAATCTGCAGGAAGCCCCGCCCACACAGGATCCCGGCCCAATCACTGACCGTCCGAGAGGGTCTGCACGGTCTGCGGCAGCTTTGAAGACTTCATCATGGCGGTGAAGGTGATGATCTCGGTGCGGTCCAATCGGCTCGCCCCCGTGCACAGGCCTTTAATCAGGAGGATGAGGTGCTTCTGAAATAAATGAATACAAGCTGACCCGGATAAACTTGCCCCAGGGGCAAAAAAAAAGCCCTTCCCAGGGGCATCCCGATTTGTCTCTAGAAACCTCCCCCAGGATCACACAATACTTACCTTGATCTGGTGATCCGAGGTGGGTTGCTATGGGGCAGGTGGGTTGCTATGGGGCAGTAGCAGAGGGCAGGGGCCGGTGGGTTGCTAGGGGCAGCAACAGGAGGGAGAGGCAGGTGGGTTGCTATGGGGCACTGCAGGGGGGAGGGGCAGGTGGGTTGCTATGGGGCACTGCAGGGGGAGGGGCAGGTGGGTTGCTATGGGGCACTGCAGGGGAGAGGGGCAGGTGGGTTGCTATGGGGCACTGCAGGGGAGAGGGGCAGGTGGGTTGCAATGGGGTGGCAGCAGGGGTGAGGGGCAGGTGGGTTGCTATGGGGCATCTGCAGAGGGGAGGGTCAGGTGGGTTGCTATGGGGCACTGCAGGGGTGAGGGGCAGGTGGGTTGCAATGGGGTGGCAGCAGGGGTGAGGGGCAGGTGGGTTGCTATGGGGCACTGCAGGGGAGAGGGGCAGGTGGGTTGCTATGGGGCACTGCAGGGGGGAGGGGCAGGTGGGTTGCTATGGGGCACTGCAGGGGGGAGGGGCAGGTGGGTTGCTATGGGGCACTGCAGGGGTGAGGGGCAGGTGGGTTGCTATGGGGCACTGCAGGGGGAGGGGCAGGTGGGTTGCTATGGGGCACTGCAGGGGGAGGGGCAGGTGGGTTGCTATGGGGCACTGCAGGGGTGAGGGGCAGGTGGGTTGCTATGGGGCATCTGCAGGGGGGAGGGTCAGAGACCGGAAGCGCAGCTGTCATGGCAGCCCCCTCATACAGGCACTCTGGGGCAAAAACCAGGAATGGATACCCCACTCAGCATAGATGGGAGGGGCTAACGCTCTGGGGGGCGGGGCCTCACCTGTGACACGGCGCACGCCTCATCGGGACTCTCCAGGCGCAGGAGGGAAAACTCCAGCAGGACTTTGCAGGCAGCCGCCACCGACTGCAGCTGATTCCGGGGCACTGGAAAGAAAAGGCAACAGGCCGAGGGTAAGCGACACTGGAAACGCCAACTCCGCCCCAAATCAGGCTCTGGTTTTGGTCCACATTAATGGCACAGCTCAGTCTGAGTAACTGGGGTTAATGGGGTCAATAGTCGTGGCGCGATTACCTGCGGCTGCCGCCCCATTGTCTTCTATTGAGATGTGTAAGACGAAGCCCCTCCCCCTATAGAAGTCAGACACGGTTTGGGCTGTCCCTTAAAAGTGGACCAAAACCAGACCTTGGGTATGTAAGACTCCGGGACGCCCCAGAGGCAAGTGTTTCCCCAGGCCTTTGAAGTGGACCAAAACCCAGGATTGTGACTATTCTGGGTTTTGGTCCTCACCCCGATCGGGGATTCGCCGCTGTGTGAAACCCCGCCCCCAGATTGCCACTGCCAACTCACCTCTTCCTGGTCCTATAGCGCATGTGCGGCCACTCGTCCAATAAGTGCGCTCTGAGCCACTGATGTCACGTCGTCTAAGGCCAACGGCTCCGAGAGCGCTGGCAGTAGGTGCGCCGCTATGGGCCGGCTGCAGGTGTGTTGCTATGGGCCGGCTGCAGGTGTGTTGCTATGGGGCAGCAGCATGGGGGGGGGGGGGGACAACCAGCAGGGCAATCCCATTCGGGACGCCCCATAAAGAGTTAGACCACCCCTTCAGACTTGAGGAGGGTTCCTCTGAACAGAGTTTAGGTCAGCTTTAAAACACGTCTACTTTTATTTTTGTGATGTCACCACAAGAAAAAAGGTCACATCACACTATTAAAGAGGAACTCCGGAGGTCTAAAAGACTAAGACTCCATGGCCTCCCAAGTTCCAGTCCTTGGGGCGTCCCCAATTGGAACACCCCGCTGTGTGACCCCCCCTCACCCTCGCCTCTACGCTCCGGCGCATCCCCGCTCACCCTTAGCCGTGCGCGCCCGACCTTCCTGAATGGGCGGCGCCGAGCCGCTCAGCCAATCAGAGAAATGGAATCAAACTTGCCCAGTGACATAAAGCAGACAGAAGCAACTCCATTGATGCCAGCGCCACATACCCGCAGCAGAGGTGGTGAACCACATGTCCCAGCATTGATGCCAGCGCCACATACCCGCAGCAGAGGTGGTGAACCACATGTCCCAGCATTGATGCCAGCGCCACATACCCGCAGCAGAGGTGGTGAACCACATGTCCCAGCATTGATGCCAGCGCCACATACCCACAGCAGAGGTGGTGAACCACATGTCCCAGCATTGATGCCAGCGCCACATACCCGCAGCAGAGGTGGTGAACCACATGTCCCAGCATTGATGCCAGCACCACATACCCACAGCAGAGGTGGTGAACCACATGCCTCAGCATTGATGCCAGCGCCACATACCCACAGCAGCGCTGGTGAACCACATGCCCCAGCATTGATGCCAGCGCCACATACCCGCAGCAGAGGTGGTGAACCACATGCCCCAGCATTGATGCCAGCGCCACATACCCGCAGCAGAGGTGGTGAACCACATGCCCCAGCATGGATGCCAGCGCCACATACCCACAGCAGAGGTGGTGAACCACATGCCCCAACATGGATGCCAGCGCCACATACCCACAGCAGAGGTGGTGAACCACATGCCCCAGCATTGATGCCAGCACCACATACCCACAGCAGAGGTGGTGAACCACATGGCCCAGCATTGATGCCAGCGCCACATACCCACAGCAGAGGTGGTGAACCACATGCCCCAACATGGATGCCAGCGCCACATACCCGCAGCAGAGGTGGTGAACCACATGTCCCAGCATTGATGCCAGCGCCACATACCCACAGGTGTGTTGGTGAACCACATGCCCCAGCATTGATGCCAGCGCCACATACCCGCAGCAGAGGTGGTGAACCACATGCCCCAGCATTGATGCCAGCGCCACATACCCGCAGCAGAGGTGGTGAACCACATGTCCCAGCATTGATGCCAGCGCCACATACCCGCAGCAGCGCTGGTGAACCACATGTCCCAGCATTGATGCCAGCGCCACATACCCACAGCAGAGGTGGTGAACCACATGCCCCAGCATTGATGCCAGCGCCACATACCCACAGGTGTGTTGGTGAACCACATGCCCCAGCATTGATGCCAGCGCCACATACCCGCAGCAGAGGTGGTGAACCACATGTCCCAGCATTGATGCCAGCGCCACATACCCACAGCAGAGGTGGTGAACCACATGCCCCAGCATTGATGCCAGCGCCACATACCCACAGCAGAGGTGGTGAACCACATGCCCCAACATGGATGCCAGCGCCACATACCCGCAGCAGAGGTGGTGAACCACATGTCCCAGCATTGATGCCAGCGCCACATACCCACAGGTGTGTTGGTGAACCACATGCCCCAGCATTGATGCCAGCGCCACATACCCGCAGCAGAGGTGGTGAACCACATGCCCCAGCATTGATGCCAGCGCCACATACCCGCAGCAGAGGTGGTGAACCACATGTCCCAGCATTGATGCCAGCGCCACATACCCGCAGCAGCGCTGGTGAACCACATGTCCCAGCATTGATGCCAGCGCCACATACCCGCAGCACAGGTGGTGAACCACATGTCCCAGCATTGATGCCAGCGCCACATACCCGCAGCACAGGTGGTGAACCACATGTCCCAGCATTGATGCCAGCGCCACATACCCGCAGGTGTGTTGGTGAACCACATGTCCCAGCATTGATGCCAGCGCCACATACCCGCAGCAGCGCTGGTGAACCACATGCCCCAGCATTGATGCCAGCGCCACATACCCGCAGGTGTGTTGGTGAACCACATGTCCCAGCATTGATGCCAGCGCCACATACCCGCAGCAGAGGTGGTGAACCACATGTCCCAGCATTGATGCCAGCGCCACATACCCGCAGCAGCAGCGGTGAACCACATGCCCCAGCATTGATGCCAGCGCCACATACCCGCAGCAGAGGTGGTGAACCACATGCCCCAGCATTGATGCCAGCGCCACATACCCGCAGCAGAGGTGGTGAACCACATGCCCCAGCATTGATGCCAGCGCCACATACCCGCAGCAGCGTTGGTGAACCACATGTCCCAGCATTGATGCCAGCGCCACATACCCGCAGCAGCGTTGGTGAACCACATGTCCCAGCATGGATGGTGGTGGGGTACTTACTCTGGCCGCACACGGTGGTGATGTAGTGAGTAGACAGCGCCATGAAGGAGGAGTAGAAGGGCTCGGACTGCTTGTCATGCTGCAGGATCTCCGACTCACTGCAAGACAAACACCAAGGGTCATCCAAGATGGCCGCACGCCTGTGTGTGAGGGGGGGGGGGGCATGGTGGGCACATGCAGGGCAGATCTGACGCAAATGTGGGGTATATACCAGTAGGTAAGAGGCACGGGGGTATATACCAGTAGGGAAGAGGCACGGGGGTATATACCAGCCGGGAAGAGGCACGGGGGTATATACCAGTCGGGAAGAGGCACGGGGGTATATACCAGTAGGGAAGAGGCACGGGGGTATATACCAGCCGGGAAGAGGCACGGGGGTATATACCAGTAGGGAAGAGGCACGGGGGTATATACCAGTCGGGAGGAGGCACGGGGGTATATACCAGTCGGGAAGAGGCACGGGGGTATATACCAGTCGGGAAGAGGCACGGGGGTATATACCAGTCGGGAAGAGGCACGGGGGTATATACCAGTAGGGAAGAGGTGTGTGGGGTATATACCAGTAGAGAAGAGGCACGGGGGTATATACCAGTCGGGAAGAGGCACGGGGGTATATACCAGCCGGGAAGAGGCACGGGGGTATATACCAGTCGGGAAGAGGCACGGGGGTATATACCAGTAGGGAGGAGGCACGGGGGTATATACCAGTCGGGAAGAGGCACGGGGGTATATACCAGTCGGGAAGAGGCACGGGGGTATATACCAGTAAGGAAGAGGCACGGGGGTATATACCAGTAGGGAAGAGGCACGGGGGTATATACCAGTAGGGAAGAGGCACGGGGGTATATACCAGCCGGGAAGAGCCACGGGGGTATATACCAGTCGGGAAGAGGCACGGGGGTATATACCAGTCGGGAAGAGGCACGGGGGTATATACCAGTCGGGAAGAGGCACGGGGGTATATACCAGTCGGGAGGAGGCACGGGGGTATATACCAGTCGGGAAGAGGCACGGGGGTATATACCAGTCGGGAAGAGGCACGGGGGTATATACCAGTCGGGAAGAGGCACGGGGGTATATACCAGTCGGGAAGAGGCACGGGGGTATATACCAGTCGGGAAGAGGCACGGGGGTATATACCAGTCGGGAAGAGGCACGGGGGTATATACCAGTCGGGAAGAGGCACGGGGGTATATACCAGCCGGGAAGAGGCACGGGGGTATATACCAGTAGGGAAGAGGCACGGGGGTATATACCAGTAGGGAAGAGGCACGGGGGTATATACCAGTAGGGAAGAGGCACGGGGGTATATACCAGTAGGGAAGAGGCACGGGGGTATATACCAGTCGGGAAGAGGCACGGGGGTATATACCAGTAGGGAAGAGGCACGGGGGTATATACCAGTCGGGAAGAGGCACGGGGGTATATACCAGTAGGGAAGAGGCACGGGGGTATATACCAGTCGGGAGGAGGCACGGGGGTATATACCAGTCGGGAAGAGGCACGGGGGTATATACCAGTCGGGAAGAGGCACGGGGGTATATACCAGCCGGGAAGAGGCACGGGGGTATATACCAGCCGGGAAGAGGCACGGGGGTATATACCAGTCGGGAAGAGGCACGGGGGTATATACCAGTCGGGAAGAGGCACGGGGGTATATACCAGTCGGGAAGAGGCACGGGGGTATATACCAGTCGGGAAGAGGCACGGGGGTATATACCAGTCGGGAAGAGGCACGGGGGTATATACCAGTCGGGAAGAGGCACGGGGGTATATACCAGCCGGGAAGAGGCACGGGGGTATATACCAGCCGGGAAGAGGCACGGGGGTATATACCAGTCGGGAAGAGGCACGGGGGTATATACCAGCCGGGAAGAGGCACGGGGGTATATACCAGCCGGGAAGAGGCACGGGGGTATATACCAGCCGGGAAGAGGCACGGGGGTATATACCAGTCGGGAAGAGGCACGGGGGTATATACCAGTCGGGAAGAGGCACGGGGGTATATACCAGTCGGGAAGAGGCACGGGGGTATATACCAGTCGGGAAGAGGCACAGGGGTATATACCAGTAGGGAAGAGGCACGGGGGTATATACCAGTCGGGAAGAGGCACGGGGGTATATACCAGCCGGGAAGAGGCACGGGGGTATATACCAGTCGGGAAGAGGCACGGGGGTATATACCAGTAGGGAGGAGGCACGGGGGTATATACCAGTAGAGAAGAGGCACGGGGGTATATACCAGTCGGGAAGAGGCACGGGGGTATATACCAGCCGGGAAGAGGCACGGGGGTATATACCAGTCGGGAGGAGGCACGGGGGTATATACCAGTCGGGAAGAGGCACGGGGGTATATACCAGTCGGGAAGAGGCACGGGGGTATATACCAGTCGGGAAGAGGCACGGGGGTATATACCAGTCGGGAAGAGGCACGGGGGTATATACCAGTCGGGAAGAGGCACGGGGGTATATACCAGTAGGGAAGAGGCACAGGGGTATATACCAGTAGGGAAGAGGCACGGGGGTATATACCAGCCGGGAAGAGGCACGGGGGTATATACCAGTCGGGAAGAGGCACGGGGGTATATACCAGCCGGGAAGAGGCACGGGGGTATATACCAGCCGGGAAGAGGCACGGGGGTATATACCAGTAGGGAAGAGGCACGGGGGTATATACCAGTCGGGAAGAGGCACGGGGGTATATACCAGCCGGGAAGAGGCACGGGGGTATATACCAGCCGGGAAGAGGCACGGGGGTATATACCAGTCGGGAAGAGGCACGGGGGTATATACCAGTCGGGAAGAGGCACGGGGGTATATACCAGCCGGGAAGAGGCACGGGGGTATATACCAGTCGGGAAGAGGCACGGGGGTATATACCAGTAGGGAAGAGGCACGGGGGTATATACCAGTCGGGAAGAGGCACGGGGGTATATACCAGCCGGGAAGAGGCACGGGGGTATATACCAGTCGGGAAGAGGCACGGGGGTATATACCAGCCGGGAAGAGGCACGGGGGTATATACCAGCCGGGAAGAGGCACGGGGGTATATACCAGTCGGGAAGAGGCACGGGGGTATATACCAGCCGGGAAGAGGCACGGGGGTATATACCAGCCGGGAAGAGGCACGGGGGTATATACCAGTCGGGAAGAGGCACGGGGGTATATACCAGCCGGGAAGAGGCACGGGGGTATATACCAGCCGGGAAGAGGCACGGGGGTATATACCAGTAGGGAAGAGGCACGGGGGTATATACCAGTCGGGAAGAGGCACGGGGGTATATACCAGTCGGGAAGAGGCACGGGGGTATATACCAGTCGGGAAGAGGCACGGGGGTATATACCAGTCGGGAAGAGGCACGGGGGTATATACCAGCCGGGAAGAGGCACGGGGGTATATACCAGCCGGGAAGAGGCACGGGGGTATATACCAGTCGGGAAGAGGCACGGGGGTATATACCAGCCGGGAAGAGGCACGGGGGTATATACCAGTCGGGAGGAGGCACGGGGGTATATACCAGCCGGGAGGAGGCACGGGGGTATATACCAGCCGGGAAGAGGCACGGGGGTATATACCAGCCGGGAAGAGGCACGGGGGTATATACCAGTCGGGAAGAGGCACGGGGGTATATACCAGTCGGGAAGAGGCACGGGGGTATATACCAGCCGGGAAGAGGCACGGGGGTATATACCAGTCGGGAAGAGGCACGGGGGTATATACCAGTAGGGAAGAGGCACGGGGGTATATACCAGTCGGGAAGAGGCACGGGGGTATATACCAGCCGGGAAGAGGCACGGGGGTATATACCAGCCGGGAAGAGGCACGGGGGTATATACCAGTCGGGAAGAGGCACGGGGGTATATACCAGCCGGGAAGAGGCACGGGGGTATATACCAGTCGGGAGGAGGCACGGGGGTATATACCAGTCGGGAGGAGGCACGGGGGTATATACCAGTCGGGAAGAGGCACGGGGGGGGGGGGGTATATACCACAGACAGTAGGGGATATACATAATGCTGGTAGGGGGGTAATGGGGAAGGGGGGGGTCGCTAAGAGGCAGCAGCTGCAGGGGGGAGCAGATGGGTTGTTATGGGGCAGCTGCAGGGGGCGTGGCCGGTGGGTTATGGGGCAGCAGCAGGGGAGGTAAGTTGCTATGGGGCAGCAGCAGGGGAGGTAAGTTGCTATGGGGCAGTAGGTTGCTATGGGGCAGCAGCAGGGGGGCGTGGCAGATGGGTTGCTATGGGCAGCAGCAGGGAGAGGTAAGTTGCTATGGGGCAGTAGGTTGCTATGGGGCAGCAGCAGGGGGAGGGGCAGGTGAGTTGCTATGGGGCAGTAGGTTGCTATGGGCAGCAGCTGGGGGAGGGGGCAGGTGAGTTGCTATGGGGCAGTAGGTTGCTATGGGGCAGCAGCAGGGGGAGGTAAGTTGCTATTGGGCAGGTGAGTTGCTATAGGCAGCAGCAGGGGGCGTGGCAGATGGGTTGCTATGGGCAGCAGCAGGGGGGGAGGGGGCAAAGGCCGGAATCGCAGCTGTCATGGCGGCGGTGACTCAGCTCCTCACCTCTCGATGATGGCGGTCAGAAGCTGCGGCAGTTCTTTCATATCGAAGGCCGAGTATGAGGCGGAGAGCAGCGGCCTCACCGCCACTTCCCAGCCCGGGCCCGCAGCAGCGGCCGCCGTCGTTTCTCCGCCGCTGGAAGCCATCTTCTGCTCTCCTCACAGCGGACTGGTTTCCTCACCGGAAGTCACAGCCGCCTTTACCGGCGTCACAGGATCACGTGACGGGGCACGTCGCCTGCCATGCTGCTAGAGGCGAAAGACAGAGGCGCGGCCGCCATATTGGAAGGGGCAGCGCTCCATCCTAAACCGTACCCTCACCATGATTTATTGGAAAGCCCAAACGCTTAAGAAACCATTCCCCAGCATCTAAAATTAATATATTTTTAGTCACTTATTATTCTTTCCCCCACTGGGCTGCAACTCTGTTCAGGACTTTAGGATACGGGCGCCGCCATCTTGACTCAGAAGCATCACATGAGAGGAGAGCGGGATAAAGTGCAGGGGACAGGGTTATAGCTGTGCTCTGCTCAGACAGAGCAGAGCTGGGGTCAGAAAAAGGTCCAGCAATCCCAGAATGCAGAGCAGCACAGTCAGAAGACACTTCCTGTCTGCAGGCTGCCTGATGTTCCATGAGCCGCCATCTTGGATGTTTAAAGGCTCATAACATGCAGTAGATGCAGGTAGGATGATTTTTAATGTGAGCAATCTGTATGTACAGGGTGTGGGAAACATATAAGATAGGCTCTTATTCAGGGTGAGGGTCCGGATTAATGTGGGCAAGCTGTATGTACAGGGTGTGGGAAACATATAAGATAGACTCTTATTCAGGGTGAGGGTCCGGATTAATGTGGGCAATCTGTATGTACAGGGTGTGGGAAACATATAAGATAGGCTCTTATTCAGGGTGAGGGTCCGGATTAATGTGGGCAATCTGTATGTACAGGGTGTGGGAAACATATAAGATAGGCTCTTATTCAGGGTGAGGGTCCGGATTAATGTGGGCAATCTGTATGTACAGGGTGTGGGAAACATATAAGATAGGCTCTTATTCAGGGTGAAGGTCCGGATTAATGTGAGCAATCTGTATGTACAGGGGGGAAACCTATAAGATTGGCTCTTATTCAGGGTGAAGGTCCGGATTAATGTGAGCAATCTGTATGTACAGGGTGTGGGAAACATATAAGATAGGCTCTTATTCAGGGTGAGGGTCCGGATTAATGTGAGAAATCTGTATGTACAGGGTGGGGGAAACATATAAGATAGGCTCTTATTCAGGGTGAAGGTCCGGATTAATGTGGGCAATCTGTATGTACAGGGTGGGGGAAACATATAAGATAGGCTCTTATTCAGGGTGAAGGTCCGGATTAATGTGAGCAATCTGTATGTACAGGGTGGGGGAAACATATAAGATAGGCTCTTATTCAGGGTGAGGGTCCGGATTAATGTGAGCAATCTGTATGTACAGGGGGAAACATATAAGATAGGCTCTTATTCAGGGTGAAGGTCCGGATTAATGTGAGCAATCTGTATGTACAGGGGGGAAACATACAAGATAGGCTCTTTTTTCTTCCAGGCCGTCCTTTATTCTTTACATCTTGGACTTCTCCGCCCGGAGGGGCACGGATGGCAAGATCAAAGATATAGCTCCTCCCGGCCCCCTATAAATAGCAGCTGCCCCTTAACCAGCCCCAGTCTACTTCTTGCAGTTGGACTGTGAAGATCGCTTACACTCTCTCAGGGATTTTAGCAGCAGAGCGAGGCCTCTAACCTGTCGGCTGCAGGAATCTATTCTCACGGATTCCTCTGACCCATCGGATTCCTCCTCAGCTTTGGCTGTTTTCTGGGATCCATGACGGTCGGGTGAAACGCCGGCGTCTGGGGCGATTGTCAGGGCCTCTATGCTCTGGAATGCTTGTCAGGGCCTCTATGCTCTGGAACGCTTGTCAGGGCCTCTATGCTCTGGAACGCTTGTCAGGGCCTCTATGCTCTGGAACGCTTGTCAGGGCCTCTATGCTCTGGAACGCTTGTCAGGGCCTCTATGCTCTGGAACGCTTGTCAGGGCCTCTATGCTCTGGAACGCTTGTCAGGGCCTCTATGCTCTGGAACGCTTGTCAGGGCCTCTATGCTCTGGAACGCTTGTCGGGGCCTCTATGCTCTGGAACGCTTGTCAGGACCTCTATGCTCTGGAACGCTTGTCAGGGTCTCTATGCTCTGGAACGCTTGTCAGGGCCTCTATGCTCTGGAACGCTTGTCAGGGTCTCTATGCTCTGGAACGCTTGTCAGGGCCTCTATGCTCTGGAACGCTTGTCGGGGCCTCTATGCTCTGGAACGCTTGTCAGGGTCTCTATGCTCTGGAACGCTTGTCAGGGCCTCTATGCTCTGGAACGCTTGTCAGGGCCTCTATGCTCTGGAACGCTTGTCAGGGTCTCTATGCTCTGGAACGCTTGTCAGGACCTCTATGCTCTGGAACGCTTGTCGGGGCCTCTATGCTCTGGAACGCTTGTCGGGGCCTCTATGCTCTGGAACGCTTGTCGGGGTCTCTATGCTCTGGAACGCTTGTCAGGACCTCTATGCTCTGTAACGCTTGTCGGGGCCTCTGCTCTGGAACGCTTGTCGGGGCCTCTATGCTCTGGAACGCTTGTCGGGGCCTCTATGCTCTGGAACGCTTGTCGGGGCCTCTATGCTCTGGAACGCTTGTCGGGGCCTCTATGCTCTGGAACGCTTGTCAGGGCCTCTATGCTCTGGAACGCTTGTCAGGGTTTCTATGCTCTGGAACGCTTGTCAGGGTTTCTATGCTCTGGAACGCTTGTCAGGGCCTCTATGCTCTGGAACGCTTGTCAGGGTTTCTATGCTCTGGAACGCTTGTCAGGACCTCTATGCTCTGGAACGCTTGTCAGGACCTCTATGCTCTGGAACGCTTGTCGGGACCTCTATGCTCTGGAACGCTTGTCGGGGCCTCTATGCTCTGGAACGCTTGTCAGGGTTTCTATGCTCTGGAACGCTTGTCAGGGCCTCTATGCTCTGGAACGCTTGTCAGGGCCTCTATGCTCTGGAACGCTTGTCAGGGCCTCTATGCTCTGGAACGCTTGTCAGGACCTCTATGCTCTGGAACGCTTGTCAGGACCTCTATGCTCTGGAACGCTTGTCAGGACCTCTATGCTCTGGAACGCTTGTCAGGACCTCTATGCTCTGGAACGCATGTCAGGGCCTCTATGCTCTGGAACGCATGTCAGGGCCTCTATGCTCTGGAACGCTTGTCAGGGTCTCTATGCTCTGGAACGCTTGTCAGGGTCTCTATGCTCTGGAACGCTTGTCAGGGCCTCTCTGCTCTGGAACGCTTGTCAGGGCCTCTATGCTCTGGAACGCTTGTCAGGGCCTCTATGCTCTGGAACGCTTGTCAGGACCTCTATGCTCTGGAACGCTTGTCAGGACCTCTATGCTCTGGAACGCTTGTCAGGACCTCTATGCTCTGGAATGCATGTCAGGGCCCCTATGCTCTGGAACACTTGTCAGGGCCTCTATGCTCTGGAACGTTTGTCGGGGCCTCTATGCTCTGGAACGCTGGTCAGGGCCTCTATGCTCTGGAACGCTTGTCAGGGCCTCTATGCTCTGGAACGCTTGTCGGGGCCTCTATGCTCTGGAATGCATGTCAGGGCCCCTATGCTCTGGAACACTTGTCAGGGCCTCTATGCTCTGGAACACTTGTCAGGGCCTCTATGCTCTGGAACGTTTGTCGGGGCCTCTATGCTCTGGAACGCTGGTCAGGGCCTCTATGCTCTGGAACGCTTGTCAGGGCCTCTATGCTCTGGAACGCTTGTCGGGGCCTCTATGCTCTGGAACGCTTGTCAGGACCTCTATGCTCTGGAACGCTTGTCGGGGGCCTCTATGCTCTGGAACGCTTGTCAGGGCCTCTATGCTCTGGAACGTTTGTCAGGGCCTCTATGCTCTGGAACGTTTGTCAGGGCCTCTATGCTCTGGAACGCTTGTCAGGGTCTCTATGCTCTGGAACGCTTGTCGGGGCCTCTATGCTCTGGAACGCTTGTCGGGGCCTCTATGCTCTGGAACGCTTGTCGGGGCCTCTATGCTCTGGAACGCTTGTCAGGGCCTCTATGCTCTGGAACGCTTGTCAGGGCCTCTATGCTCTGGAACGCTTGTCAGGGCCTCTATGCTCTGGAACGCTTGTCAGGGTCTCTCTGCTCTGGAACGCTTGTCAGGGTCTCTCTGCTCTGGAACGCTTGTCAGGGTCTCTATGCTCTGGAACGCTTGTCAGGGTCTCTATGCTCTGGAACGCTTGTCAGGGTCTCTATGCTCTGGAACGCTTGTCAGGGTCTCTATGCTCTGGAACGCTTGTCAGGGTCTCTATGCTCTGGAACGCTTGTCAGGGTCTCTCTGCTCTGGAACGCTTGTCAGGGCCTCTATGCTCTGGAACGCTTGTCAGGGCCTCTATGCTCTGGAACGCTTGTCAGGGTCTCTATGCTCTGGAACGCTTGTCAGGGTCTCTATGCTCTGGAACGCTTGTCGGGGCCTCTATGCTCTGGAACGCTTGTCGGGGCCTCTATGCTCTGGAACGCTTGTCGGGGCCTCTATGCTCTGGAACGCTTGTCAGGGCCTCTATGCTCTGGAACGTTTGTCAGGGCCTCTATGCTCTGGAACGTTTGTCAGGGCCTCTATGCTCTGGAACGCTTGTCAGGGTCTCTATGCTCTGGAACACTTGTCAGGACCTCTATGCTCTGGAACGCTTGTCAGGGCCTCTATGCTCTGGAACGCTTGTCAGGGCCTCTATGCTCTGGAACGCTTGTCAGGGCCTCTATGCTCTGGAACGCTTGTCAGGGTCTCTATGCTCTGGAACGCTTGTCGGGGCCTCTATGCTCTGGAACGCTTGTCGGGGCCTCTATGCTCTGGAACGCTTGTCGGGGCCTCTATGCTCTGGAACGCTTGTCGGGGCCTCTATGCTCTGGAACACTTGTCAGGGTTTCTATGCTCTGGAACGCTTGTCAGGGTCTCTATGCTCTGGAACGCTTGTCGGGGCCTCTATGCTCTGGAACGCTTGTCGGGGCCTCTATGCTCTGGAACGCTTGTCGGGGCCTCTATGCTCTGGAACGCTTGTCGGGGCCTCTATGCTCTGGAACGCTTGTCAGGGCCTCTATGCTCTGGAACGTTTGTCAGGGCCTCTATGCTCTGGAACGTTTGTCAGGGCCTCTATGCTCTGGAACGCTTGTCAGGGTCTCTATGCTCTGGAACACTTGTCAGGACCTCTATGCTCTGGAACGCTTGTCAGGGCCTCTATGCTCTGGAACGCTTGTCAGGGCCTCTATGCTCTGGAACGCTTGTCAGGGCCTCTATGCTCTGGAACGCTTGTCAGGGTCTCTATGCTCTGGAACGCTTGTCGGGGCCTCTATGCTCTGGAACGCTTGTCGGGGCCTCTATGCTCTGGAACGCTTGTCGGGGCCTCTATGCTCTGGAACGCTTGTCGGGGCCTCTATGCTCTGGAACGCTTGTCGGGGCCTCTATGCTCTGGAACACTTGTCAGGGTTTCTATGCTGTGCAAGCTTCAATAGACCACGCATTTATTACAATGATACAATTGTCCAATCTGTACAATAACGTATAGAAAAGAGGTCTTATCACGACTCGCATGCTTCGCAGGTGCCAATTGGATCAGTAAGAGGGAAGAAGAGGGCATGAAAGGGAGCGTCCCCCCTAGGGGCTGTCCCCCTGTTGTTCCTCGGTACCCTCAAGTCTCTTACCCTCTGAGGTGCCTTGAGTCCTGCGCCATGTATAAGGACGTGCTTAACCCTATGTTTAAGGTATGAGGGGAAGGAAAGGAGGGGGATGGGATAGGTTGGGGGGGGGGGGACTCCCGTTCCCCGGAGGGCGATTCCATTCCATAGCTCTTTCACGCTCCAGATCATATTAAAGTGGACCAACACCCAGGATTTTGACTATCCTGGATATTGGTCCACTTCCGCGGGGCACCCCGATCGTGGGTGTGAAACCCCCCAGAAAGCCCCGAAAACTCACCTGACCCTGCTCCCACGTGACTCGCTCGTCCAATCGCCGCCGACGGACAAGGAGAGGCAGCGATGGACAAGCTGAGCCGCCGCCGCCTCCCGCGCATCCCTCTTACAGGGAGCATGCCCACGCCGGCCGTTTGTGAATGGGTGCACGCCCTGCTAGAGGGACGCGCGGGAGGCGGCGGCAGCCCGCGCATGCGCTGCTGGAACGAGGATCAGGTAGGATTTTCGGGGATCTGGGGGGTTTCACACAGCGGGGCACCCCCGTTTGGGGTGCCCTGCAGTCAGGGAGCTGATCGGTCCGGGAATCTTATAGATTCCCGGGCCGATCAGGGGAGGGTGTTGGTCCATTTTAAAGCAATTCCGGTCCGGCTCCCGCTTATGAGTTCAGCTATCTATCAGGGTTCTATACCCCTCCGAGTATAAATTCTATGACGTTACATTGTTGTGGACGTGTATTTATCCATATGGTTTATGTCTTGTTTTGTACACACATAGAAAGTTCAATAGGGCGCTGAGGAAGCCTATTTGAAGGCGGAACTAGTCCGCCCCAAGTTCCAAAGAGGATAACCACCTATATGCAAATAATGAAAAAGTGTGCACCTCAAGTGTAACAGTATTGTCAGGGATCGCCGGACACCCTTCTCGCATGAGCCAACAATCCCCAATCTCCACCGCCTCTTGTGCCTATAGTCAAGCCCCCCGCACGCTGGAGACACGGGTTATGCCTCTCCAGACTCGGTTGCCCCCAGGACTTACTGGCGCAAAGATTGCTGGCTTATGGCAAAGATGGATGAACTGCGGGGAATCCCAAATCAGGAGTGTAGCGATAACCCTTATCGCCGGAGGGCTTCACCGCCCGAGACGTCCTTTTCCCAATCGTAAGAGGTGCTGCTGGAATTCCAGAGTCATCCGTGAGGAAACAGGAACAGCCCTTACAAGGGCTAGTGAACTGTAATATAGCGT
This sequence comes from Gastrophryne carolinensis, assembly GCA_027917425.1. Classification (NCBI taxonomy): domain Eukaryota; kingdom Metazoa; phylum Chordata; class Amphibia; order Anura; family Microhylidae; genus Gastrophryne; species Gastrophryne carolinensis. Next base: position 195,346,677 of record CM051242.1, read on the forward strand.
TTCCCCCAATAAGAGACAGAACTTCAGTATTGAGGGTGAAGATTAACTCTTTTTATTGGTGCCACTCTAGGCCTTATATACACAAGTCTCCATGCAAGGTGGACCTGATGGAGAACTGCATGACACACACACCGACCAATAGCAGCAGGGCACACAATCCCTCAACTCTGCCGGTGACGCAATCAGCAACACAATAGACATCTGTAACACAATCAATCAGAACAATGCCATTGTCTGTGACGTAATCAATCAACACAATGGCAGTCTGTAATACAATCCAAACTACAATGACATTGCCTGTAACAGTATCAAAATACAATGACATTGTCTGGAACCTAATTAAGAAAAGGCCAGTGAATGACCCGGTGGGCAATTGAATAGTGATGACATCCAAAAGGCAGAGCGTCTGTCACAAGGAGTGCAAGCGAACAAAGTCCAAAACGTCAAATCCAAGGGTTAGGCAGAGAATAGTCGAGACAGGCAGGGGTCAAAGCCGGGTGGTCACAGAAGCGCGGTATCCAAGGGGTAAGCAGAAGCAAGGTCAGACAGGCAGAAGGTCGGTGCGGGCAGCGGACAGGAGCGGTCAAAGACGAAGCCGGATCAAACACACAAAATGCAATTCCAACAGCACACCCAAGCTAATAATGGTTAACGGGCACTGGTGGTCAGGTCAAGGACATATTTAAAGGGGAACTGGCCAATGGAAAAGGGGGGAATGTAATGATTGGTGTAACTTTGACAAGTGATTGGTGCAACTAGGAACTCACAGCTAATAGGGGCAGCCCCAGGGACTGGACCGCCCTGACCAGTCAGGCTGTCCAGCCCCTGGGTTCATAAAAATGAGAACACCAGGACCAGGATTGGCCCTTTTAATTCTGCCCCCGGCGAATGCGCTGGGAGCAGCGCCGCCGGAGGGCATAGAAAGAACCTTTCCTTCGACCCCACCTAGGCCCTGAAGTTTTCCGGCAGCTTCTTGGGGAAGACTCTGACCAGGGGACCGGTCCCCCCCACAGTAGAGACACAGCCCTTCCGACAACCGGCGATGCCTCTCAGCTTCAGAAAGCTTGGTAGCTCCCAACTGCATAGGTTCCTCGATAGGTAATGAGGCTGGAGCTCCAACTTTCCAGCTGGTATCGGGATGCGCCCCTCTTTCAAGGCGTCTCTCCCGTAAACGTCGGTCGATTCGCATAGCGAGTTCCATGGTTTTGTCCAGAGACTGGGTTACAGGATGATTCACGAAAATATCCTTAATGGCGTCGGACAAACCCAATCGGAATTGACCACACAAGGCCGGGTCGTTCCATCGAAAGTCCACCGCCCACCGACGGAACTCGGAACAATACTCCTCAGCCTGCCGACGACCTTGACGCAAGGTTCGAAGCTTAGCATACGCTGTGGCACCTCTGTCTGGGTCATCGTACAGGTTTTCCATAGTGGAGAAGAATACTTCAACAGACTGTCGTGCTGGATCCTGAGGTGACAGGCTGAATGCCCAGGACTGAGGGTCCCCTTGCAGGAGGGAGATGACCAGACCCACACACTGCTCTTGGGACTCAGGGGAGTATGGGAGGAGTTGAAAATAAAGTTTGCAGGCATCCCGGAACTTGGAAAACTTGCTTCTATCCCCAGAAAATTTGTCAAGGAGTGGGATCTTGGGTTTCACTGGGTGGGTGGCCGGGGCCCCCTGAGGGGCTGGGTTGACAGGAGTTGAACGGTTCTCCTGGGCTGCCACACGATGGGCCAGGTGCTCAACAGCCGCAGTCAAGGCCTGCACCTGCTCCAAAATTTGGTCCATGGTCGTGGCCCGTTATACTGTCAGGGATCGCCGGACACCCTTCTTGCATGAGCCAACAATCCCCAATCTCCACCGCCTCTTGTGCCTATAGTCAAGCCCCAGCTCGCTGGAGACACAGGTTATGCCTCTCCAGACTTGCTTGCCCCCAGGACTTACTGGCGCAAAGATTGCTGGCTTATGGAGAAGACGGGGGAACTGCGGGGTATCCCAAATCAGGGGTTCAAGTGAACAGAGTCCAGAAACGTCAAATCCAAGGGGTTAGGCAGAGAATAGTCGAGACAGGCAGGGGTCAAAGCCTGGTGGTCACAGAAGCGCGGTATCCAAAGGGTAATCAGAAGCAAGGTCAGACTGGCAGAAGGTCGGTGCGGGCAGCAGACAGGAGTGGACGAAGACGAAGCCGGATCAAAAACACTAGACGCAATTCCAACAGCACATCCAAGCTAGTAATGGCTATAACGGGCACTGGTGGTCAGGGCAAGAACATATTTAAAGGGGAACAGGCCAATGGGAAGGGGGAATTTAGTGATTGGTGTAAAACATGATTGGTGTACTTTCACTTGCTCCAGATAGGAGCCACCCCAGGGACTGGACCGCCCTGACAGCCAGGCTGTCCAGTCCCTGGGTTCATCGGAGCTGGAGGAACCCCTCCCTGGACCCGGGTAGGTCCATTCATATCTGCCCCTGGCGAATGCGCTGGGAGCACGAGTCAGACTGCCGGGCGCGCCTCCCGAGGAGGAGGGGGAGGACGCGCCGGCCGAAGCAGCGGAGGAGCCGCCGGGAACCCCAGCGAGGGAGGAAGACAGAGAGGCGACCGCCGGAAGACCGGAGCCGGCCGTGACCGCGCGGAGACGCAGTGGGAACGACCCCCAGGTAAGTTTCTTACAAGTTTCTACATTCCACTTTGGAGAAACTTACAGAAACTTTGAGGAGGGGGTTCTTCTGGTTGGAGGGATTTTAATATAGTCTTGGATCCTGGGTTGGACACCTCTAGGGGGATCTCACACATCCCCTTTTCTATGTTTAAAAGAATTAAGGCCCTATTCCACAGGAACCAGTTGATGGATGCATGGCGGACACTCAGTCCCAAGGAGGGAGACTATACGTTCTTTTCTCCACCTCATAACTCTTACGTATAGACTTCTTCCTGATCCCACACAGGCTTTTGTACCTGGTGGTCAGCATGGACATTGGCCAAATAACCATCTCAGACCACGCACCTGTCTCGGTTACCCTCTCCATCCCGGACACCCCACCCCTCAGAGGCCAATGGAGACTTAACAATTCGCTCTTACAGGATCTTGAGGTCAGGGCTGATATCCATAAGGCCATCGCTGAATTCTTTTCCGCAAACATCACGGAGGGGGTCCCACGGATGTCTGTCTGGGAGGCCCACAAGTGCGTGGTCAGGGGCCTACTAATTAAACATGGATCGCGCCTTAAGAAACAAAGGAACAACCAAATTGCTCAGCTGACTCAGGAGATACTGGATATTGAATCTAGGCACAAGCAGACACTAGATAGGGCCCTGGGTGCCCGTTTGGTGTGCTTCCGGGAGTCCCTTAGAGACCTCTGCCTCTCCGAAGCTAAAATATGCGCGGCTAGAAGTTAGATTTTTCTACGAATACGGCAATAAGTCGGGTAAAGCCCTGGCGAGGGCGCTGAGAGCTCAGCGTGGGAAGAACTATATCCCAACTATTCAAGATTCCAAGGGGGATAGGAAACACCTGACGGCGGACATATCGCTGGCCTTCGGGGAGTTTTATGAGAGCCTATACAACCTGCCCCAGGAGCGTTCGGCCACGTACTTGAACCGTATTGCTTCTTACATCCGAGAGTCCGGGCTCCCTAGGCTCAAAAAGAGGTTGTTAGCACCCTTGAGGGGGAGATCGAAATGGATGAGTATCTGAGGGCCATTAAAGGCACTAAGCCGGGCAGGGGCCCAGACTGTTTTAACCTGGGATATTACAAGGAGTTTTCCGAGTCGCTTGGCCCTCAGTTCATTGCTTCCTTCGGCTCCCTGAAGGACGGTTGCCCCCCCCCCCGCCTAGAGATACTCTCCGAGCGCATATCACGATCATCCCAAAGGAGGGCAAGGACCCAATGCAGTGTGGCAGCTATAGGCCCATTTCTTTATTGAACTGTGACCTAAAGCTATTCAACAAGATTATAGCAGACAGACTGGCACCACTCATCCCCATCTCGTCCATTGGGACCAGGTTGGCTTTGTCCCTTCAAGAGAGGGTAGGGACAACACCACGAAGGTCATCAATTTGATTCATCAGGCGCGTATGGGGGGGCCAGGTACCTTACTCCTCTCGACGGACGCAGAGAAGGTGTTTGACAGGGTCAGCTGGGAATTTGCTACCCTTAGCCATATCGGCCTTGGGGAGAACATGACCCACTGGATCAAAGCCTCATACTCGTGCCCCTCTGCGTCCGTCATAGTAAACGGACTCCCATCCAGGTCATTTAATCAATCAAACGGGACACGTCAGGGATGCCCGCTTTCTCCATTGATTTTCATTTTAACACTAGAGCCTTTTTTGCGCACTGTCAGGAAGAACCAGGACGTCGCCGGGATACATGTTGGTCGTGTAGAACACAAAGTGGCAGCGTATGTCGAGGACCTAATCTTTTTTGTCACTAAGCCGGAAACAACTCTACCCGTTTTGCTGGCGGAGCTCCGGGTATTCCAGGCAGTGTCAAACTATAAAATTAATTACCAGAAATCCTCGGCCCTTAACGTTAATATCCCCCCTAAAAGATTAGAGCAAATCTCGAAGACTTTCCGCTTCAAATGGGAGGGGGAGGCGGTGACCTATCTAGGAACACTAATTCTGGCCCAGCCTCATAAGATCTACGGCCTCAACTTCCCCCCGTTGCTGAGAAAAGTGGAAGAGGACCTTCGGAAGTGGAACAAGGGTGCATTCACCTGGTTCGGCCGAGTGAATATTATTAAGATGAACATACTTCATAGAGTGCTGTATCTCTTCCAGGCCCTTCCTATTGATGTCCCACATATGTTCTTTAAGCGACTTACGGGTTTATGTTCAAGGTTCGTTTGGGCTGGGAAATCACACCGCCTATTGACCCTTGCAGCACACCTGGTCAGGGTGGTCGATTGGTGCAGGCATCCTAAGCTGAAACAGTGGACACTCATTGAACAGGAGGCCTCGCCTGCCTTCCTTCCGGGACTCCCATGGATACCGCAGAGCCAGCTTCAAGTACTCTGTAAACACCTCACAACCACAATAGGCCCCACGAGGAGGGTAGTAGCAAGGGCCTTCTAGAAGCCTGATATCTCCCCCACCCTGTCACCATAACCCCGGTGATAGGGCACCCGGATTTCCCAGCGAGCCAATCTGACGGCGTATTCCGCTCTTGGGCACAACGGAATAGCTTTAGGATCTTGCACATGGCCGAAGTGGGCAGGTGGTGTGGGGTTGAGGTTCTGGCTGCTAAGCATTCGCTGCAGCCACTCAATTTCTGGCTGGCCTTCCAGCCGTCACATTACCTGCTGAGCAGCTGGGTGAGGCTGATAGACCATTGCCACCCTTTGAGCGAATTTGCTCCGGGGTGGGCCATTTTAGAGGGGCTCTGTCGTACGCCTATTCCCTGCTTATTAGTCCCCCGGATTCGTTTGTGCCCCCTGGCGTGGAAGGATGGGAGAGGGAACTAAACAGAAACTTCTCAGTGGAACAGAGGCAAGCTATGTTTCAGCTAGTTCACAAATACTCTATCTCCAGCAGATATCAAGAAGCCTCATATAAAATGTTGTCCCGCTGGTATTACGTGCCATCTAGGCTGGCAAAGATGTTCCCCTCTTCCAGCCCCCAATGCTGGAGGTGCTCGCGTGAAAGGGGCACGATGATCCATATTTTCTGGGAATGCACCGGCCTCACCAAGTTCTGGGGTAATGTCCGGAAAATAGTGCTACACTTGACTGGGATTGATTTGGGAGAGGACCCGGCTGCCTACTTCCTTAACTTGGCCCCTACTTCTATCCGCAAGAGGGGCAGGTCCCTCCTAGCCCCATTGCTGAAAGCCGCGAAGACATGTATACCTGTGTGTTGGAAGTCACCCGATCCTCCTCAACGGCTATGTGGCTGTCTAGGGTGAGAGACGTAAGAAGGATGGAGGAACTAACAGCCTCAATGAAGGGAACCTTTGACAAATACAGGGAGATTTGGTGCGCTTGGGATCAGTTTACCCTCTCGGCTGACTACCTGGGCTTTCTTCAGGAGTGACGCCAGGATAATCCAGAGCGAATCACCCCCACACCCCATTACCCTCCTCCCCCCGTATTCCTGCCCCTCCCCCCTTGTCTTTTCTTCAGTCTCTCTACTTTTCTTCTTCTTTGTTGTGTGCTATGTACTCAGTTGTTTTGTTCTTGCATGAAAGAAATGTGGAGGCTTGGGTTGGGGACTAAGGCTTCCAAGCTTTGAGTGGCGGTAGACGGTGCAGGGAGTTTCAGTGGCAGCTGTGTGAGGGGGGGCTGGCTGCATGGTTGGTTTCCTAGGGCGTCGGATGTTGCTGGACTTTACCTCGAGCTGTGCGGCCAGCCCTACGACCTCCTCTAGCCTATTTTTTCCCATGAAAGCGGTTGCCTTACTGTGTCGTGCCAATATGATGTGTATTCCTAATATGTTTAATGCTTTGCCATGTCTATATTCTTGAAGCTGGTCTGTATTGCCTGTTTCCTCAATAAAAATTACAATTTAAAAAAAAAAAAAGAAAATCTGAAAAAAAAAAAAAAAGAAAATCTGAAAAAAAAAAAAAAAAACAGTAAGACCACAAACTGGTAATGCTGATCCTCTAGAGCAAACCTGAGAAATCTCTGATGACCTGGAAAGATTGGCACGTGAAGATAGGCATCCTTGATGTCCACGGAGGTCATGAAGTCGCCCGGGCGAAGGATACTGACAGCTGAGCGTAGCGTCTCCATGCGAAAGTGCTTGAACCTGACAAACTTGTTGAGACCATTCAAGTCCAGGATGGGCCTCAAGGACCCATCTATTTTGGGGACCGTGAAAAGATTGGAGTAGAACCCCTGACCCCGTTCCTGGGAAGGCACCGGGCAAATGACTGACTCCAACAGACGTTGAACCGCAAGGAGCAAACCCTGAGCTGACAGAGGGTTTTGAGACATCCGAGATCTGATAAATCTTGGGGGCGGCCAGGCTGCAAACTCTATCTTGTAACCGGAGGACACCACCTCCTGAATCCACTGGTCTGAGACGCGGAGTCTCCAGACGTGAGCAAAGAGCCGAAGCCGTCCCCCCACCCGCATGGGTGAGGGCACCTCCTCATGCCTGAGGGGGCTTGGGAGAAGGTTTTGGCTTGGGACCCCATGAGAGACTGGGACGACCATGTGATCTGCCACGGCCCCAAGAATTTCTGCGGGTACCCAAAAAGAGGGAGCCACGACCTCCTCTGCGAGCACGAAAGGAGGAAAGGGAAGCTGAGGGCCCCTGAAAAGGCCGAGGCAGCCTACCATCCTTGGCTAGAACATCCAGACGCTCATCAAAGAGCCGCAGCCCTGTAAAGGGGAGCCCAGTGAGAGCCTTCTTAGCGGCAGCAGAATCCTCAGGGAGGAAGGGGGGCCCCAGACGCGCAGCAGAATCAAAATGGCGCCAGCAGAGTAATCTTGAGGGGGCGGGCCGCGGGAGGACGACACGATACGCGCCATCCTCCGCCCCCCCCGAAGAGCGCGAAAATGGCGCTCACGTGACCTCACCTGCTTCATCAACACAGCAAAAAACGTCTCACAGATATATCGCCGCCCGCCGCGGAGTGTAGTACAAAGCGGCGAAAACAGTTTAAAACACAGCTAAAAACACTCGCTGCTACCAACCGCACTCCCAAACACGCGTCAGGGAGAGGGGGGGGGGAGCGAGCAGGCAGTGGCGAGAGCCCTCCCAGGGATGGGGGGGCCCCAAACACCAGAAACAAGTCACATAGTCCCCAAAAACACTCACCCCTTCAGAAGCAAGGACAGGAACTCCACATCCCTAGTAGGCTCACCATAAAGCCTATGGCCGGCTAACCTTTGTGGTGCAGGGTCTGCGGCTTGGAGCAGCGCTCCCCGATCACCTGACCCTAGTGCTCCTCTACCCTCACCCGATCCGTCAGCCGAGGCTGGGAGGCACAGAGGGTCCGGAAACGGGTGGAAATGGACATGCAGGGCTGCAGGCTTGGTTGCCCCGCTCACCTGCGCAATATAAAGAGCCATCTTCTATCTTCACAGAATCACTGCAGAGGAAACACTGGAGTGGTCTATTGGTGATCCTGTTTTTATATGTTACCGGGAGGAGCTACAACTCTTCTGCAGTACAGTGCGCCACCTTGTGGCGGAATAACCCATACATAAGGACTTCTTGAAGCAGGCCGTGCCATGCAATAGGAAAATATTTCCTTGATAAATTTCTTGAGTGACTCCCTCTATGATTCTGTGGCCCTGAGAGCACTGGCGCCAGCGACCGGAGCCCGCCACCCAGCTCACCCCGAGACCAACAGGCGTAGCGCTGACTGGGACACAGCACACCCGGGCTGACAGCGGGCAGGCTCACCAGGGACCCGGTCCTCAAGACCTTGCACAGAAGCCAGGACACTTTGCAGCTGTAAAGGAGGGCGAGGACACATCGCGGCTGTAAAGGAGGGCGAGGACACATCGCGGCTGTATAGAAGGGCGAGGACACATCGCGGCTGTATAGAAGGGCGAGGACACATCGCGGCTGTATAGAAGGCCGAGGACACAACACGGCTGTATAGAAGGGCGAGGGCACATCGCGGCTATATAGAAGGGCGAGGGCACATCGCGGCTGTATAGAAGGGCGAGGGCACATCGCGGCTGTAAAGGAGGGCGAGGGCACATCGCGGCTGTAAAGGAGGGCGAGGGCACATCGCGGCTGTAAAGGAGGGCGAGGGCACATCGCGGCTGTAAAGGAGGGCGAGGGCACATCGCGGCTGTAAAGGAGGGCGAGGGCACATCGCGGCTGTAAAGGAGGGCGAGAGCACATCGCGGCTGTAAAGGAGGGCGAGGGCACATCGCGGCTGTAAAGGAGGGCGAGGGCACATCGCGGCTGTAAAGGAGGGCGAGGGCACATCGCGGCTGTAAAGGAGGGCGAGGGCACATCGCGGCTGTAAAGGAGGGCGAGGGCACATCGCGGCTGTAAAGGAGGGCGAGGGCACATCGCGGCTGTAAAGGAGGGCGAGGGCACATCGCGGCTGTAAAGGAGGGCGAGGGCACATCGCGGCTGTAAAGGAGGGCGAGGGCACATCGCGGCTGTAAAGGAGGGCGAGGGCACATCGCGGCTGTAAAGGAGGGCGAGGGCACATCGCGGCTGTAAAGGAGGGCGAGGGCACATCGCGGCTGTAAAGGAGGGCGAGGGCACATCGCGGCTGTAAAGGAGGGCGAGGGCACATTGCGGCTGTAAAGGAGGGCGAGGGCACATCACTGCTGTAGCATTTAAAGGGTCAATCCATTGTCCCGCGGACGAGTGAGACCGAGCTGCACAAACAAAACCCACAGCGAGCTGAGAGAAGAGCGATTTTTATTGAGGATTTCTCTCGCTATGATGTCACCGTGATGTCACGAGAACCCTATCGTGCCGTCAGAACAATTTTCAGACATAAAAAATATTTAATTTAATTAAAAAAAAAAAATTCAGTGTATAAATTACAGACAAAAATAATAATAATAAAGTCAGACGTTCGCTGTATCCGTAGGAATAAGTCAAGTCATCCGGACCGGGAGCTTTATTTCCTTGAAGACGTTTCATTGGCTGTTCTCCAGTTGACAAGCCAATAAAACAGCGAGCTCCAGTTGCCTTGACTTATTCGCTCTGAACTGAAAACAGCCAGTCGGATGATTAGTCCGGTTGCCTTGACTCATTCCTGTGGCGGTACCCCGACCCGGATGAATGAGAACCTTCACAGATCTTCAGTGGCGTTCGGCGCTCCGATGCTTCTTTCCGTTTCGACCCCCTGGCTGAAGAACCACGGCTCCCAGCATGCACTGCCTGCCCAACGGTGCAAGGCATTCTGGGATTTGTAGTTCCAAAGTAGCTAGAAACTCAAATTATAGATTAGTGGACCAACATTATTTTTTTTTCTTTTAAAGTGGACCTAAACCCAGGATTTTGACCATCTTGGGTTTGGGCCTTGCCCCCCCGGGACACCCTGATCGGGGATACCCCCACTGTTCGAAATGCCCCAGGAACGGACTCTATAGCTGGTGGTCTCGCTTTTTTATGGTGCATTCTGAATTGGTATGGCCAATTATGTGAAACCCCCCAGGGAATAATTTGGTCCACCCACCTCCCCTCCCCAAGCGACATCCCTGCTATCTCTTTAGCCTAGGTAAGTACCCATCTCTGAATGGCTAGCATGGCCACGCCCCCCCTCCCCGCAAGCGCGGCTTAGCTCCCATTCTGTTTCTTTAGCCGCACATTATTATGCACGCCCAGGCCAAAGAAGCCAATTGGAGCCGAGTCACGTATGTGCTGTACCGACCAATCAGCAGGGGTTCACACGGTGGGTCATCCCAAATCGGGTCGAAGATCCCAGATTTGTCTCCGCTTTAATGAGAACCTGTAGTAAGGGGGGAGGCGACTGATTGATGGGCCACTTAAATGACCAGGTCCGGATGGTTTTTGTATAAATGACCAGGTCCGGATGGTTTTTGTATAAATGACCAGGTCCGGATGGTTTTTGTATAAATGACCAGGTCCGGATGGTTTTTGTATAACTAACTGTAGAAGAGAAATGCGGGGTCATGGCGTGTCAGGGTTAAAACAAAGCCCGCCCCCTTTATCAATGTACCCACCCCCAGCAAGGCATCAGGTCAGCGCCACGCCCCCTACTCTGACATCACAAGATGACAGCTTAGGCATCATAATTATAGCTGGTGGTCTCCTTTTTTATGGTGCATCCCAAATTGGTATGGCCGACTATGTGAACCCCCCCAGGGAATAATTCGCAACACTCCCCTCCCCAGTGACATCCCTGCTATATCTTTAGCCTAGGTAAGTATCCATCTCTGAATGGCCAGCATGCCCCCCCCCCCCAGCACTTGGTTCAGCTTTACTTGTTGATCCGAAGAGCAAAAATAATCTGAATGGAACACGAGCTGCCGATGGGCTGAGCAGCCCGGTGCCCTATCGCCAGGCCCGGTTGAGTAGCTTGACCTGCGCCAGCCTCTTGGTGATCATGGTGGCGAAGACGAGGCCGATGAGGACGCTGCTGATCAGGATGTAGTCGTAGTCGTCCTTCAGCACGTCGAACTGCTTGGAGGGGAAGACGCGCGTCTGGTAGATGTCCAGGCCATAGGCCACCACCTGCGGGGGAGAGACAGGACGAGAGTAGCCATTAATGAGAGGGGGAGGGAAGGTCAGGCCAGGGGAAGAGGGCGTGGCCATCAGAGGCAGGGGCGGGGCACTCACCAAGCAGGTGGACTCCAGGCCGGAGGGGGCGGTGTAGAGGCCTTTCATGCGGGACACAGTCTGGTTGTAGTTGATGAAGCGCTCGGCGTGGATCTGGATGTCAGGCGTGTACGGGATGAGATTCTCCTCTCTGCAACAAATAAACATGAGAGAGAGAGAAGAGAGACAGACGAGAGAGAGAGAAGAGAGACAGACGAGAGAGAGAGAAGAGAGACAGACGAGAGAGAGAGAAGAGAGACAGACGAGAGAGAGAGAAGAGAGACAGACGAGAGAGAGAGAAGAGAGACAGACGAGAGAGAGAGGAGAGACAGACGAGAGAGAGAGAGGAGAGACAGACGAGAGAGAGAGAGGAGAGACAGACGAGAGAGAGAGAGGAGAGACAGACGA
>CM051242.1:195360801-195363301 GCA_027917425.1 Gastrophryne carolinensis
TGCCATCTGGACCTGGGGATTTATCCATCATATATAATTCCGTTGAAACAGGGGTGTCAAACTCCCTCCTGAAGGAGCAGAAAATACCATTTTGTGAATACTCACCTGTAAAATGGGTATTGTAAGTATGTCACACACCCCACTTCAATCATTAATTATTACACTTGGGTAACTCCACCAGCAGGTGGCGACGTGCAGAGAAGTCATGAAAAACAAGCCCCTCCTGGTCTATACATACCTGGCACCCCTCACTCATTCCCCAGTATTCAAACAGCAGTAAAGACAAGGTACCAGGAAAAAAACCCTCAAACTGTAAACAAAACTTCACCCTATAAAGAATCCGGGATACCAAAAGGGCGGGTGAAGTGGGGTGTGTGACATACTTACAATACCCATTTTACAGGTGAGTATTCACAAAATGGTATTATTCTAAGTATGTCACACACCCCACTTCAATCATTAATTATTACACTTGGGACATCCAAAAGTAGTGTCCAGAAAAGGGCGGGTATCCAAAAAGGCCATAATGCAAAACACAAACCACTGCAGCCTGAAGAACCGTGCGGCCAAACACAGCATCCACTGAGGCCCGCACATCAACCTTGTAAAACTTAGAAAAAGTGTGAACAGAAGACCAAGTAGCAGCCTTACAAACTTGTTCAACAGATGCCTGGTGCTGAAAAACCTAAGGCACTCACGAATAGAATGAGCAGTGATACGAAAAAGGGAGAAAACCTTCCCCTTGGTAGAATAGGCCCCAACAACAGCCTGACGAATCCATTTGCTAATGGAAGACTTAGCGGGAGCCAAACCCTGACTAGGCCCAACAGGGCACCACGAAAAATACATCAGTCTGACGAAAAAGAGAAGAAGTAAACAAACCCTCTCCTTGTCATTCCTAGGCCTAGGACACAAGGAAGGAAGAACAATGTCCTGGTCAAAATGAAAAAAGAGACCACCTTAGAAAGAAAGTCCGGATTGGAGCGGAAAACCACCTTGACCTGATGTCTCTCAAAGTGAAGAGCCTGAACCAACAAGGCTGCCAACTTCGAGACAAGTAGAACAGAAGTGAAGGCCACCAACAAGCAACCTTCTGAGTCAGAGTAGGAAGAACAATAACCTGCAAAGGCTCAAGGAGAAGCCGGAAGAGCAGAGAGAACCAAATTCAAATCCCAAATAGGGAGCAAAGGCTTCCTAGGAGGCCGCAGATGCAAACCCCCTGGAAAAAAGTCCTGACCAAAGGACGGAGTGCAAATAACCTAAAAAGATAGACAAGGCAAAACCTGCCCCTTCAAAGTACTCAGCTGAAGACCAGAATCCAGCCCCGATTGAAGAAATTCCAAAATCCGAGAAATAGAAAAGACCCGGCAGGGCAAAGATCTAGCCTCACACCAATCAATATAAGATCTCCAGACCCTATAATAGATGGAAGAGGAAGACCTCTTCCTAGCACTAACAAGAGTCCGAATGACCGAATCCAAAAGACCCTCCTCCTTTAAGATCGAGGTTTCAGCAGCCAAGCCGTCAAAGCCAGCGTTGGTAAACTGGGGTAACACAGTTGACCCTGAGTGAGAAGATCTGGCCGAAGAGGCAGATCGAACTCAACCACTGCCAGACAAACGATGTCTGCGAACCACACCCGCCCTGGCCACCTTAGAGCCACGAGAATGGCGGGAACTCCTTCCAGAACCAACTTTCGCAGCACTCTGCCTAGCATGGGAATCGGAGGAAACAGATAAAGAAAACCCCAGGTCCCTCCAGCTCAGGGCCATGGCATCCGCCGCCAGAGCCAGAAGATCCTGAGAAAGCGACACGAATGTCAGAAGCTCGTGATTGTGACGAGAGGCAAACAGATCCACCTCCGGCGTCCCCCACTGGAGACCGAACGACCGAAACACCTGGGGATGGAGAGACCATTCCCCCCGGCGGGAAGAACACCGGCTCAGAAAGTCCGCCTCCGAGTTTTCCACTCCTGGAATGTACACTGCCGAGATGCAAGGAACATGAGTCTCCGCCCAAACTAGGATCAGAGACACCTCTCTGAAGGCACTCAGACTGCGAGTCCCTCCTTGGTGATTGATGTAAGCAACCGCCGTCCGATTGTTCGATCGAACCTGAACCGGCAAGCCCTGTAAATGCTGCGTCAAGTGAGACAGAACCAACCTGATGGCTCCCAACTCCAAAACATTGATGGGCAAGTGGGCTTCCAAAGGACCCCACCGCCTCCTGACAAACTGGCGTCCGTGGTGACAGTTTCCCAAAGCAGGGTCAGAAAGGACCTGCCCTTCAAGAGATTGTCCGAGACCAACCACCACAGTAGAGACTGCCAAACTCGGGGGGACATCCAGAAAGACCGATCCAACGACCGCGGTCGCCGGTCCCAAGATGCCAACAGAAAAAGCCGAAGCGTCCGCGTGTCAAAACAGCACGAAGGGAACTGCCTTGAAAGAAACTACCATCAGCCCCACCAGCCATATCACTAGACGGATGAACGGGCGAG